>JARHVA010002927.1:752500-827500 GCA_037957365.1 Torreya grandis
CCATTTTGAGAATTAGAAATCAAAATGTTTACAATAAACAAATAGAAAACCCCAAGCCACCTATAGTTTTTCATGTTGGGTTCACTAAATGTTAATCCCTAGGTTTAAATAATGATCTTATATGGTTATGGTTAAGAATATATAAATTAATAATCACAAGGGTGATAAATAGTTTTATAGTAGGTGAATTGATTGCAAAATGTATATAAAACATATACTAAATTTATTATGGTAAGATATGCTAAAACTAGAAAGTATAGCTATGTTATATATTACAATGATAATGAAAACAAGATACTTAACTGTTTGTGATTATAACATAGATCTAAATTTGTAACAAGAATTTTTTTTAAAAAGGATTCTAGATCAATCATCAAATTCTAAAAATTTAAATTTTTTAGCCTCAGACATTTGCATCAACCTTGCATGGTTATGTCGATACTTATATTTAAAATATACATAGGTCTACTATAGATAATACCATTTAGATCTAGATATTACCACATGGAATGTTTTGGTTTTTGTGTTGCCTTCACTCTAGTGTGATCATATATGCATCATGGGTTATTTTCCCTTGTAAATAAAACAATTGTAGTTCTTCATCTTCATAGTGGCTATTAAAAAATAGTTTAATGGGATCACATTATCAAGCTAAATCTAAATATCATTCTATCAATGCATTGTAGCTACATATCCACTACTCTAAAGAAGGACTCAAACTGATGTATTTATCCCCTAATATGTTGTATAGTGTGTGCACAAGGTGAAATATGTAGAAAGAAATTAAAACAATGACCTATTTTATAACATGGAAAATATAACTCATGACATGATCCTTCATTAATTCAAACCTATAGAAGTTGTATCCCTATTATTGATACGGAAATGTGAGATAATAGTGAAGCTTTGCTCATTTTAATTAATTTTGATCATTGACTTGTGAGAAGGTGTAATATTTCTAGGTATTTATTAGGTTATGAATGAATGAGTATCGATCTTATATTTATACCTATCCCTTTGTATAATATATCACATTAGAACACTTGATCTGACATTAAGAATACATTTCATTTATAAATTAGATGACTTTAGGTCAGTGGACACTTGCATCAAAACATGACACTTGCATAAATTTAGTCATCTAACTAGGATGCAAGTGATTAGGCAATTGGAAAATAGGTATAGATCTAAAACTTTTAGAAATAGAAGATAATAAGGTTTATAGAATTATGTGTAAGATATATGGTTTAGTTCATCATAATGACAATTTTTAGACTAATATATAAGCAATGTGCACATAAAAGTAGTAGATGTGAGTTTATTGGAAGTGGGAAATGTCTAGAACTAGGAGGAAAAACCAAGGTATGTATTTACTAAGTGTACAATATTGAGGTTTTATATAATACATAAATAGTTTCTATATTTTTATATTTAGTAATTCTCTAGATTCAATATATTTGTGATATATGAATAGGTTTAATTAGCTTACTCTAAAATAGTTTTATTCATCCATTTTATTATAATATTCTACCCATTAACCCTAATACACAAAACCTAAAAATGGTTAAATATCTGATGAACCCAACCTCTATGTCTCCTTCTACAAACTCTAGTTTGCCCTAGGATTTTATGATTTGTGATTTCCTGACCTATAAAATATCTTAAAAATCATATTTTCATTTATCTCAAATGGAAATCAATCATGCTTGATATGGCTATATATACCAATTATTTCATTGACATGTATATGATGATAATTGCCACTTTCTATTTTCAATGTATTGTTATATCAATCAAAGATATAATCCAATGGTTTAATCAAATTGGTGATAGTAAAGCGATCGAATTTAAGCAATATTAATATCAAATTTATCTATAGAAATCCTTATGAAATAATATAGAAGTGTTATCTAAGCACCAACATGCATGTTCTCAAACTTTTATTCCTCCTATATCATATTCAAGTGACATTTACCATCTTCCACCTATTATTCATGCATAACTTATATTAGATTTTATGTTTCATGTTGTCACTACATGAAATGGAAATAGTTCCTAACCTATGCCACCACTTTTTAATATACAATAGATCCTCCTAATTCTAAGTTAATAATCAAATCTAAAATATATGATCTTGTTGAACAATTAATTAATACACATGCTAAGATATTGATCTTAAATATTCAAAAATAATCATATATCTATAAGGATATATTAAATGAAGGCTTTCATAAAAAACCAACCTAAGTACCAAGTGATATAGAGAAAAATTATTTTTTGGATATTATGAAAAATATCTAACAATTAATGCAAATGTCATCAGTTTTGATCATAAATATTTACCCTAAAAGGAGAGATTTAATCAATATTTGTCTTTATTCATAGAATTTAGTATTCACATTGAAGGAACAAATAGATTTTTATGCGATAATGGATTCGATCTATAAATATGTATCATTAAATTCCTAACCATAATGGGAATTTGAAAAAATATTATTAAAAAAAATTATATGCATATAAAAGAATTTGATCATTCATGCATCTAAGTAATTGGCTAAATCACATTAAGTGTGACATTGGAATCAAAAATAGTCAAGAATATACTCCAAATAATGTATCAATGATTGAATTATAACCTACTCTTGGTTAGACCTTGGACCCACATAATTTTAGTTTTACCATATAAACTACATTGATGTGTTCACTACATACATTATAGAAAATTATTAATGATGATCAAACCTTCTAATTATGTAAAATGTTGCACTTTGACAAGGAAGGGATTCATAAAATGATAGAATATACATAATATATTTCACTTTAAAGTATACTAAATTATTATATTAATGATTCAAGTAAAAGAAATATTTTTTCCAAGATACTCATAAGTCACTAACCACTAAATAAAACATGAGTACACATAATACCAAAGGATCTAGACCAAAAGACAAAGAAACAAAGTGAAACCATTACTAGAGGAACCAATGATACTGAAGAAATAATACAATCCAAAATTTGAGACTCCTTTATTTGCAATCAAAAATAAAAAGATGATAGATTTTTAGATTATTCTAATAGTGATGAGGATATCCCCCATGATATGAAATAAAAATAATTATTAAAACTAAGTTTTGATCCACTTGCACATTTTTCACATAGCCTATTTACATATATATGTCCTAGTAGATATAAACTAAATCCATATTCAGAAAGTGAAGAACAAAATACACATGAATCCAAGGAAAAAAGAATAAATGAACATGAAAATTGTTGATACTTGATACATCTCTCTTGTCTAAATACTTTAATTAAACCTTACATGGAATACTTACATATACATCATATTAATAATTTTAAATTTTCACATAGGTCGCCACAATAGATTCTACATATCAAAATAATACATAATGTTCTAACTATAATAATCACTATGTTACTTGAGTGTAAATTGATATATTTACCTCCTAACAAACATAAATTAGGAAGTAGAGTCATTCAAAAATAGGGATATCCATATTAAAAGTATCACTAAATCATTGGCCATGATATGGCTAATAGTGAGGCATTGGAAAACCAATTTAAGAAATACAAAAAATAAGGACACATACAAATAATTCCAAAATAATGGAAATTAACTATGATTATGAGGATAAAGGTAAAATAAGACATAGTTGTAAACATCCATGATGTGAAGTTATAACTATTACTTTAAATATTAATGGTGATTATTATCCACACATCAAGATTTATATACATAATTGGGACAAAAATTTTAGTGTTACATGCATATGGAAATTGGGACATGATATCAATGAGATAAATCAAAGGAAAAAAATTCTATAATTCATTATAAGCATTATGATATTGATATAATGTGGATCAAAAGTGGTCAGTACCATCATATGGGTATTGAACTAAAAATAAAACTTATCCTTTAGTTTTAGTCAATAGTGGTTGGCCAAAATAGAGCCAAATGTAAGTACTACAAATATGAAGCTCATATTAAAATTTGAAAATAAATAGATTTATTTTCATCATGATGGATATAGTTATAAACCCATAATGAGAACTAATGGTGCCACATTAACAAAAAGTATTGATAATGATAAATTATAAAAATGGTGTCAACCAAAATATTCACTTAGTATTCATCTATCTCATGAGTTATAATATTCATTAAAATCAGTATCCCCTAATAACATATGTATAAAAATACAAATAAAATATAAAAACATAAAATAAAATAAAATAAAAAAATACAACAAATTCATCATGCACATGTTTATTAACTCCTTCACATGTTAGTATATAGCATATCATTTCCTTTATATACACATATATTTCATGCATACTAGAGTTTTATATGAACATACACTAGACCCACGATACCTTCACATATAAATTTTTTACATTTTCTATTCCCACATGGCATACTATAGTGGGGGATTTTTCTTCTTTGATCATAATCGACTCAAGTTATTTTGTTTTATGATCACTTTTACATTATCAAGTTGAGATTATAAATTTATTCATAGATATGTATATACTCATGTTCACATCTTACACCATGTACTTGATATACTATATTACATGAATTTTTTTCTAACATGTACATGTAGGGACTAATGTGATATTCTTATGATGGTTACTCATACTTCATCTATTCACATTGTCACTTCTTTGAGTCTTTTTCTATATTGATTTTTTATTTATTGTAGAACATTTAAATATGTTACTTGATTGTATTCCCCCATGTCTATGAGTTTTTTTAATTTGTTTTTGTACTATTTAATATGTCCTACATTCAAATATGCAACATTTGAACATGATCCTTCTTTTCTATCTCTTTAGACCCATTCTTGTTGACATTGAGTTATCTTGTGTGTGTGATTGATTATTTCATGACATTGTAATGCTAATTCATATACATTTCTATGATCTATATCATGCATATTATGGCTTGTTGTGATCACATACTGATCTTTATTGATATATCTACTTAGACATGTTACTCCTATATGCTACATGATCCATACATAGATAACATAGTTATATTATCATTTTAAGGTAATGAAACTACCATAATAAATTTGACTCACATCAAAATGGGTGACATACTAGCTATGTCATGTCATAGAGACATTAATCCAAACACACATAATTCACAAAATTTGTTACAGTTTACATGTTTCAGATATTCATTTGGGATATAATCCTATACATTTGGCACTACTTTTATAGATTTGGGACATAAATTTTCAAAAATTTGATCAATATTATACAAATTTATATAAATGAGTTTGAATTTTTAAAAATATTTTATCTTGAGACACATTATAAGTTCATATTCCATGCAAGTGCATAAAAATTTTAAATACATATTTAAAACACTTTAGGATGAAGTACTATTTCTACCAAAAATATTTATTTTTACTAAGAAGAATCATTTTGATACTTCTACGTATATATAAATTTACTCTTTTGAGTAGTGTGGTTGAGATTATATACCTTAATAACCTTATAACTAATATCCTTTTATAGGTAAATTTGGTTATACCATTTAACTTGGATTTAGTGTGCGTTCACTTGAGTTATGTGATTGATATTTAGTTATATTAATGGTCATATCACAACTCACCCTTTTATTAGATTGGGAGCATAATTAATATTCAAATTTCAATCTTCAAATGTCCAAGGTTTATATTTGAACCTTTCTAAACTCCAATTCTTCATAAATAAACATTTCTACCAAAGACAAGTTCTAAGGGGCAACACAGTTGCATCAACACATAGGTGTACTCCTTCCTTTCCCTCTTTAATTTTTAAGATATTAAATAATTAAATTTAATATTAAATTCAATGATTTATGTTGTGACATGATATTTTTTATATTTCATATACCATCACTAAATTTCACTAGGATTCAAGAAAAGACAAGGTGTATTGTACATCTCAAGGTACACATTTCTTTCCTTTAACCTGATAATTTCATCCTTACACATTATTATATTCAAGGGGAAGGGGTGGAATGTAAAAAATAAATCTTATTATATATAACATATCTATTTTTTATACTTGACAACAATAATTAGGGCACTACCCTTCAGTCATAAAACTTTTGGCTATCAAAAGGCTCACATTTTCCATCTCACTATGTTTGGCTGCCTATCTTATAGTCTAACCCTATCATTATATTGAATGAAATCACTTTTAAATTACATAAATCTTAAAATATGACATTTATCCTTCAATGTCAATTATAAACCGTTGGAAATTTTCTATCATGTTTGACATTTGAATTTTCACAATCACACTACTATTGATGCTAGTATCTAGTTTCCTTATTAAGTGTTTGTACCTCAAAAGTCATCTAAGTTGAAAATGTTTCAAAATGTATTAGCTGGACTATATATCTTATCCAACCCTTTTATGATAATTTAAAAGGTGTAATATATAAAAAAATACCATTTGTCATTATCAAGAACACATGTAATAAATACCAAGTAAACACCTATTAAATCTCATTCAATAAAATTTTCAAAACTGAGTTTTACTACCCTATTATTTCTTATTTATATATAATTCATAGGTGAAATCATATTATAGTTTTTAAGTATTCAAATAATATCCCATGAATGGTATGGTTCATGTTGCAAGCTAGATAATTACATGGCCTTAAATATAGCATATTGCACCATGTGCACACACACAAGCACATTTTTAGGGGATATGATATATATCTAAGCCCCTAATTTGATTATTGGACATGTAGGCATTTGTCATTAATAGAGGGGTCCTTTACGTCAACTTAGATTTGTAAACCCACTATCCCATTTTTTTTAAGGTGGCCTAACCTAAGGTGAATAACTAGGGTTTTACATATACGCAATTATATATCCTATGAGTGAAATCCAAATAAAATAAATGAAGGGTGATATAAAATATTAATAGGCATAGGTGGTCACTCTTAAATATAGTGAATATTTCATGCTTGATGGTTTTATCAAGATTGAAACAAAAACATCAACATAATTCTCCATATGTTGATCCAAATGTCCATACCTCCATATATAATATTTATAGAATATAACAACTATATCTTGAACACCAACCTTCTTAATTCCACCTATACACAACTTAGATCCACCTGTACATCTGAAAACAAGTGAAGTATTATCCATTCCTTATGTTGAAATTATTAGAATGTCATTTGGAATTATAATCTCCATATTTAGTATTCTTTTAGATTCAATATATTTGTGATATATGAATAAGTTTTATTGGATAGATATATTATAGTTATATTCATCAATTTTATTATAATATTATACCCTTTAACCTGAACACACCAAACCTAAAAATGGTTAAAATCATTTATGGAAATTTCAAACTGAAATATCACCTTAAAATAAATAAGGAATAACATCCATGAGATGGTGTGTTGTGGAGATGGAAGATGGGTTCTACACACAAAAAAATTGGTTTATATAAACTGATCTATTGCCATAAGTATCTTTTTCCCACATCATGGTTCATTTGATTAATTTTTTTCTAATGTGACAAATATTTCTGAAAAGGCTTGATAGGAATCTAATCTCAATCTATAATACTTTATCATTTTCCTAGATGTATGATAGACCAATCTCTATGATTTCAAATTACATCCTCTTTAACAACCAACACATAAAGTTTTGTGTTGAATGGTATGCTCTTATGGTCAAGATATATAATAACAAACTCTATATTAAGACTTTATTTATTTAACATGCTCCGACACTTGAACATGTTAGGAGAGTGTGGAACCTAGCCACTTGCTCATTTGGAGACATTAGGTGGATCAATTAGTGAGAAACAACCATTAGTTGTACCACCAAATTCCTTAATTTATTTGGTAAATAGTTGGATTTAATTTTGAAGAGATGTTTAGATAGTAAAAGTGAATATTTATAAAATATCAAACTTTTAAATTTTACAAATATCAATCAAGGGTTTACCCTTCAATTCTAGACCTCCTTATTGTTGAAAATCTCACATTCACAATCTAATTATGACTTAAATATTATCTCTTAGTCTAATCTATATCATTATAAATACCCATGTCCCATGTAATGCACATAAATTGTTAAACTTGATAAATATCATTGAATATTAGTTTCAAATCTATAACTAGTTTATGTACTCCTAGACAGTATTATCCATATAAGGTTACTACCACCAACACTATTGTCTAGATATTTATCCATTATCTAGTTGCCAAAGCCCATCTAATTGCAAATGCTTTGAAACCTAGGGGTTATCATATTTTCCTTATTAAAATCTACCATGAGTTATTTTCAAAAGGTGTGGCATATATACAAGTCTAAGACTTATCATTCATCATCTATAAAATACTAATAAAAAACCTATTAAATCTCAATCACTTAGCTACACAACCAAGTTATTCTATCTTATTCAACCCTATTTTCATACCAATTATATGATTAATCATATTACATGTCTAAATCATTCAAAAAGCAACCCATTAGTGATATTTGTCAAAGTACAAGATAGATCACTTCTTACATCTTTTAATAGTATATTTTACCATTGTGCACACACATTTCCACATATAGTGGAAAATTACATAATTCTAAGGCCCTATTTGGAGTATTGCCTATGTAGGTATCACCCATTAAAAATGGGGTTTTTGGGTTCAACTCGACACTCTGAACATACCCATTTTTAACAAACTCATTCTAAGAGTAAAGAGATAGGGTTTTATTAATTGGAAAAGAGAGACAAATTATATCTTAGATTTGAATATATTACCAAAAATGTCATATAAAACCCAAAATGTGAGGTTGATTACACCTATGTCTAGTCATTATTCCATACTAAATAACTACATCACAATCAAACATGAGTTAATGTTATTATCTAGATCTGATGGTAGTGTCTATTGATACATAATTGAAAATTTTAGAATATAATTATTGATCCAGAATACTAACCTTGAATACATTTTTCTATTTCCAATCTAAATATGCTTATGCATAATAATTCTAGCTAAGTATCACATATATTTGTTATTACAACCAATTAAACATGTTTAAAATTTAGAATATTCATTTATCTAAGTTTGAAATTAGTTTATATTCTATTGATTAGTTTATTACCCTTGTACTTGAACTATTTATATGTTCTTAACAATATTCTCTAGGTTATGAAATTTAGGGTTAAATAAGAGTTGCCTTAGCTTCTATGAGAGAATTTAACCACCTCTCCCAGGACTTAGAATAGGATTCATAGGATGGGGTATTTAAAAATAGAGTGGTTGAATTAAGACATCAGGTCTAGGTGATAAGCTAATAACTTCTAGGGAGCTCAGATTAGAGCTCACATCCATTGGCTTAAAATTGGGGATTGAGTCTCTTAAAAAACTAAGAAAATTAATATCCCATCAATGAGTGGTGAAGATCAAAGCTATTAAGGAAGTTATCTAGTGTATCAATCATATACCAAACATCCTACAATATTTTATTAGGTATTATAAACAAATATTTCAAGTTGAAACCTCTTATGTTACCCAAAACATGGCATTAAAGAAAAGTGTGGATTTTGTTCCATGTAGACCCTCACCGAGCGAAAAAGTGGAATGTGATAAAAACCTTTATATTAATGACCTAGACCAAGCTACCATGGGTATGTCTCAATATAAATCCACATGATTTGATGTCTTCCCATATGAGTTTTAAAATACTATTTTGGATTATGTGGGTTTGATATACGCAAAGCTTACATAAAGGCTATGACCAAGGGTTTGTTGGGAAAAATAATCAATCAAGGTAACATCAAGATATATTTAAATATTTGTAACCTAAATTTATCACCAAATGGATACCTATTACTATCTAAAATATCTCTTACAAGGTAATTTCCAAGGCCTTACCACTCTGATTCACCTTATGAATGTAACCATTGAACACCCAAAACAATATCAATGTCCCCAATGTCGACAACATAAAAATCATCAATTATCTTGTGCTTCCCAAGAGTGAGTGGAAGTTGTGGAATCTTCTTGGAACAAGAAATAATGAACCCATCTGCCATAGTCACATTGAATCCCTTGCAATCCATGGTTTCCAATGCCATCTTCTTAACAAAGCCTCTATCAATGAAGTTATGTGTGGCTTCACTATCAACCAAGTTATGTTAGAGAAATCTTATTTCTTTCAAGGAAGATATATTTTGGATAACATAATATAAATGTGTAAAGGGATGGAATGGGTTTAGTTTTCCCATAAAATGTCCTATTCATAAAAAATAACTTCAAACAAGGATATGATATAATTAAAATTCCCTTTATTTTATCCATGTTGTAAACTATATGGTTTCCCCTTATGTTCTTCACTCTTTTAAAACCCTCTTTCAAGATTCCTTGCCTTGTATCATCATTAATGGCCATGTATATGATAGCTTTGGTATTTTTCACTCCAACAAACATGGTTACTCTCTTGCCCCTTCTCTATATATTTTGGTTGTCAAGGGTTTTAGATTTCTACTATGATATTATGATTCTATCAAACTTTTTAAAATAATTAATCTTTATGTTGAACCTCACATTCAGCTCATAAATGGACCTTTTTTTTTATGATTCCTTTACTACTCTTCATGAAGAATAGGTTGTCTAGAATGTTATAGAGTTCATTGAAACCTTTTCCCCTATCATTGGTTCTTGTATTTAATTATCCAATACTCAATGATTCATAAAACTTTATAGTACTCTACCTAGTTACCCTGACAGTTACCAACGGAAATGGAAATACCATAGAGATATGGTCAAATTCTTGGGTATTCCCTTTACTTTATAGGCCTCCTTGGTGGAGGTATGGAACTATGTTATTCTCAGAGTCAAAAATAAGATATGCTACTAGATTACCAAACCCCTTTTCTATGTGTAAAATTATATGTTTTCTCCAAAAGTCCTTCCTTCCACCCATGTATACTACTCCTATTGTTATCCTTCCAAAGTAGCCTACAAGAATCTATAATAAATGCTTAGAGATGTTATTTGGTATATGTCTCAAGGTAAAAGATGATTTCACTGATTAGTTTGTGATATTTATTATTATCCCAAAGAATCTAAAGGGTTAGGCCTCATTGATATTGCTAAACAATTTATTGCCTCTTTTCCAAGTAGGTTTTTAAAGATACAGATGGGTAGGAGGCTTGGAAATTTCTCCTTCATAACTATATTTATTAGGGATTCCCCTTTAGTAGAAATATTTTATATAATTTGGGTCTCCAAAATATACACATCACCCTATACCCAATTAAAGTTATGGGTACTATTGAATTTTTTTCCTCACAAGAAAAATGTCAACCCATGAAATAAAAAAGAATCATGAGAATCCCTCTAAGTTTGTCCATAGTGTCTAAAAATTATCATGGTCTTATAAATGTCCCTTGAAAGTCTTTTAGCATTGTTAAGAGTGTCATATGTGTGTTACAACCTCTTATAGAGATCATCATATGTCATGGTTGTTTTGATTCTTTGGGTGATGTATTATGTAGTCATAGTGGTCATTGAATGACTAGGAGATTTTTCATGTCCCTTATAAGCCTTGAGAATGGTCTTAACCGTATATGATAAGATTAAAGATCTTTAGTAAAAGTTAATCTAGTTTGTATATTTTAAGGTTATTGGTTCTTATGGTATATGGTCCTATTTCAAACCATTCCTTATGATAGAGACTTTTATAATAAATGTGAGGGTGTATAAACTATGATTGGTTCCTAAGGTGAAGCCTAATAATGTGTTAAACATCATTCTCCATGGTTTGTTTATCTAAGTCTATCTAAAACCTTGGTTATCCCTTTTAAGCTATTAAATGACCCTCACACACCTCATACTAGTCATATTGAATTATAAAACATTTGGATAGTGTAATGTTTTAGGAGTCTCATTGTTATAAAGTTTTTCAAAATGTCTCATTCTCATCATATAATTATGACTATGTGGTTTCATGTCCATAAAGGCTGATTTTGAAAATCAAATTAACTCTACACTCACCAAATGGGTCCCACACATGGGAAACAATGACCTTTCTTCTACCCCAAATCATAACACCAAGTTTGAAATGTGGTTTGACTTCCTTTTCCATCCTCCCATCTTATAATGGCATTTAGAGTCTAAACCATGAGAAAATGAAGAAAAAAATATGTTTTGTAAGAGTTTATAACTTTTATGGATATGTATTATACAAATACAAATAGAGGAAATGAATAAGTTATATAAGGAGATCAGTGAAGGAATAAAGTGAAGAGATTAATGAGTTTCAAGGTCAAAAATGTCAAATACCATTTCTCCTCTTTCATTTATCTTCTTGGTAGTCCACACAAGTTTTCAAGTTTTTTGTCATTCCTTACAAGAGAGATAAAATGAGAGTCTAATAATTTGGAAGAGGAATGGGTATATTAAACTTATCATTAATGACATTTATCTTCACATTCATTGCCTATGGACTATGAATAAACACTCAAAATGTGGGCACTCAAATGGTCTTATTTATCTATGTAAGGGCTAAAGTGCCTTTGGTTTTGGTGTATTATTAAATCTCTTAAAAAAATAAATGCTTGATGGTGATTTTAGAAGTCCTAAAAGTATATTTACATCACTCTCCACCCTTGGTTCACACATGTGGTGGTATGGGAGCAAGCATATATTCATGTTTTACCTATTTATAGAATGTAGATAGAGTTTTCATATTACATAGCTTTTAGTGTATTTAATGTAAATTTTTGATGATTTTTTAAGCTTGATGGTAAGTTACTTGGGGCCTTTGAAGTCATATTTCTCTCCCAAGCATACTTGAGCCATGATCTGATTCTCAAGTAACCCCTTTAAGGTCCTATCTCTAAGGTGATTGTCATGTGTATGTTGTTATCTCCTTTCCATGAGAGAATAAAGTAGATAAATATAGTCATTATATTGATTCAAAACATGTGTTTAACTCATCCCTAAGTCATTATTTTTGATTCTTGACAAAGGCTATCCTCACCCTCAGACTATTATGTAATGTACTTGTATAGTTTGAACAACCCTAATCTAGGCACCTATAGGCCTTTATGTAAGATAAAAGGGTGGAGTGTTGAACACATAAGACACATGAGGGAGGTATTTAATACATTAATGAACCTTAAATAGTCATAGGTACCTATTATGGAACATGGGATATGGATATAGTAAAGTCTACCAAATTCTAAACACATCAACTCCTTTTAAGAGCTAGACTCAATCAAGACCCTAATGGAAAGAATAAGGTGATTGTAGGGTTGAAATAACCATAATGTAATGATGAGGTTTTGAATATTTAATAAGATTTTAAGGATTAAAATAAGTCCAATAACTTTATAAGAGCACCCATCGGGATAGTATAGCATAAATGTCGCCCCCTTAAGTGGTCATACATAGATAATAAACCTAAACATAATGTATATGGTTAGCTTACGAGCATGTCAAAAAGATGCCATTTGGTGGAGTGTCGAGATAATTTATTAAAATTAATAAAATCATGAATAGTCCCTAAGAAATATTAGAATAACTCAAGTGACAATAAAATGTCAAATAATGTTTAGTAGGTTGCAAAGGGTTTTAGCATGACGAAAATTCATACACATAGGCCTATATATAGGTAGTCATGAGGAAACAAGATGCCTAAGTGAGAATTTTTGTATATTAATAGGTTTATAATTATCTCTGATAGTATAATAACTGCCTTAAATTATTTTTCCATCAATTTAGTGATTTAAAGTACCATAAAGAGGGTTGTTAGTCATCACACATAGGTAGGATCACATGTGAAAACATGGGTATTAGGAATATTATATAGGGAAGTGAAATGTAAAGGTGTAAAAAAGTTTTTTAAATTTTTTATTAAATCCTTAGTCTATAATTAATGGTTTACCAATTTGGATTTGAGGAGAACACATGTGGCCTAAAACTAGTATACTAACATATGATTGTAATAACTAGAATTCATATTATCCATAATATTCTTCTTATAATAACCTCAAAGTGTATCATAGGAGGGAATCCACTCTCATAGTCCCAACAGGCTAGGACACCTACAGGCAGGGTCACTAGTAGAAGGGTATAAGTGTCAACACCATGTAGAGAAGTAAAATACAAGGATGAAAAAGGGTATCTGAACCATCAATGATTGGCTATAAGTAGATCAAGGCCTGAGGGAAAGTTTAAGCCTATTATCTTGAAACCAATCTTTAGGCCTCAAACCCCATAACCACATTGAGGCACACCTAGATGTCCCAAATAATATAAATGTCATGAAAGTATCTGTAATGATGAATTAGGTCTTGATATTTTTTTTAAAAATAGGAGAATGCAAAGGAAAGGTTGATTTAGTCTTAAATCTTATCTTAATTTCATTACATAAAATAATCATCTCGAACTATATATTCAAGTGCTCATATCTTTAATCATAGAGGGACTCAAGGGAAATTCTCTTATTATATGTTAGGCACTCCTACAGAATAAATATCCCTAAAAGAGAGAGGGGGTTTCACAGGCCCACCTTTATGAACTATTATTAAGACTGCAAACACATATATAAGGATTACAAGGAACTAAAATTCTATAATATTGCACTCATATCTCTTTGTACAATATACATGGAACCCAAGATTTTTTGGAGATTTTGGGGGTCTATAGGATAAACATCCATATCCATAAGTTTGGGACTATAGGTCTGATCTTTATGAACCATCATTAAGATAGTAGACCTCTAAAACCATGTTTAAGCCCTAAGACAAACCTAACATGGGAAAAGTGGAGATAATTACACTCAAACACCTTGGGTTGACTTGATAAACACTTGGATAACCTAGTACAATGAGAGGAAACCTTGGCTATGGTATTAGTTTGTACAAACACTATATGGACTTCTCAAAATTATCTTTTGAAAAACAAGTAATAGAGGACATGGTGTAGGGTTTTTTTATAACATTATAATCATTGAAGGGGTGGTTTTAATTTTTTTTCACCTTTTCAAATCATAAAATGTCTAAGAATATTCTTGTAAATGCTTCTACAAATCCACACCAAAAAGGCAATCTAGGAAGGCTAATGGAAGATGACCTAGTCACCTATCTTGGCAAGGTTATATGTGTATATTACTTATAAATACCTATGTCATGGTATGATACATTTATTCATACCTATATAACTAATTGGAGGCTTCTTTTAGGGTTTTCATGGCCATCAAGGACAAAAGTCAAGTAATTAGGCCTAGTGGCCTATTAGGCCTACTTGGGCCAACAAGGAGAGATGAAATTTGGTGTAGAGGGTCTAATATGAGGTGAATGTAAGGTAAAAATAAAATACTATAACTTTCATCATAAATTCCAACATCCAAACCTCATAGTCATCATGGAGGAGGAGATAGTTTCAAGCTTAGTCAACATGCACAAGGGATGATGGGCTACATAATGACTCTTGACAGCCTAATTAAACCAATTTAATGTTATAACTATGATGAGAGAGATATAATTGACTATATAACTGCATGTTCATGCTTTTAAAGTGGTTAAACAAGTTTGACCTAGCCTCCACCACTCCACTATAACACCTAAAGGGCCCATTGAGGATCACCAATCAAGATACCAATATATGGGGGAGTATAAGTGATTATTATAACTATTGTATCTAATGATGGAGTGGTACATGTTAATTTATGACCTATACCTCTCACCTCCATGAGATTTTCCCTCTCTTTCCCCTCTCACATTTCTATATATTATGGCCTTAAGGCCTATGTTTGACATCCCCCACCTCGGTATGAGGAAATTCTACATAGATTTGAACTTTATAACCTCTCAAATGGATAAATAAATTGCTTCAAATCCTTCATGTTGATATCTAATGTTTTTGTGTTTTTTTTAATTTGCATATTAGTAGATTTCCCTCCCTTTGTAGGTCTTTGCCTCACCTAGATGCTAATAGGGTGTTTTGTGTAGGTCATGTGATGTTTAGAAGTATTAAGTGATTGGATTTGTAGTGGAACATGACTAGTAAGTGCATTATACCAAACCTTTTTGTCATGGCCCTCATGTTCTAGCACCTAACACATCCTCCATGTGAAAAATTATTGTATAAGAGCTTCTTGAACATGGTAGTTTAATTATTTATCTAGTCCACTAGTGTTGTTAGAGTTTAAATTGAGTGGGTGAATGATATTGGTACATCACCATACTTATATTAGGTTTCCTTTTATGTACTCCATATCCCTTTTCACCATGAAATTAGTAAGTCTTAGTGAACTAAGACAAATAGATGTAGCATAGGAGCCAGTCCCAAAATATAGAGGTCTAGCCGAGCCATATGTTACCCACAACCTTGGTTTATTCCCATGTTGTCCCAACCTTAGAGGTATGATTGAAAAACATCCTCCTAGGGTATAAGTTGGAGTGATAATTATTCTATCATGCCTAGTCAGACTGGATTCAAGTATTAGAGCATTAACTTATGGCATCTTAGTCATCTCACAAATTTAAAATAATTAGGTGATAGGTTTCCTATCAAAATTTGATGACAAGGGTCATCATAAGGTCATCATATCATGGTAAAAACATATTTTTGATTGGCAATCCACTCTATCTTTTGATTATTTTATGATGTATAATGGTTGCATATGAACCTCATTTCTTTCCTACACTTTCTTATCAACAACCCTATGACCCATATCAACCCCATAATGAGCCTTACCAATCATATATTAATCGCTACCAACCACATGATGGCCTACCTCAGTCCTATGAGCTTCCTTACTACCAATAATATCACCCTTACTCTGCTTGTGAAAGTCATCATCCCTCTTGGCAGCCCACCAATACTCATGATCAATATTGGTAGCCTCAAAATATTTCTAGTCAGTCTAAAAATGTCTCAAGCCAATCCATTTAAATCATTAAGAAGACATTATTTGGATATGAAAGACACATGGTGGGGATTGAAACATAAAAGAGTTATGTCCAAGATATTTGTAAACATATTATTAGGAGCATGATATATTTATTGTAGTAGGCCAAGAAAGAGTGGGAATTTATTATGAAAGAGAATCGATCTAGGCCAAGTAATGAGATGTTAGATATGGGTGGTTTGGTTTCAATAATATAAGATATGATGATGGTTCATGAGAGGTAACAAATTCAGAGTTATCAGCTCCATGTACCATCCTTTATTTCCTATGAGTACTCTATCAATCAGTCTACCATTCATTGAAGGACTCAAGAAAATGAATGTTGAGACCTTCCAAGTCCCTCATAATTCCTTCAAACCTATATGCACCTAAATCCACTCTCTTCCTTCATCATCACTAATATTACTATTAGTCGACACTAATTCTGCTTATCTAATTTATCCCCTTTCATCCCATTCTAGTAATCCCCCCTTTCTAATTATTTATCTAATATCCTTTTTTATTATTATTCATATACTAACCATATTCCTATCCCACTTCTTCATTAATTATCCTAAATATCCATTATCCCATCCTAACCTATCTTATTTATTATTTGGGAATTATAAATTCCAAAATCCCACTTACCTATTATTAGTATTTCCTACAAACTTACTCCCCCAAGTTGTCTAAAACCCCGTAACCACCTCTCAAATATATCCATAATAATGTTTAACCCTCCTAAAGAGATTATAGATGTTTCTACCTCTAGAAAATTCTATCCTTTATAATCCTTAAAGGAATTTTAATTTCTGTGGATAATCATTAGATATCCATAAGCCAAATTTTAATCCTAACCATTGATTCTTCCCTTCATATTTTATATAAATAGAAACCATTCTCCATATAAACCAACTCATGAATCCATAAAGTCTTCATTCTCACATAATCAACTAACAATCTCAATCATTGAATCCACAAAGTCTTAATGTCATTATAATCCTTGAATTTATCATCAACATACGTGATCATGCCAACATAATGTCAAAATTGAGTCTAAGGTAATATCAATCCAATATTCTTGTTTTCATATTTGTTTAATCTTGGTTTGGATAAATTAGCTTTAGGATTTGATTGTAGGATTGAATTTTTCATTCATCTATTTGAATTTGATGCTAATGGATATAGATCTTACTTAGGTAGTTTGATGTTTTAAATATATTTATATTAATTATATGCTTTCAAATCCATATTGGTTAAACTCTCCTACTGTAGTTTTTTCAACCAAAATCAGACCTATACTCCCAATTTAATCTCTTGGATATTATAAGTATTTTTGGCAGCTTGGAGGATTGGCTAGTGGAAGAGAAGTCCCAGATTTTGACAAAATTTGCATTCACAAGTGACATTTTCAACATTACTCTCCAACTTGTGACTTTGCAATCAAATTGTTGCTATGAAAGTTGTGGTTTTTTAATAAGCATAAAATTTTAACCACTAATGGTTTTTTTGATAGGTTTTTATTCATTTGTAATACCATGTCTCTATGAATCACATTTTTGACTTGTTAATCATGATTTTGCATCTCTAACTATTGTTTTGTAGGGGACTTGTGTCAAGAATAAAATAATTTACTTTATCTATTGACTATTATTTTCTAAACTCTTGTGTGGTTTTATTAAATATTTTATTTTAAAAATAAAGGTTTTTACCCTCTACACACATGATTCAAGTGGGAAAATGGAATTAGGTCAAAAATCTTGTAGGTGAACCCTAAACCACAATATTGCCATTCTCAAAATTTTGGTTTTAATATATGAATTATGGTATTGTGATGAGAGTCATGATGTTGTGATTTTTGAAAAAAAATTTGATAATTTTACATTATCTTTTGACCTATAGGTTTAATCTTGACAGTTTCTATTTTGCAGGGGACTAGTAATCATACAATCTAGCATACAACACCTTTGGCTTTCCAGGTTATTTTAGATCTTCAAGCATATATCTTTTTTAACCATATTTTTTAAGGAAGGTTTTTGTTGTATTATTAACTGATTGGTATGGTCAATAGGAAAAGGGAAAGGCAAGGAAATCATCTAAAAATCGAAACCAAATAGTCTTTCACCATTTTATAGACCTTCTCAAAATCACTATTCATGAAGTCACAATTTTGATCTAACAATAATGATATATTATTTGCATTAAAAATATTATAATTTTATCATTTTGGAATTAATTATGTCTTCTAGTTTTTTATCTCTGAGCTCTATAGGGTAGACGTAGGACAAAATCTAACTGAAAATGCTCTTTCTATTCTACAATTGTTCATGATTTTATCCATTTTAAATATCTTGTCTTGATATCCTTTATAAAATATCATACATTATAAATAAAATTTAAATATATCATATATTAATATAAACTTTAAAATATCTAGATTAACCTATCATAATTAGTGAAACATCTATCTAGATCAACATCTTTTAGTCAAAATCAAAAAAATTAAGGTTCTAAACTTTCCCACAAAACTGATAATCACACAGTCACAATATTACCCTTTGAGTCATGAAATTGCACTAATAATATTAATTTTGTAGTCTGACCATCATGGATAATTACCTATGGAAAAATAACAACTCATAAATTGTGATATTGCACTGGTAGTTGTGATATTGCAGTCTGAAGTTGTAATTTTACACTGATTTTTGCCTTCAAAACTATCCTTTTTGAGTGAATTTTCATAGTTATTTTCAATGAATTTTTCATCTTTTCAGGCCTCCCACAAGGGAATGCACCTATGGTGTTTCCCCTAGACCCTATAAGTAGCACTACCCCTTGACCCTACTAGGGGATGCTACCCCCAGACCCCCACATCATGGCCTGCTCACCTAAAGAAGACATAGAGCCAAATCATGATTTTTTAGGGTGTTTTTCTTAAGGTCTATTAGACTAATATTTTATTTCTTGTAGAGATGAATTTTTAATTTCTAACATCTTCTTTTATAGGTCATATTTTATTCTAACATTTTTGTCTTACAGGTTACCTTGAAGATTGTTAATTGAAACTACTAATCATTATCTTATAGGTTGCCTCTTTAACAATGTTAATCAAAATACTAATAATTTTATTGTAGGGCACCTATCAAAGACATTTTATCATCCTAAAATGCATTTTGGTGTAAAATAATTTTTATCACTTTGTTTAAATCATGTATATATCTTGTATATTATTGTCTACATTTGATCTTGTATATAAATTAATTAGTTAATTAATCTTATTTTAGTCTACTTGTTTATGACCCAAGGGTTATGGTGGTGTATTATTTCCTCCTTGTATCCTTGTGATGATTCTTAGAGGATAAAAAAACCACTAATAAACCCTCCCCATTTTTATTTCTTGGAGTTGGTGATGTGGATTTCATCACCACGCACTAGACCAAACTCTGTGTTCCAAGGAAGTATAAATATTATGATAGTTGTCATTAGGTGCTAAATAAGAATTACCCATAAAGGGTTATATATATTGAGGGGAATTTTTCATCCAATAAAAAAATTCATTAGATATCATCCTATATGGATTGGCTCCCCATCATACCTAGCATATATTGAAGATGCCCCTAGAAATCCTGTTCAACCTAACATAAGACCTTTTGTCCATAAAAAATGATCCATTACTAGAGTCACTATCAAAACCCAAGTTAATGTAATGTTTAAATGGGGTTGAGAGGGTTTATGTGATTTCATAATGGGTCACTGGCCTATAGCCTCACCTGTAAAGTTGTTAGATGGTGTGGTCCTTAGATTACACACCCTTGACTTTACTAATCATAGGTTTATGTTTTGCTTACCTGGGTGTGTTGGATATTTTTCAATGATGTCATGGTGATGTCATGGATGTGTCCATGAGAGTGGATGAGGTAAATTTATAGTCTAAGTGACAATGACAAAGTTTGTAATGTGATTATCTTAGTATGCTTGAAGGAGGCTTGGTTAATCTTTAATTTTGACATGGTTAGAGATGGTTAGGAATGAGTATGGTGATTTGAGCATGTGCATAGGGTCCTATAAAAGGTTTTATAAGATTTGAATGCTTTTTTTCATGAGTGGAATTCATCTATTAGTCCATAATTTTCATTTAGAAATGTTAGGTCTAATGGTAGAGAATCTAAGTAGGTACTTTACTAACATCACTATTACCACATATGGATGAGTTAAGGGGAGTTGTTCATATGGTTATGATCAAATTAGTACCTAGTTTCTATTTAAAAATTATTAAATCTAACTATGAAAAATGGAAAAATATATGTAAGTATAAAGTTGGGCTCTCATGCATTTTGATAGTATTCTCCCATACTTAGCCAAATTTACAATGTGGCAAGAAATGTTGAGTAGGCATTTTTATGGTGGCATATATAGCACATGTGGATGTTTAAGGAGTTATTTACATAGTTGGATTTAAGAATAGATAAATATGAGGAAGCATTTTAATCTCATTATAGCTCACATATGTCAAGGTTTTAGGATTATATTGACACATGGTTTGATTTTACTATGTGAAAAGATCATATGGTCCATATTTTATAACATGCACTTGAGTGAACCAAAATAGATGGAGTTGAAAATTTGACCTTCTAAGTAGATAGTGATGGTCCCCATACTTGGTCTACTTTTCATGATGTTAAAGATCAATACCAAATGGAGATATATTGCCTCATAGGTGAATTTATATTGAATATGTATAGTGTGCATCAAGTCAAAGAGGTCAAAGTGTTTTTTAGTTAATAGATATAAAGTTTCTTCTAAGATCAAATGGTGTGTAAGTGATCGTACATTTTTAATCTAATGGTGCATGTTGAGCAAGATGGTAAGAAGTGCATTATGTTTAACATTATAAGTGCTCAAAAGGAATGTGAGGGTTCCAAGTTTCATAATAATAGGGGTTATGATTAATATTTAATGGTGAGAGTTAAAATATAAAAACTATACTAATCCATAGATAACGATGGTGTGTCATGAGTCATTATTTTAAGAGTGTACGAGATAAGGTCAACATGTTCAAGGTTTAACATTTAGAAGTGGCACACTATGTGTTAAAGTTCAAGATTCATACAATAATATTAAAAGCTATTTTTAATCTGAGTATTGAGGTCTTGATATGATAGCATGGTTTTCAAGGTTTAACTATGACCATTTGAATTCAAATATTTGAGTTTACCAAAGGAAAAACTAGTGTCTAGTTTTTATATTATATCTTTTGAACTGTGCAGAATTTGAACATGGTGTAAAAGGATAAGACATATATTACTATAATTTTCATATAAAAAAATATATTTCAGTATTTTTAAGTGTGTAAATTCAAAGTTATCAAGGTCCAAAATAATTTGTGTATTTGTTCATGGTGACTGTGTGCATAGAATGTTGTTTAAGTGAATTGTGCTTAAGCAGAAGGATATTATGATGGTTTTTGGAACTTAAGGAGGACCTAAAGATAATTTGGAATGGTTCCATTTATTTTTAAAGTGTTAATATGTTTATTATTTTTATCAAAGATGAGTCAAATAGCTAAATGGGTCTCCATAAGACCTAAAAGTGACTTAGGCCTATTTAAAAGTGGATTATGCTTAAGTGTGACCCATGTGAGATGCCTTAAAGGTGAATTCATATATTTTGGATAATAAACATAGATTATTGACTTGATATTTCATGAATTATCTATATATATTTAAACATAACGTGTTGGTTTCTATATTTGAGAGAATAGTTGTTGTAAGGAGTATGTGAGTTGTGTAGTAAAGGAGAGGTAGAGTGCCTACTTGATGAATTTAGAGTAGATTGATGATTGTGTGTATTAATTTTAGGTCATATTAATGATGTCATAAAACTAATCTTGTAGTTTGAGGATATGTGTAGAGGTCTGAGTGTGCATATGAGGTTATTTTGAGTGAAGAAGGAGAGAGATTGTATCATGCCTATGTGAGAGGCCTGAATGAGATAGAAAGAGAGTTTGTGTAGGGGTTGGATAAATATATATACATAATCAGGTGTTGAAGACATTATTTATAATATTGAGGTGTTCAATTGAAAGGATGGTCTAAAGGACAAGATCTTCCTTAGGGGTAGTTTCTCTTTGTGAAACAGGTGTTTCACTAAAGATCTTTGGTCAGGAGGATTTGATCAAGGTTTTCTGGTCTAAATGAGTTCAAAAATCTCTTGTTTGTGATTTATTTTAAGAAAAGTAGTCCATGTGTTATAATCTTGAGAGTGGGTTTTATTCCCCATAAGTGTTTCTCATAAGAACTATGTGTTATGTGCTTGATCTTGTGTATGCATTGAATGAATGAGCTACATTGTTAATGTTGATTGATCATGTTGATATATGCTAATTATTAAATAGTTTGAAAGGATTGGAATTGAGATTGAAATATTTGGGCTCACTAATCTACCCCCAGTGAATATATGTCTAATAATTGGTATCAGAGCAGGTCCTTTGGTAAAAGCTTGAAAACTTGAAGGTGATCCAAGGTACAATATGGGTAATCATGAAGGAGGTTTCTATAGTAATCAATCACCAATGTTAAATGGATGTAATTATGTATTTTGGAGCTATAAGATGAAGACATACATTATTTCCCTAGGGTTTAATGTATGGAAATATATTATGGATGGTTATGTTGCTCCTACTACTCTATCTAGTGTTATAGAAAATAAGTTATTTGAGAGCAATGCCAAGGCAATTAATGCTATCACTTCTGGTCTTTTAGAGATTGAATACACCAAGGTAATCCATTATAAATATAATAAATAGATATGGGAAAAAATGTATATCATTTGTGAAGGAGATTCAAAATTCAAGCTTGCTCAGTTGTAGACTCACAGAAGGCAATTTAAAAGTCTCAAGATGAATGAATAAGGTTTTGTGGCATCCTTTCTATAGAGAGTTGATGAGATTGTGAACATTGTCAAAGTTCTTTGAGATAACCTTAAAGAGGATACTATAGTTCAAAAGGTATTAAGGTATCTATCCCTCAATTTTTATCCAAAAATATATACTATATAATAATGTCATGATCTTACTCAGTTGAATATGGATGAATTCCATGACACTCTTACTGCCTATAAGATGAGGAAGAATGGTGATATACCACCAAATAAGGAAGTAACATTCAAGATAGAGATGAATAAAATGAATAAATTCCATGGTAATAAACCCAAAGAAGATGATATTTATGATAAATACTAAAATGAACTAATTTCTTTGATTTCAAGGAATTTGAGAATAGGTTCAAATAAGTATAAAGGTAAACTACCCCTCAAATGCTTCAATTGTGGTGAGATAGGACATTTTGATAATAAGTGCCCACATAAGTATAAGAATGATGATGATGATGAATATCATGATCAAGGTCATGATGATGAAAAGAGATCATTCAGGTCTGATAAAATAAAAAAGGGATTCAAAAAGTTTGGCAATAAGAACAAGCACTTCAAGGACAAGAAGAGTAACTACACCAAAGAATATTAAAACTCATCAGAGGAGAGCAAAGTTAGGGACTTAAAGTATGATGATGAAGATAATGGTCCTATTGAAGATAAATATTTGTTCATGGATAAGGAAGGTAGTTTATCACATCAAAAGGAGTCTACTTGGAGTGATTGAAATGATGATGAAGATGATGTGGACTGTGAGACAAATTGATCAATGCCCTTAAAGAAATAAATATTGACAAGAAGATAAATAAGAAGATGAATTCACAACTCAAGGACTATAAGGATTAATTTAGTGTGTTTGAGTCAATATTGGTTAAAGACGCTAGAGAGCATAAAGGAGCTACCATGTTTATTAATTCTAAGTTGGAATCAATGTGTACAAGTCTAAGAGCCAAAGAAGAAGAATTTTCAAGGTATGCTTCTAAAATGTTGTCATTGAAAGATGAGTTATAGAAGTTTGTAAGCAATGTAAAATCATTTGTCAAGTTTTTAAAAAGTTCTAATGATCTGGATGATCTCCTAAAGAGTCAAAATTTAGCTTGTCATAGATCTTGATTGGGTTTTAATGGAGAGCCCAAAGTTACTTCTCATTTTATAATGAATTTCAATGAGAGAAAGGTGGATCAGCCTTTGAAGACAAATAATTAGACAAGGAATGAAGGTAATGGCTAAATCAAAACAACTCAGATCAGACAACCAAATACCATGAGGTATGTAATTTTCAATGGTTACTACTATACTTGTAATCAGTTTGGGCATAGAGCTAGAGAATGTATAATACCTATTAAAAAATATTTTTCATGGTACTATGATTGGGTTTATCAGTAAAAAAGTTTGAGTAAGGTTGAGTGCTTCAGCTATCTTAATAAAGGATACTTTGTTAAGCATTGTCCAAATAAAGAAAGATGATGTAAGTCTTCTTCAAAAAGAGTAGTTTGTTTCAGTTTTCATGAAATTTGACACATTGATAGTTATTATCCAAAAACATAATACAAGATGAGTTTCCATCAAGGAGTATGGTTTTCCACAACTATGAATAGAGAGGTCACATTGTTATATTATGCAAGCAAAGTCCATTAAGTCAGAAAAAATTTAATCAGGTTCCTAGAATGTAAGGAAGAGGGCAAGTTAACTCATGGAAACCAAAGGTGGTAAGTATGAGTCATGATAGATCTAATGGTAAAAGTAATCTATTTTATATGGTGTAGAGTGCAATAGATTGAGAAGAGTGATAAGGGCTCTCATCGTTTACTCGTGTTGAGAATGAAGAGACCAAGCTCAAGGAGAAGACCAAGGTATTGGTTGAGGCTAGTTTTAAGATGTCTATGGATCCAAATGGATATCTCTCTATTTATAAGTTTGTATCATGCAAATAACATTAATTGTGTATGCCTATTGACGAGGTTCCAAGTTGCAATGTTGATTCTTCAAATGAAAAAGTATGTCAAGATTCCATAGTTACTCCATGTGTTGTCAATTATATCTTAAAATAGAAGGAGAGTGATATAGAAAAGGAATCCATTTATCATAGTTCAAATTAATAAAAAGAAGAACAATAGAATGAATTCTTATAGATATAAGAGGATTCCAGTGGTTAGTAAGGAGACGTGGGCCACTCTTGGCTTCACTTTGTTTTATAGAATTGTGGTGTAAAGGTTATCTCTATCTATGCTTCTTAATAAACTCCTTTTAATGAGGAGTAATATAATGTTTTGGTTTTCTTCACATGATTATAGAAGGCTAGAGATAAGTGTTTTAAATTAGAGAAATAATTCCTAAAAGGAATAGATGTTGTGGTGATGTTTTTTTGATGTCATAGTTGTATATGGTCAGTCTACAAGGTTAGTTTGAAGGTTTTCAAGTGGAAAAAGAGGACTTGTGATTTTTCAAGATGATATTTTTGCATAGAAAGGTCTATTTATCTTATTATATAATTCTCCAAGTGGTTTTGTTTTTTGAATGTATGTTGAAATCAAATTAGAGATGTTTGTTTGCTCTCGGTTTTCCGAGTTTGTGCTCAAGAGTTTGTTGGTCCTAAAATGGGTTATATGATGTATGGCTTCCAAAATATCTGGAATTTAAAAAATTTGTCTAGAAGTGTGTAATGGTTGTCTTTAGGTTTATAATAAGTTTCAGAGGTAGACATTGACCTGAAGGAGGTTTGTCGACTCTATTTGTTTTGAGATTCTAGGGTTTTAGGATCTACTAGAAAAGTGGTTTGCCTTATCTATTGAGGTATAATGATTCTTAATATGTTTAATTAGAAAAATTTGTTGTATAATAAATATTAAAATAGATTTTAAGGTTTGTAGTTCTCATATTTTTCAAGTTTTGTCAGGTTGGAGGCTTAATTAGCTAGAAATTTTATGAATGAAGTATGTTATAGAGGATGAGATAATTGTTTAAAATTGTTGTGTTTGAGGGTGAACATGAGAGTGATCAAGATATGAAGTTTTAGGACTTGAAGGTGTATCTACTAAAAATTGTGGTCTTTGTAATTTCTAGGTAGGGCTACAAGGAGTCTGGATAGGCCTACTAAGAAGAAGAATGATTTTTTATTAGTTTCTCCAAAAGAGAAAGGTATGAGTGTTTATAAAAGAGTTATTAGTTTGGTTAATACCATGTTTTATTTTATTATAGTGGCATAAATTTTTGTTGATGGTCCTTGAGGTGGTTTTAGAGAGAAGGCCAGTAAGCATTTATGGTGGTTCTTCATGGTGTATAGAGATCTGAAGATGTTCAAGATGTGAAATTGTTCAAAAATATTATAAGTAGTACCTATTATATGTATCTTGGTATGTTCTATCATATTTTAGTGCATGGTTGAGAAGTACAAAGTGGTATGCACAGAGTTAGAGGAGATAACTCGAGATAGCTTAATTGGCTTGAGGAGCTTTGCATGTTGTGAGGGGAAGCATATGTGAGGTGATTCATTAATACTAAAAATGTGGTGATATATTCTAAAAATTATATTTCAATAAGGTTTGTATGATGACTTGATCAAACCTGCTCATATTTGTGTGTTCTTTCTTCATTAATTATAATCCTTGGTTGAAGAGAGTGTTGGCATGGAGTAAGAGGAAGTTGTCAAGGTAAAAAGAGGTTTGATCAAGGTAAGGGGGAGACATTTATAATATGGTATAGTATTATTGATAATATTTTTAGGTCCTTAGGATTAGTTGCTTCCCACTTAGACATTGTGTCAAATGTGGAGAAAGTTTCTATTTTGAGAGTGCTTGAAGAGAGAGAAGATGAGTTGAATGATGTTTTTTGACATCAATGAAAAAGGAGGAGATTATTGGATATTTTTTAATGATGTCATAGTGATTTAATAAGGTGTCCAGGTGAGTGTTTGAAGTTATTTTATAGTCTAAGTGATAATGACAAAGTGTTCACTGTGTTTGTCTTAGTATGTTTAAAGGAGGCTTGGTTGATCTTCAGTTTTGACATGGTTAGAAATGGTCAAAAATGAGTATGGTGATTTGAGAATGTGAAAGGGGTATTATAAGAGGTTTTATATGATTTTTTTTTCTTATTTTCATGATTTTAATTCATCTTGTAGTCCACTATTTTCATTTACACATGTTGGGTCTAGTGGCAAAAAATCTAAGTAGGTAGTTTGTTGATGTCACCATTGTCATGTGTGGATGAGTCAAGCAGAGTTGGTAATATGGTTGTAATAAAATTATTCCCTAATATCTATGATTAAAGTATCAATTATAGTGATGACTCATGATAAAATATATGCAAGTGCAAAGTTTGGCTCTCAAGTATTTTGATAGTATTTTCCCACAATTAGCCAAATTTTGCAATGTGGAAAGAAAAGTCAAGTAGAAATTTTTATGGTGGAATATTTCACACGTGTGAAAATTTATGATAATTTTATCATATGGGTTTTTTAATTTTTATGCCTATTTTAGTTGTGTTAAATTTTAATTCAAGTGCTGAAGTGTGACAAAAGTTATGCATGTGCAAAATTGGTCTGTCTAGATAGTTCTTGACATAGTTGGCTCTATGAATAGATAAATCTGAGGAATCATTTTAATTTAATTATATATGACAAATGTGATGGATCTATAATTAGATTAACACATGGTAAACATATGGAATATTGCACAAGATTTGCTCAACATGTTCAAGGTTTAACATTTGGAATTGGCATACTATGTGTTAAAGGTCAAGATTCATATAATAATATTAATTTTTAATGTTTAATATAATAAATGAGGATTTGAAATGATAACATGGTGTTTTAGGTTTAATTGTGACCATTTTTATTCAAATATTTAAATTTAACAAAAGAAAAACTAGTGTCTAGTTTTTGTGATATATATTTTGATCTATGAATAATTTTACCATGTAAAAATCAAAATTGTAGAGGAATCTAAGGTTCATCTAGAAATATATATTATAAGATATATCTATTTTTACATTCAAATTTATCAAGGTACAAATTTAACTATGTATTTGTTCATGGTGATTATGTTCATAGAATGTTGTTTAAGAAAATTATGCTTAAGCAAAAGGGTATTATGATAGTTTTTGGAACTTGAGGAGGAGCTATAGATCATGTGGAATGGTTCAATTTGTTTTAAAAGTATTTTTGTATTTTTTATTTTTCTTATAGAAGTTTCAAAGTGTTGAATCGGTCTCCATAGGACCTAAATGTGACTTAGGCCTATTTGAAAGTGGATTATACTTAAGTGCAACACATGTGAGATGCCTTAAGGGTGAAGGAATGTAATTTCACAAATAAAGAAAGATTATGGACTTGATATTTCATCAATTATACATATATCGTGAAACCAAATGTGTTGGTTTCTAGATTTGAGATAAGAGTTATCACAAGGTGTATGTGATACTTATGGAGTGAAGGAGAGGTAGAGTACCCAATTGATGAATTGATGAGAAAAATAGATTGATGACTATGTGTATGACTCATAGGTAATATTTATTATGTTAGAAAAATGATCTTTAATTTTAAGGATATATGAAGAGGTCTAAGTGTACATATGAGGAAAGTTTGAGTGAAGAAGGAGAGAGATTGTGGCATACCTATGTGAGAGGCCTATATGAGATAGAAAAAGACTTTTTACAGGGGTTAGATAAACATAGATCCATCATCAAGTTTTGAATCCATCAATTCTAAGGTTGAGGCATTCACTTCAAAGGAGGTTCTAAAGGACTTGATCTTCCTTAGGGGTAGTTTCTCCATGTGAAACATGTGTTTCACTAAAGACCTTAAGTTAGGATAATTTGATCAAGGTTTTTTAGTCTAAAGGATTTGACCAATCTCTTGTTTGTAATTTATTTTAGGACAAGTAATACATGTGTTTCAAGCTTGAGATTGGGTTTTATTCCCCATGAGGGTTTCTCATAATAACTATGTGTTATGTGTTTGATCTTGTATACGCATTGAATGAATTATCTCTCTTGTTAATGTTGATTTATCAAGTTGATATATGTTTATTGTTAAATATTTTGAAAGGATTGGAATTGAGATTGAAATATATAGGTTCATTGATTCACCCCCCTCCCCAAGTTATTATACCTCTAATAGGGTATGTTTCATACTAGACCAATATTATTTATGAACTTAGTTAGCCTTTCACCCAAACCTATACTTGCCTATCTAGGTTATTTTTACATATCATTATGTATATTATTGATTCATTATACTATCCTTTTGTACATCTTTATCTCATCATGATCTTGTACATATTGTATTTGTATAACCTTTTCATTATTTATCATACCCCATCACTCACATATTCTAATTACATATTGTCATCCACATATTTCCATATGTCCACTTTATCCATAACTAATAAATTATATTCACCTTGCCTTTGCATAGTCACTTCATCCCCCATTTATGATAACCTCATCCTATCTTATCCTAGTTATCTCTTTAGGTCACATATGTGTCCTAAACATCCCCATCTCATTTACATTACCCCTTATCACTCCAGCATCACATATATATTCTTGTTATTATTTTAATCCCATTATCCCTTCACCTTCATCACCTAATCCTCTCCCATCCCACCCTAGGAAAATTAGTCCAAGGTTTGAACTAGTCCTTCTTATCCATCCATATCATCCTATCACTCCAATCCAGTATCACTAATCATTTGGTTAGATATCATACCTAGTTGGTATCTTGCTAGCCTCTTATCACTTTGCCATTTTAAATCTAGCATCAAACCATCATCAATCTAGTCTCTATCATCTCATTATGTTATCTATTTATGACTAACACCCATACAGTCATTATCTTGCTAGTTTGAATATAGGCACCCATCAAATCCATAATCCTTTTTTGTTATCTTGAAAACTAGGCATTGTTGATAGATCACTAGGACTTATGATATTATTAGTCTGACATCTACTCCTAGTATTACATTATCTCCATCTTATCCTCATTATCACCTATCATAATAGCTTAGTCATTCAGACCTACTTTATTCAAGAGACCATATTTAATATTTTGTCTACTTCTAGATCATCCCCTTTCATCATCCATGTTTTATCATCAATCCCCATGGATTTGGACTTGGTTCTCATAGATCAATACATCGTAACTAATAGGGATAAATTACTTTTATGAGATCTAGAAATGGGTGCTTTCTTACCTTTTGAGCTTTATCCCATTCATCCCAAACCAATATCATGCATCCTTACCCATCCACAATCCCCCAACTCATAAAGTTTGACCCTGTCATCCATCCATGTAGCTAATAAAGGTAAATTCCTCTTATTGATATTAGAGATGGGTGCCTGCCTTCCCAATGATATTGATCCCAAAATTCTAAATTCACATCCCATGAAAGTTCCCCATCAACCATCATCTCCATCTTATTACATTCCACCATTCGCTAGTCTTAGTTCTAATCATGACCTTCTTAGTGTAGTAATTTCCCTTTTTAATAAGTATATTAATTAAAACCCATGGGTAGTCCTATTTTAATTCCTTGAGATGGGTATCCACATTCCTAAATTCATTGACCCCATTCAACTCACCTTACCCTTAGTCCGTACCCATTCATAGTCAACTCCTCTAACCACTAGCTATAGCCAGTCATATACCCCTTCCTCTACTAGAAAATGGAATCTTATCCTAGCCACCTCATCTAAAACTAGTCCATCCACCCTATCATGTCCATAACCATATGATACATCCAAGTCATGAAGTGAAGTATGTCCTTATACTCCTCTTGCTATATCCTTATAATCCCTGTTTCAGTAACTTGTTGTCATTAACAACATGGTCTATCTACCCATATGAAATCTTGATCTCATCAAGCGTAAGCTATCTTGCTATAAAGTTAATCAATATTGTATGTATCATTGAACCTAAGGGTATACCATTAATCAATGTTGTAATTTCCAAGATTATGTCCAACACCTCATTGACCATGGTGACATATAAATTGAGGATGAACCAATTGAGTATATATCCCTAGGTGAACAGGACAAGGAATTCCATTCCTGATAATGATCAAAACCTTCCCCTTTGAATCTAAGGTTAAGATAAATCTTCCACTTCCATGGTCCTCCCATATTTGACAAATCATATATTAAAAATGAGTCTATTTCTCATCCACTAAATCCTTCCATATCTGATGAGACCTTACATGGTCCTATCTTCCTTCAATACATTCCTCCTCCATCACCCACCATGTTGAGGAGTCACTTACCAAAAATCACTCTTCTCCTAGTAGTATAATGCCATGTACACCCAAGTCAACTTCAGAGCCAAAATAAGTTTTATCTACATTAGGATCATGTTCATGACTAGTATCTAAAATAGATTCCTCATCAAAAACATCATCCTTCATATATATTGTAGTAGATGATGATAATGCCTACTCTTTGGATGATAATCAGTCCCTTGGCACAACTTATGATCCTAATTAGGATGATTAAATCATAACTAAGTTCTTAAAATCGTTATCTATCAAATATAGTTAAAATGAATCTGATTCTAACTTGGATACATGTCATAAAAAAAGACTTAGTGATCATTTTGATATTCTTGAGGATACTTTCTATGAAATTAAGGTGAGGGATCATAGTGACCTTTATGAGGACTATGCTGCCAATTATACCCTTAATTCACCACCCATCTTTAATCATCCACCTCACCTCCATAATCCCTATATCCCACTCCATTAAGGGAATTAATAAGAACATGCATCATTGGATACCCCTCCACATGCAACATCATGTGTAATAAATACAAAGGTCCAAGACCATATTCTAAAATTCATAAATCATGATCAAATCATCTTTGATCCCATAAGTCAAAGTCAAGAAAATTCAAATCATCTTCTTAATTAAAGAATAGTTTCTCCTTATAAATCACAAAATTATGCAGTAGTGGAATGTCAAAGTCAAACTGATCATCATATATGAAGTCAATAATCAATTTCTCCAAGTGAATCTAAAAACTAGGTACTAGGGGAATGTCAAAGTCAAAAACCAATTTCCTCTAATGAAGCCCTAAATCAAGCACCAAGAGGCAATCCAAATCAAAAATAAGTCAAAAGTAATAATAAGATGGTTGATTATCCTCTTAATGTTTGGATCAAATAATGAACAAATCAAAAGGTCCTAGGGCTCTTAATCTCATGGTACAAATCTAAATAATATCCTCTACCATTTCCAATGGTGTATGCAACTATCAAAATCCATTTTTTTCCCCATCCCATCATATCATCCATCATGATCATATCCCTTCTTTACATCCTATGTCTCATCATCACAATCATGATGTGCTCCCATCCATACCATATCTCAAATATCTTAACAACATTATCTTTCATGGGGTCAAAAATACACCTAGTTAAAGCATATGCAAGATGTTAAATTAAGAGTCAATAAATGCCACTAAGACATCCAATAATCTATCATCCATCACATGGTCTTAACATCACATATTTCTATAATAGGTGTTGGTTGAAGATCTAGACAGTATCAATAATTTTGGATCTCACCCTTCTCTAATAAATCAAGATGCCAAAAAAATAAAGAAAGAGACAATCAAAAAAATTTAAAAAGTAAAAATATTAAATAGTGAAATAAAAACCATTCATCCAATGTTGAAAACCAGTCTTCTAGTGCCTTAGGTAAGTACCATAATGAAAACTGGTTTCCAATGCCATGGTAAAATACTGTATTATTTGCATTGTACCTCAACACATGGGGAAAAAATCCATCCTTTTTAGCCATCAAACCCATCCCTTGTTAATCTCATTCATATTGTATCCCTATATCCATATTACACATCCTACTTTGTTGATCATTCATTTCTAGTTTGGAAGGTATCTTGAAAAATGTTTTGAAATTATATTAGAAAATCCTCCAATGGAGACTCTGGAAAATAAACATCTATCTCTTTCATGATTTGGTCATTGGCAATCCCTAATACATTATTCCTTGGTCCTTATCTCCTTTTTATCATCATCTTCATACTTTTGTCATCCCATTTATTATTCCAACCATCCTTTATTATCATGGTTTCTAGGCTTAGTCTTCGCTTGCTAGTAACCCCATTTGTATAACATATATACATATTCATAAAATCCATAAAAAGTGAGATATTTCAAAATCCTAAAAATCATAAATTTTGAAAAAGCCAAAAATAGTCCATGGTGTCTTGTCTTATGCCTTTTTCCCTAGCTGCATCCATATATATTCCCTTCATATTTCAAAATCATGCCATCCATCCTCCTATTATAAATCAGGAGAAAATGTAGTCTATATTGATCCTAATCCTTATCCACATCATCATATTGAAATCATCCTTCATGTCCTTATCCTAATATTAATTAAGGTCCCCAAATCCATATCCACACCCATATCCTTATCCATGTCTTAATCTTAATCATCATAATATATCTATCTAATTTTTCCCTAAGTATACAATTACATCAAGATCATCCTAATCCAAACCATCACCCAATCACTCATCCAATTTTTAGATAAGACATTGCATGTAGATACTTGTGTGTGTTACTTTTTTGCTCCATGTTGTTTGAATTTTTTGCATCATGTATATATATTATTTGTCTTATGTTTGCATCATGTCTTTTTATCTATTGGGTGATTAACGAGGATGCTATGACATCACCCAAGGATACAATAATGCTTTTAGATGCCCTTAATGATGAAAAGTTCACTATTTACCCAATTTTCTACACTTTAGCCATGTCCTCTAGGTCATGCTTATATCATGATGCAAACTACCAAGTGCCATATTTATTAGATTATTTAAACTATGACGATGTTTATGATAGTTGTTATGGATTGATCATCTAAACCCTCATAATTCATCTAATTATCCAATCATTCTTATTCCTATCACTAATCTAATCCTCCTGACCCATCTAACTAACATTTAATATTTTATCCTCATCTCATCATCTAAGTCATATCCTCTAATCACTAGTATCATCTTCTAATCACTAATACACCTGAACTACATCAGTTGAAGGACTTTTTAGACTATGTAGGTATCACTTGGTAACTTCTCAGTGCCCAAAGATATCTCAACCACTATCTCCTCTTTCCTCACCATTCATCATCACATCTCTCTTGTATTTCATCATCTTCAAATCTCACATCAGTCAAATCATTGATTCATAATATTAATTAATAATAAATTAGTCTATTGATCAATTACCATCAACAAAATCATTCCCTTAATCTTTTCATCAATTACATAAATTTGTCTATAGGGCTCAACATATCTTAGCATCCATCTTTTCTTCTATTATCAATGATTAGTCAATTAATCAATTACAATTTACGATTTCCTCCATCGATTAGGGTAGGTCACGAACCATAAATTTATCATCATATTATGTATCACTGAGTTGATGCAATATAGTCTTTTGGTTATTCAGTCACATCATTATTATTTTTCATTTGCTTCATCATATCATGTGATATTAACTTTGAGATATGCTCATCATTAATATTATCTAATCCTTGTCCATCCTAGCATATAGCTCTCCCTTAAATGCATACTTGCTTGGGAGATGTCTATATTTTGGATCCTTTTAATCCTATCATCATCATGTTATGGTTTATTCCCCCTTGGGATGTGTCAATAATTGTGAAAAATTCATCTCTACTCCATTTGCATGTGTTTTAACTAGGGGCATCATCAATCTGTATCTCATTTCTTAATATGAATTCATCTTCTTCATCTTCTATCACATTTTCCATCCCATTCTCTTGTTTATCCATCTCATACCACCCATTGTTTCTTCTTTTGAGTGGCCATCCATCTCATTCTTCCCTACATGTCCCTTTGAGTAAGCATCATATCCATTAATTTCATTTACTAACATTCATACGTAAAATGGTTTTTATTTGAAATAACATTACTCCTTCCACTTCATCCACTCATAACTCCATTTCAAAGAGGGGGAAAATATATGCACCTAAATCCACCCACTTTCTTTATCATCATTGATATTAATATTAGTTGACAATAGTTCTGATTATCTAATTTATCCTCTTTAATCATATCCTTATAATCTCCCCTTTATAACCATTTATCTAATATACCATTTTATTAATATTCATCTACTAACCATAGTCCTAAATCTAAATTATCCCATCCTAACCTATCTTATTCATTATTTGGAAATTTAAATTCCTAAGGCCCACCTACATACCTATTCCAAGGATTTCATACATGCCTACCCCACCTAGGTTCTCTATAACCACCTAATCACATATATAATATATTACTAGTTGTTCTTAACCCTCCCAAAGAGATTATAGAGGTTTCTACCTATAGAACCTTCTATCCTACAGAATCCTCCAAGGAATTTTTAAATTCCTTATAAAATATTCAACCATAGATCTCCATAAGCCAACTTTAAATTATAACCATTGATTGTTCCATCTATATTCTATATAAACAAGACACATCCTCTATGGAAATCAAATATTGAATCCATAAATTCTTCATGCCCACATAATTAACTAGCAATCTCAAGCATTGAATCCATAAAGTCTTCATGTCAATCTAATCTTTGAATACACCATAAAAATCCTTGATCATGCCAACATAGCCAACATAATGTAAAAATTCTGAGTTTAAGGTAATCTCAATCCAATATTCCTTTTTTCATATCCATTTAAACTTGGTTTTGAGTAATTATCTTCATGATTTGAGTGCAGGATTAAATTGTTCATTCATTTATTTGGATTTGATCCTAATGGATCTATATCTTACTTAGGTAGTTTGAATTTTTGAGTAGATTTATATTAATTCAATGATCTCAAATCCATATTGCTCAAAATTAATTACTACACAACCTTTCCTACTTAGAGGTTTGTTTAAGATAGAGTACAAAATAAAGAAGAAGTATGTGTTGAGAGGACTACCAGTATGAGCATATTTCCAATCAGATGACACTTGATTTTAAAGCCCACCTAAAGAGAGAGATTGATCTTTCAGATATACATCTATCTTAGTTAGTGGTATATTTTAAGAAAAACACAATATTATATTAATATACCTTCATTCCTACCCGAATTTGTAGCACATGTAAAATAAGAAACTCCTACATCTAAGTTTCCAACTTGGAAACAAGTAATGTAGTCAAGGGGAAGAGAATATTAGTCAAACATGTTCCAATGTATTTAAATGAAAGTAAAACATTAAACCACTCAGCACCCACCCCTCAATCCTCAATAATAGAAGACATTTTCATCATGTAAATTTGTTCAAGACAATGTGCAAAATAAAGAGGAGGTGATAGTTGTCAAAGATGAGTAGCTGAGTGTGGAGAATAAAGCATATACAACACCATTGGATTTGAATTATATTTAACTCTTTCAATTATATTCCATACCACTCCTTGATAAGGATCCTAATCTTTATAAGTCAAATGAAGAAGATCTAGTTGTAGTGATAGATGATAAATGTGACCTAAGTGAGCAAGATGAATAAATGACCACTAGGACACCCCTTGGAAAGGATAGCTATGAATCAATATTAAATAATATAATAGAGGGTGATATTCAAGAGGTTTATTTGGTGAAAGATGAGCCATAAGAAAAAGATTTCTCAATTGGAAAAGGAGAACATGTTTTCCAAGATCTCCTTTATGACATGGAAACCACTCTTTGTCATCACAATCTTAAAGAGTGAGAAAGTGAAACATATGTTTAATTTGTAGTAGCTAAAAGGTAAGGATATAACTTCCAAGGGTACTCAAACATTTAATAAAATTTAGTATTCAACAATATTTTGTTTTAATTTAAGACAAAACACCCCTTCTTTGTTACCAATATGAGGTTTTTATAAGCATGAGATCCCAATGGATGATGAGAGTTAAGAGTGTGATCATGATTACATGGAATGGCAAGGAGATGGTGAAGATATTTGGTATAAGTACATAATCATATATATTGAATATCATACCCTTCTAGGACTTACATGTCTTATGGGGTAGATTGAGGATGCTCTAGATGCTGACCCTATCAAGTGTTATCCATAGGAAGAACAAGCTCAAACTAATGAGGTTTTGATGTTTGTTATAGTAGTGCCTAAGGTTGAGACAAGTAAAGATAATTAACATTTAGTATGCCTCATGAGGCTCAATATTTCCATCATGAAGATATTTACAATTCAACAAATCAGATAACATAGAATGAAAACACTAACCAAGGCCTACTAGCCAAGTTGTCAAGAAGATCATTGCATAAGAGCATGGAAACTCAAGACCAGGTCATGACTATGGTAGAATTGGAATTATTTATGAAAAATAAAAATATATGGAATGAATATGAATATGTTTTTGACTCATATATCCAACCCATGCACCTATGGGTAGAATAAGGGGGTCTAGTTGCACTTTTAGGAAGCCATGAACATGCCAATTCCTATATCTACAAGTGGGAGTTCTCACTCAATGAACAAAACTTGATTAGACTCCATTCATCATATGGATTTATAACCTCATGTTTATATAGTATCAAATTATCTTACCATTTTATCCTATAGGAGAGGGAATATTGGTTCAGGTTAGTTGTTTCTAATAGTATGTTTTCTTGTTTTAATAAGTCTGTCATACATATGTCTATAATTATCTGCCTTAGTTGTTTTGGGGTATTTTTTGTTAAGTACTTAGGTGTTTGGTTTTGTTTCTTTGGTTATATTTGTTTTGTATTTTGACATGTTGAATTCCTAAGAGGTTTCATAAATTTCTAATTTATTTGACAGTCCAAGAAGATGGTCATCCAAGTCATGATGTCATGAATGGGTCTTGTCATTATCATGAGGAGTTAATGGGTTCCCTTCACCATCAAATTGGTAAACCCATATGAGTCACAAAATATGTTGACATTTTTGCCTCACAGGATAAATGTCAACTTATACAATCAAAAAAAATTATGGTAACCCCTCTAATTTGTTCCATGGTGTCTAAAACTTGTCATGGTCTTATAAATGTCTCTTGAAAATCCTTTATCATTATTTAGAGTGTCATATATGTGTTATGACTTGTATACATCATCATATTTCATGGCCTTCCTAAGTCCTTTGGTGATGTATTAGGTAGTCATAGTGGTCATTTAATGATTTGAAGAGTTTTCATGTCTTTTTCAATCCTTGAGAATGGTCTTAACCTTATTCGATAAGATTAAGGATCTTTGTCAAAAGTTAAGGTAATTTGGATATTTAAGGTTATTGGTTTTTATGGTATATGGGCATATTTCAAGACATTGCTTATGAGAGAGACTTTGATAAGAAATTATAAGGGTGTATAAACTATGCTTGGGTCCTAAGTTGAAACCTAATAATGTGTTCAAGGCCATTCTCCATGGTCTATTTGTCCATGTCTATCTCAAACCTTGGTTAGCGCTTTCAAGTTGTCAAACTGAAACACCTCATGATAGTCATATTGAATTATAAAACCTTTAGAGAGGGTAATTTTATTATCTTTAATTATTATAAATGTCTTAAAAAGGTTTCATTCTCATGATATAGTTATGACTAGGCAATTTCATGTCCATAAAGGCCCATTTTGGAACTCAAATTTACTCCCCACTCACTAGATGGGTCCCACACATGAGAAAATATGACCCTTCATTTTACCCCAACCATACCACCAGGTTTTAAATCTGTTTTTACTTCGTTTTCCCTCATACCATCCTCTAATGACATTTTAGAGTCTAGACCATGAGAAAATGAAGAAAAAATAGTTGTTTTGTAAGAATTTCTAACTTGTATGAATCCATAAAATATAGATTTGGAAAGAGGATGTCAAGAGTTTGTATATGGGGATAATTTTAGGAATTAGGTAAAGAGATCCATTATTTTTAATTTCATAAATTTTAAAAACTATTTTTCCTCCTTCATTGAGCTCCTTGGCAGTCCACATAAGTTTCCATGTCTTTGGTCATTCCCTACAAGAGAGAGAAAATGATAATATTAGACTTTGGGTAGAGGAATTGGGTATATTGAATTTATCATTCATGTAATTTTTTTATACACTAATTTCCTATCAGTTATTAATTAACACTAACAATATGTGCACTCAAATGGTCTTTTTCATATGTGCGAGGGGCTAAAGTGGCATCAATTTTGGTGCATCATTGAAGTGTTTTTTAAAATAAATTCTTGATGGTTATTTTAGGAGTCCTCAAGGTATATCCCCATCACTTTCCAACCATGTTTCACTAGTTTTTAGGTGTGGGAGTAACTATAGCTTCCTATTTTCCCTATTTGTAGACTACAGATAGAGTTTTCATATTATAGAGATTCTAGTGCATAGAATGTAAATGTTTGATGATTTTTTAAGTCTAATGGTAAGTTACTTAGGGAATTTAAATTATTATTTATCTCCCAAACATATATGAGACACCATATTATGGTCATGTAACCCATTCAAGGTCCTATATCCAAGGTGACTATCATGTGTATTTTGTTATCTCTTTTTTAAGAGAAAATAGAGAACATAAAGATAGTCATAATATTGATTCAAACCATATGTGTACCTCATACTTGAGTCATTATTTTTTATGCACCAAAAATATATTCCTCACCCTTATAAAATTATTTAATGCACTAACATAGTCTAGGAAACCCTCATCTAGGCACTTACATGCCTTTATGTAGGCTAAGAAGGTTGACTATTGATCAAAGAAAATAAATGAGGGATTTGTTTAAGACATTAGGGAACCTTGAAAATTCATAGTTACCTATTAAATATCATAGGATATGGATATAGTAAAGTCTATCAGATACCAAACACATCAACTCTTCATAAGAGGTGGACTCAGTCACCACCCCAATGGAAATAATATTGTGACTTTAGGATTAGATGAACCCTAATGGAACAATGAGGTTTTAATTAGTTAAAAATGTTGGAAGGAGTAACATAAGGCCACAAAATTTATAATCACACCCATGAGGATATTATACCATCAAAGTATCCCCCTCAAGTGGTCACACATAGACAAGAAACATAAATACAATGCATACAATCAGCTTAAGAGCATGTGAGCAATATACCATTTGGTGGAGAGTTGAGAAAATTTATTAAAAGTCATAAAATAAATAATAGGCCCTAATGAATACTATAATCACTCAAGTTATAATAAAATTTCAAAGAATGTTTAGTAGGACTTAAAGGGTTTTATCATGAGTAAAAGTCATACACACAGGCCTATATACAGGTAGTCATTAGAAAATAATATGAATGCAAAGAAGTGTGGTATAAAGAGGTTTAAAAGTTTACATGATAGTATAGTAACCCCATTAAGTTATGTTTCCATCATGTTAGTGATTAAAAGTATCAACAAATGGTTTGTTTTCACCTATAGCTCAAGCATACCTAGTCACCACACACAGGGAGGATCACATGTGAAATCATGGGTATTATGAATCCTATAAATGGAAGTGAAATGTAAATCTGGATACAAGTGTTTTAATTTTTTCTAAATTCTTATTCCATAGTGAATATTTTACCCATTTGGAATTGAGGAGAACACATATAGCCTAAAACTAGTATATAGGCCTATGACTGTAATATGATAAATTTTGCATGCTTAGAGGTTGATATGAAGATGGAAGATTTCAAAAAATTATGTGTAAAGTGGAGGTAATATAATTTATAACATGTTTCTCATAATAACCTCAAAGTGCTATCAGATGAGGGAATTCACTCTCATAGTCCAGATAGGATAAGACACTTACAGGCAGGGTTACTAGTAGAAGGGTAGAAGTGTGAAAACCATGCTTATAAGTGAAATGTAGGGATGAAAAAGGGTATTTAATTTGTCCTATTAATACTCTTAAACTTTGTTTATATTATTTATTCTAATTATGATAGGTAAAATAGAGCTTTAGATTCTATTAGGCCTAAAGACAAATATAAGGAGGCTTATGCTTAGCAACTATGAGAAGTAGCATGTTTAAAGGTATTTTAGGAGTTATAAATAGATAAGGAATAAATATAAAGAGGATTAATAAGGAATAAAATAGTATAATAACCTAATATGAGGTAAGAAGTCTTTATATGAGATGTTAGGGTTGTACAGACCTAGAAACTCATAAACCCTAACCAACATATAATAAGGTATAGAATATAATATTGATGGAAGATATAATCCTAGATATATTTTTAGGTCATGAGGGAATATTAAATGATTTAATAACCCATTAACATAGTAAGAGAGGAATTAGGATCTCACATATGGTCTCTAACCTAGTTTACCAAACACTCAGTCTAGGCAATGACTTTCAAGGGAGACCCATTAGAGAGTGAAAATAGAGTTGGAGTTTAAGCATATGAGGGAAAGCAAAAAGATTTGAAACAAAGTGGGAGAGATTATATTATGTCACTTAAACCATTATTTTTTTTATTATAATTAATTCATGTCTTGAGTGGTAGTTTAAGCCTATCAGGCCTAAAATCAATCTTTAGGACTCAAATCCCACCACCACATTGAGACACACCGAGACTTACCAAACAGACTAATGTTGGATATTTGTCAATAATGTCATGGTGATGTCATGTAAGTGTAAAATTGAGTGTATTTATTTCCTTGATAGTATAAAGTGATAATGACAATGTGTGGAATGTGTTTGTCCTGGTATGCTTGAATGAATCTTGGTTGATATCCAATTTTGGCACAGTTAGAGATGTTTAAGGATGATTATGGTGATATAAAAATGTGAAATGGGTCCTGTATTAAGTAAATAATTATTTTATTTATTATTTTCATGATTTTATTTCATCTAGTTGATCAATTTTTTCATCTAGAGATTTTAGGTCTAGTGACAAAAAATTTGAGTAAATAGTTTGTTGACATCATGATTGCCACATGTAAATGAGATAAGGGGAGTTGGTCATATGGTTGTGATAAAATTTGTGCCTATAAATTGTGTGGTAAATATTAGGTCATGAAACTAATAGTTATAAAATATATTCAAGGGTAAATTTGGGATCCCAGGTAGTCTGATAGTGTTTTCCCATACATACCCAAATTTGCATAAGGCAAGAAAGAGTCGATTAAGCAGTTTGGTGATGGCATATATCACATGTGTGGATGTTTAAAGATAAAATTATCATCTAGATTAATTTTTTTTCCTATTTTATATGTAATAAATTTTAGTTCATTTGGTAAAGCAAGACAAAATATATGCATGTTCAATGTTGGCCTTCTAGGCAATTTTTGATATAGTTGGCTCTATGGTAGAAAACTCTAAGTGAGCATATTAATGGAATTATATATTGCATGTATGAAAGTTTTAGGATAATATTTATATATTTATATATTATCCTATTATATTAATTCATATGGTCCAAATTTTAAATTATGTGTCTAAGCACAACAAAAAATTTTGAGGTCCAAAGTTGGCCTTCTAGGTAGATAAGTAATTATCCCCATACTTAGACATTTTTGCATGATGTTAAAGATCGGGACAAGATATAGATCCAATAGTTCATATGAGTTTATAAATATATAACTATGGTGAAAAATAATTCAAATGGATTAAAATTTTTGATGCTTAAAGTGAGTAAAGATCAAGTTCCTTACAAAAGGATCAATAGATCATGTTCATTCCAAAGTGTCAAGATTCAATGAGATGAGGATAAGTGTTTTAAGTTTAACATCAAGTATAGATAAATATTGATATTATTAAAAAATATAATGGTGAGTGGGTTTTCTTATACATATATGTCATTGATGTGTAATGAGCGAGATGATTTCAATGTGTCCAATGTTTAACACAAATAAAGATCGAGCTATGTATAGGAGATTGATGAAGCACATTAAGTCAAATAGTCAAGATTAATATCCAAGGATGAGATATTAAAGATAAAGGTTTATTTACTTAAAATAATATATATTTTTCATTATTTTTCTAATAATTGAGAGTATGATATGAATTTTTAGTGACTAAAATTTAACTGTGACTGTTGGCATTTGAATATTTGAATTTTACAAAGGGAAAAATCAATGCTCTATATTTTGTCCATAACTTTTGATCCATGATAAATTCAAAGGTGATATAAAAATAAAATATGAATATGAATCCATGGTTAATATATTTAACCTAATTTTAATATATAAACATTTCTACAGTTAAATATATTAAGGTTCAAATTTGATTATGTGTTTATGCATGTTATATAATTAACTTGAGAAGGTTACTTGAGCTATGCTTATTGGTATCTCAATTTTTAAAGGTGAAATAGATATTTGAGTATGTTTTAGACTCCACGATAGCTATATATGTGAATTATATAGGTTTTACCAATCATATTCAGTATGAATAAAGGTTTAAAAATTGACTATGTATTCAGTCATAATGGTTATTATACAAAATGTTGTTTGAGAAAATTTTGTTAAGCAGAAGGGTACTGTAATAGTTGTTAGAACTTAAGGAGGACCTAAATATACTGTCTCATGGCTCCATGAGGTGTAAATTGTTCCTATGTTATTATTTTTCTCAAAGAAGTGTAAAAGAGGTGAATAGGTCATCATAGTACTTAAAAAGGTAACTTAGGCTTATTTGAAAAAGAGTTTTGCTTAAGTATGACCCATGTAAGATGCCTTAAGGGTGAAGGCATATATTATGGTTGATAAGGAATATTATGTACCTAATAATTCATGGATTCTCTACAAATATTAAAACATAATTTGATGGTTTCTAGACTTGAGAGAGGGTTGTAAGTGTGGAGCATGCATTGAAGTGAGGAAGATAGAATATGTAGTGTGCCTATTGGATGAGTTGATGTGCAAAGTAGTTTATTAACTAAGTGTATGAATTATAGGTCATATTTATAATGAAAATAAATTATTTTTTATATTTTTAGTTTGAGGATATGAAAATAGGTCTAAATGTGCATATGAGGATAGTTTGAGCGAAGAAGGAGAGAGTTTTTTGCATGCCTATGTGAGAGGAATGTATAAGGTAGAAAAACGTTTTGTGTAGGGGTTAGAATTAGAGATCCATGATTATGTGTTAAATACACAACTTCTAATGTTGAGGTTTTCACTTCAAAGGAAGGTCTAAAGGACTTGATCTTCCTTAAGGAAAGTTGCTCTTTGTGAGATAGGTGTTTCACTAAATGCCTTTGGTAAAGAGGACTTGATCAAGGTCTATGGTATAAATGACTTGACAATTCTCTTGTTTGTAATATATTATAAGACATGTATTCCATGTGTTTTAGGCTTTAAAGTGGGTTTTACTCCCCATGAGGGTTTTCCATAGGAACTATGTGTTGTATGTTTGATCTTGTGTATGCATTGAATGAATGAGTTCCCTTATTAATGTTTCTTGATAAAATTGATATATATTGATTGTTTAATAGTTTGAAAGGTTTGAAATTTTATTTTAAATATCTACTCTCACTGATTCACCCCACTTAGTGATTGTAAATCTATAAATTTGTGTCATATTAGGTCCTTTGGTAGAGACTTGATAGCTTGAAGGTGATCCAAGGTAAAATATTGGTAGTCAACAAATGCAAGGAGGTTTCTCTACCAAGAAAGAACTAATGTTTAGTGGATCCAATTATGATTTTTTTAGTTCAATAATGAGGACATACATTATGTCCCTAGGATTTGATGTATGGCAATTTGTTATGGATGGTTATGTTGCTCCTACTACTCCATCTAGCACTATAGACAAAAACGTTTCTTGAGAAAATTTTTATGGCAATGAATGCCATCACTTGTGTTCTTATAGAAACTAATTTCATCAAGGTAATCCATTATAAATTTTATAAAGAGATATGGGAAAAAATTTATATCATTTATGAAAGATATTTAAAGGTCAAGCTTGATAAGTTATAGACTCACAAAAAGCAATTTGAATGTCTCAAGATAAATGAAGAAGATTTTGTGAACATCATCAGAGGTCTTGGAGAGAAAATTGAAGAGACTACTATAGTTCAAAATGTTTTAAGGTCTCTATCCCTCATGTTTGATCCAAAAATATCTATTAAAGAATAAATTCATGATCTTACTTAGTTGAAGATTGATCAATTTCCTCACACCCTTACTACCTATGAGATGAGAGTAAATGATGATATACCACCAATAGAGGAAGCATATTTTGAGACAAAAATGAAGATAAATAAGAAATTCTAAGTTAAGAAATGGAAGGAGGATGACATTTATTATATAGATCAGGATGAACTAATTTCTTTGATTTCAAAGAAATTGAAAATAGGTTCAGAAAGTAGAAGGGTAAACTACCCCTCAAATGCTTCAATTATGGAGAGGTAGGACATTTTGCTAATAATTTCCCTCATAAGTATCAGAAGAATGAGGATGAAGATCATGATCAAGGTCATAATGGTGGCCAGAGATCATTCAGGTATCATAAAAGAAAAAGGGATTCAGAAGGTTCTACAACAAGATGTACTTTAAGGACAAGAAAAGTCTCTACACCAGAGAAGATTGTAGCTCATCAGATGAGAGTGAAGTTAGTGACTCAAAATATGAACATGAAGATGATGGTCCTAATAAAGATGAATCCTTATTCATGGTTAAAGAAAGAATTTGTTCACATTAAAAGGAGTCTACTTGGAATGATTCAGATGTTGATGAATATGAGGTGGACTATGAGACTAAATTTATGAATGCCCTTGAAGAACTAAAGATTGAGAAGAAGATTAAAAAGAATATGAAGTCACAAATCAAGGATGATGAGGATTAATTTAGTTTGTATGAAGTAATAATGAATGAAGACACCAAAGAACATGAATATATAGTCAATCATCTCATCTTTCAAGTAGAAATTCTATCTATAAGCCTAAAAGCTAAAGAAGATGGAGGTTCAAAGTATATTTCTAAAAATGAGTCTTTATAATTTGAGTTAGATAAGACATCTAATAAGGTGAATTTATTTGTGAGATTTTAAAAATTATCATGTGATCTAGACAATATTCTAAATGATCAAAAGCATGCAAGTGATAGAACTTGACTTGGATAAAAAGAAAAAAATAATGAAACTTAAAGACAAATCATCATATAAGGAATGAAGGTACTAGCAGATTGAAGACAAATCAGATAAGATAACCAAATGCCATAAGGTATGAAAGTTTCAATGGTTACTATTTCACATGTAATCCATTTTGGCATATAGCTAGAGAATGCAAGAGACATGTTAGAAATGAATTTTCATGAAATTGTGGTGGGGGTCAATATTCAGAAGGTGTGAATAGAGTTAAGTGTTTCAACTATCTTAATGAGGGACACTTTTTTAAGCATTATACAAATAAGGTAGGGTAACATAATTATTATTCAAATAGAGTAGTTTGTTTCATTTGTCATGACTTTGGACACGTTGATATTTTTTGTCTAAACAAGGTAAAACAAGATGATCTTTCATTAAAGAGTGTTATTTGTTACAAATATGAGTAGATTAGTCACATTACTAGATTCTACAAGTAAATGACATCAAGTCAAAATGAGTTCAATCAGGCTCCTAGAATGGAAGGAAAAAGGTAAGTTAACTCATGGAAGCCAAAGGTGATAAGTGTAAGTCATCACGAGTCTGTATGTCCAAGTAAACTATTTTATATGGTGGAGAATACTATAGAAGTTGAAGAGTGCCAATGTCTTCTCATGTTGAGAATGAAGAGACCAAGCTCAACAAGAAGACCAAGGTGCTAGTTAAGGCTAATTATAAGTTGTGTATGGATCCAAGGGAACATCCTACTATTTTTGAGAAATTTTCATGCAGAGAACATTAGTTATCTATGCCTAGTGATGAGGTTCCAAATCACAAGGTGGATTCTTCAGATGAAAAGGTATGTCATAAATATATATTGTCTTCATGTATTATCAATCTAATTATAAAAAAAATTAGAATGTTGTAATGGCTGAGCATTTTTCTTATCTTAAGCTTAATAAGAACTATAATTATAGGAAAACCAAGGAGGAGAAGGAATATGAGGAGTTTTGGGTAACTCCTAGTTTCACATTGTTTTAGGACATTGTGAAGTAGTATGTATCCACCTATGCTTCTTTTAAGACATATTTATTATGGAGAAGAAATTTTTTTGGATCAATATATTAATGATAATATATAAAGACTTGTGTTGATATTAGAAGGTCATTGGTTAAGGGGGAGCAATAAGTTCATGAGCTTTTTCTAGAAATTTGTGAAAGAGCTATAATATAGGGTCAGAATGGGTGTTTTTAGGTGGCTTAATGAGATTGATGAAGTTTCAAGAAGATTTTGATGCTCATAAATGTTTTTGGAACTTCTTTATGATGTGTTCCAGATCCTTTTACATCTTGATGATCATGTTTGTGCCAATTAAATATTTTTGAGTGCTCTGAAGTTTTTCAATTTTTGCTCAAAGGTAAGAAGGCCTAAAATGGGTTATAAGAAGTCAAGGTTACCATAGGAGTGATTTATAATTTTTTTTTAAGAAGTGTGTAATGATTATCTCTAGGTGTACAAGAAGTTTCATATGTGGACATTGACTAGAAGGAGGTTTGTTTAGTCTACTTGTTTTGAGATTCCATGGTTTTCAAGTTATCCTAGTAAAATCGTTTGCCTTATTATTTTGAGGTATAAGGAATATTAATATATTTAATGTTCTAAATGGGTTTTCAAATCCTGTTTCATAGATATTTGAAATTTTTTGGTTTTTAAATTATTCTTATTTTTTTCAAGAATAATGCCTAATTGACGAGTTGGTTTGTGAAGGAAGTATGATTAATAGGATGAGATAGGTTTTGAAAATTTGTTTTCTTAAAATGGAATGTGAGAGTGATCTCAATATGAGGTTACATGCCATGAAGATGTGTTTGAAAAAATTTTTGGGCTCTACAAGTTCTAGGTAGGTCTATAAGGAGTCTAGATAGGCCTGGTAAGAAGAAGATTTTTTTTAATCCATTTATCCAAAATATAAATGTATGAGTGTTTATAGGAGAGTTATCAAGTTGGTTTAGATCATTTTTTCTATATGGTGAGTGGTTTTAATTTTTTTCAATGATATTTGAGGTGGCTTAAGAGAGAAGCCTAGTAAGCTTATATGGTGGTTCTTCATGGTGTATGTAGATATGAAGATGGTCAAGTAATTAAATGGATAAAAAATATTATTGGGAGTCCCTCTCATATGTTTCTTGATATGTTTCATTAGATTTTAGTACTTTTGTGTATTCTTTCTTCATTGGTTTTAGTGCTTGGCTAAAGAAAGTGTTGGCATGTGGCAAGAGGAAGTTGACCAAGCAAAGAAAATGTAGGTTCAAGGTAAGGGAGAGTTTGTATCATATTTTTAAGGTAATCATATACTATTTTTTATCTTTTTAAGTCCTCAATATCATATATTTTCCACTTTATAAATGTGTCAAAGGGGGATAAAGTTCATATTTTTTAGAGTGCTTGAAGAGAGAGAAAAAGTGTGGGCTATATATTGTTTTATGATGGTTGTTGACATCAATAAAAAAGGGGGAGTTTGATGGAGTGTTATAAATTATTTCATGGTAATGTAATTTATGTTTCAAAGTGATTGTATTAAGTTCCTTGATTGTTTGAAGTGACAATGACAAAGTGTGTAATGTGCTTATCCTAGTATACTTGAAGGAGGCTTGGTCGATATTTAATTTTGGCATGGTTAGAGATGTTTAGGGATGAGTATGGTGATTTTTATGTATGAAAGGGATAATATAATAAGTTAATAATGATTTGAGTGATTGTGTGCATGAGTGTATTTCATTTGGTTTATCATTGTTTTTATCTAGACATTTGGGTCTAGTGGCAGAAAATTTGAGTAGGAAGTTTGATGACATCACCATTTCCATGTGTGAATAAATCAAGGGGAGTTGGCCATAAATTTATGATAAACTTTGTACCTATATCTTACACACAAAATCTTAGGTCATTTTACTAAGTGAGATAAAAGATACGTAAGTGTAAACCTAGGTTCTTAGGTAGTTTGATAGTGTTTTCCCATACTTGGCCAAATTTTCATAAGGCAAGAAAAAACCAAGTAAGTAGTTTGGTGATGGAATATTTAATATGTCTAGATGTTTTAGGAGAAAATTACCATATGGGTTTATTCATTTTTTTTACCTAGTTGATATTCACTAAATTCTAGGTCATGCTATAGAGCAAAACAAAATATAAGCATGTTAAAATTTGGTCTTCTAGGTAATTTTTGACATAGCTCGGTAGTAGAAAAATATGAGTGATAAAATTAATGGAATTATATGTCACACATATAATTTTTTAATGAGTAGATTGATATATGGTTATATTATCCAATGAGAGGAGATTATATGGTCCAAAGTTGAGATCACATGTCTAAGCACAACAACAAAATTTGAGGTCCAAAGTTGGCCTTCTACATAAATAAATAATAGTCCCTATACTTAGTCATTGTTCACGATGTTAAAGATGAAGACTAGATGGAGATACAATAGTTCATGGTAGTTCTTACATCTATATCTATGGTACGTAGTAATTTAAATGGGTCAAAGCGTTGGATGCTTAAACTAAGTAAAGATCGAGATCCTTCCAAAAGGATAAAAAGAGCATGTTCATTCCAAGGTGTCAAGATGCAACATGATGAGGACAAGTGTTTGAATTTTAACATCAATAAGAGATAAATATCAATCTTGTTCTAAAATCCAATGGTGTTAAAGTTTTTTTAAAGATATATGTCAATGGTGTGTATTGATCGATATGATTTCAAGGTGTCTAATGTTTAACATAGATAAATACTGAGATGTGTATAGGAGATCGATGTAGCACACTAAGTCAAATAGTCAAGATGAAGATCCAGCAATGAGAAATCAATGGAAATTTTTGATTTACTTAAAATAATATTAAAGGTGTGTGATTAATCTAAGCAACAAGAACATGAGATTCATTTTTAGTGATCGAATTTTAACTGTGACCATAGGCATTTGAATATTTGAATTTTGCAAAAGGAAAAACTAGTGCTCTATATTTTGTCCATAAATTTTGATCCAACATGAATTAAAAACTGAAATACAAATAAAATTTTTAAAGGACTCCATGGTGCATCTAATGAGCCTAATTTCAAGATTTTAAAGTTTCTAAAATTGAATATATTGAGGTTAAATGTTGACTATGTGTTCGTGCATGTTCTGCAAGTAACTCGAGAAGGATACTTGAGTTGTGCTTTTTGGTATCTTGATGTTTAAAGGTGAACTAGATGTTATTCATGGGATATACTAAGATGGGTGTGAATCAATATATCATATAAATCTTTTTAAAATTTTAATTAATATAATTTATTTTCTTTAACCACTTAATCATATATTTAAGATATGCAACAAAATTGAAATAATAACATGCACCACACAAGAGAGAGAGACACACCAAATTTTTACATGGAACCCAATGTGGAAAAAACCACAAATAATAATCTCAAGTATATGAATGAGAACCAACTCAAATTACAAATTTTGTAATAAACTACTTGCAAGAGCACCAAACCCTTTACTAAGAACCAACACAAAAACTATTTGTGAACACCAACCCATAGGATCACCAACCCCTCTTATGCAAAACACAACTATCTCTCAATTTTGATTTCCCAAAAAATGATATAACTCTACTATATCTATTTATCTTCACTCTTATTTTATTATATACAATAATTACAAACCATGCACTCTATTGCATATTATAAATGGCTTCCCAAGCCTCCTTTTCTATCTTTCCAAATGACATTTGGAATTCACCCTTTGTGACCCTTTAATCCACATGGAAAATGGTGCCAAAATTTCATGACCCTTTGAATCCTTTCATTTAAAAATTCACATGGTGACCCTTCATGAGAAAATGAATCCGTTCCCATTTTGTCTTTATTTGGTGACTCTTTGACTTCATGGGCCATCTTTTGAATTTATGCAACCAAAAATATATTCATTAATATTAAATAAATATCAACACACTTTAGTGAAAATATGAACATTAAAAACACATTTAGACAATAAATTCTATGGGGCCTTTTTCACCAACAATGTTAGATCTTTGACATCAATGATAATATTTCAAACAATCTCCCCCTTTATCATTGATGACAACTTCAAACTGAAAATACCATATCTTGAAACCTATAATGTACATGCCAACCTACACATACGACAAAAAAACATACAATAACTCCCCCTTACTGGAGCATTTTGTACCTATTCTTGTACCTCTTCCTATACCTATTCCTTTACTTCTCCCCCTTTGACATCAATGGCAAATGGTCTATCCTAGAGTTAACACTTATGTCCCCCTTGATTGATGTTGAACCTCAATGACATGAAGCAAAATAAATTACTCCCAAATTCTCTCATAGATACTCTAATGTGTCCTTTGGTAGTGCCATTGTGAAAATATCTACAATCTATTTTATAGTACTGATATATTTCAACTTAACCTACTAATCTACAACTTGCTCTCTCAAGAAGTGATATCTAATAAAAATATGTTTTCTTCTTTAATACATCACTAGATTACTAGAAATATTAATAGCACTTGTATTTTTATATAAAATAGAGATAGGTTCATCATATTTTACCTTGATGTCTTTTAAATTTTGCTTCATTTAAAGCACTTGAGTGTAACACAACACTACTACAATATTAAAAAATCAAACGAAGATGAGAAGAAAGATAAAAAGGTCACCAAGACCCCATCCAAATTATGGAGCTTAATGCCATTTCATTGTTTTCTCCTCATTCTTATATTTCCAATGGTTCAAATGGTGAGTCAATTGGAGATATGATGCAAAAGCTATGGCTTCTAGAAGTTATGTCATCAATTGGGGTAGAACTATCACCCAAATTGTCACTTGAATTATTGCTCAGATCAAAAATATTCTTCTTCAATGATGTTTATAAGTTTCTATTAGATCAATAGCTCCTTATGCTACATCTTCATCTATTCTAACACTTTCACTTTCAATTCTCTTCTTGGTTCTTTTTTTTATAACATTTAATTTTGAAATAATATCCAATAAATATACCTTCATCTATTATAGATTAAAACTTACCCAATTTTTCATTAATTCTCTTTATGAATCATCCACTATCAAAAAATATGAAATAAAAAATAGTATCTAGTTTGTCTTTCCGTAAATCATAGGGATTCTTGTCACTATTGACTCTCAATAATGATCTATTCTAGATATGTACTGCTATGCCTACTGCCTCTTTCTAAATTTTATTTGGTATCTTAGATTCATTTAGCATTGTCCTTGTGATCTTCTCAACTATTCTTTTTTTATGCTCAACTAATCCATTTCATTCTGGAGTTCTAGATTATAAATAATGTCTCTTTATCCCATGCTCTTCACAATAATCAATAAACTTATCTGACATGAATTCTTCTCCTCAATTTGATCTCAGGCACTCAATCTTCAAACTAGTTTCATTCTTAACTAAAGCCTTGAATGCTTTGAAGTGGCTGAAAGCTTTTAATTTTTCCTTCAAAAACATCACCCAAGTCATACATGTAAAATAATTAATAAGAAACATGAAGTATTTATCACCTTGAGTACATTGAGTTTTGGTAGGTCCACATAGATTAGTGTGAACTAGCTCTAACATCTAAGTTGTTGAGTATTATTTTGTCTTGAACTATCTTCTACCCTACTTCCCATGCTTACATGGTTTACAAATGTTGGAGGGATTTTTAATATTTGGAATATTTATACCTTCTTTATTATCATTGATGTTGAAAAGATCGTCAAAATTTATGTGTCCCATTCTCCTATGCCACAACCAACTTTCCTCAACCTAACTCAAACAACATCTTTGACCTTTTATATTTGATAACATATATAATTGTTACCTATCCTCTAAATATCTAAAGTCAACACATCTAAATCTTTTCTCCTGATTTCAAAACCTTCTACATAAATCTTTAATGTGTGTCCCTAATCTCACATTTAACTTACAATCAATAGATTATGCCTAAGACCTTCTACATGTAAAACATTTTTAGTCTTAGTTCTACCATTATCAAAACTTAGTGTTCCTTTTTTGGCTATTCTAGTAGTGGTATTATCTTTGAATTTCACTATGCCACCATTGATCTTATTTAGATTTATGAAATTGCTCTTGTCCCTTGTTAGGTGCATCAAATATCCACTATCAATGAACCATGGATTTTCTTCATTTATTGCATGGAAAGTTGTTTGGACTAACATAGACTTTTCAAGTTGTTTCTTCTACCATGAACCTAACTGAACCTTATTTTTGATAAATGGAGCCTTAAAATTTTAGTCCTTCTTGGATGACTCAAACATAATTCTACAATGCCAGGCTATGTGTCTAAAATTATTACACTTATAACATACTATGGCATCTTCATCAAAGCTTGATAGAGGAGCAAAAGAGTTGTGGCTTCTACTTGACTTTACATGAGTTTCCTTCTTATTTCTAAAATTATTAAATATTTTTCAATAGTATATTCTATTATTACCATAACCATTAAAATAAAAATAATAACCATGAAAATAAAACCTATTCTGATTTGTGTATTTTTGACCTAGTTGTCTTTGGTAGCTCTGTTCCTTTCAGCCTTCTTTGTTTGAATTTTTCTCTACATTCTTAACTTCTTCCCTTTTTATTTCCTCTTTTTTAAGGGTTTTATCATAGCTCTTTTTATTTTTAAATCCAATACTTTTCTTATTTGATATTGATATTTGAATTTCTAATATCTTATTCAACATGTTAGTGTTATTCTTATATTTTGAGTCATTGGTTGATTTATCATTGCTTCATTTGTTTTCTCAATATAGTCTTTTAAAGAGGAAATTTAAACAAGATATCTTTCACATTCTTCACTTTTTTTTTCAATTATGATGTTACATCTTCTTCATTGTTTTTGGCTTCTTCAATGTGTGCTTATAGATCTTCAATTATTTCCTTTGACTCCTTTTCATTTTTTATATCTAGAGCTTCTATCTTCAATTCTTCTTCTCAAGAGATTTTAATTATTTTAAGGCACAAATTAGTTCTCCTTCTAGATTCACCTCAGCTTCATCATGTTCTCTTTTTGATCATCTGACCATTTAATTATCCAGGCATATTCATGTATGGTCATGAATAGAATCTCTTCTTCATCTGAGTCTTTGACTCCACTATCTTCAACTGAGCTAGGATCTTTAGAATATAAACTCTTCTTCTCAAATCCATTTTTGTATTTACCTTTGAGTTTATTTTTTTATGTAGACTTTCCTTCTTCATTCTCACCATTTTTCTTATCTAGGAACTTAGCTATAAAATGTCCAATCTTACCACATTTAAAACATTTAAATCATAACTTTCCTTGATATTTACTTTTTCCCTTTTCAATATTGTGAATGAGTAGAGTTCCATTGTCATCTTCCTCATTGCTAGAGTTGTCACTTGATTCTTGAATCTTATCCTTATCTTTCTTTAATGTCTTGAAAATAGCTTCCATTTTTTAGGGTTTCTCTTATTCAGTTTGCATATCATATGCCATAATAATACCATGTAGTTCATCCATCTTTAGTTTGGGTAGATCCTTCATCTCCTCAATTCATGATACCTTTGCATCATATCTCAATGGTAGAGATCTTAAAACCTTTTATACCACCACTGACTCTTCTAATTTTTTTCTAAGACCTTGAATTTGATTAACTATTTGATCAACCCACAAAATATAACTTGCTATATTTTATTCCTCTTTCATCTTCAAACTTTTAAATTATCTTCTAAGAGTATGGAGCTTAGCTTTCTAAACCTTTCCATCACCTTTGTAAATATTCTCAAGATTTACCCAAGTCTCGTGAACATAATTTCATTGCATAACATTAACAATTTTTGATTCACATAAACCACATAAAATATCATTTAAAGCTTTAACATTATTTTCACTTTCCTTCTTTTTTGTAGTAGTAGTTACAAGTGTCTATGGTTCTTCATATTCCTCCATCACTGCTTGCCAAATTTTGAATCCAAGGGCCATCAAGTAAGTCCTCATCCTTATGCTCTAAAAAGAATAATTTTTCCCATAAAACAAAGATTCCTTATTTGTAAAAAAACCTTCATATGATCCAACCTTCGTGATTTCCTCGATCTACCTTCAGTTTGTTAAACTCTTTCCAAAAGAACCTGCTCTATTTCCAATTGTTAAGCATGGGAAATAATGAGCTGGGGATGAATTAGTATATTATATATCTTTTAAAACTTTTAATTAATTTTATTTCTTTTCTTTAACCACTTAATCATACACTCAAGATATGTAATAAAAATGAAATAATAACATGCACCACATGAGAGAGAGAGACATCAGATTTTTATGTGGAGACGCAATATGGGAAAAACCATGGAGAATAATCTCAAGTATATTAATGATCACCGACTAAAATTACAAATTTTGCAAGCACCAACTTGAAAAAACACTAAACCTTTTGTTGACCACTAACAGAATAACTATTTTTGGGCACCAACCCATATGACCACCAAACCCTCTTATGTAACACAACTATCTCTCAATGTTGCTTTCTTAACAAATGATAGAAATCTACTATATCTCTTTCTTTTCTCTCTTCTTTTTGTAAATACAAAAATTACAAACCACACACTCTCTTACATATTACAAATATCTTCCCAAGCCTCCTTTTATAGCTTTCCAAATGACCTTTGGAATTAAAGCTTAGTGACCTTCAATCCACATGGAAAATGGTGCCAAAATTTTATTACACTTTGAATACTTTCATTTGAAAAGTCACATGGTGACCCTCCATGAGCAAATGCATTCTTTCCCCTTTTGTCTTTATTTGGTGACTCTTCCAATTTCTCAAGGTGACTCTTCATGGGAAAATGCATCCTTTCCCTCTTTTTTATTTACCTCTTGATTCTTTGACTTATTCATGGGCCCTCTATTGAATTTATGCAACAAAAAATATATTTGTTAATATTAAATAAATATCAACACACTTTAGCTAGAATATGAAAACTAAAAACACCTTTAGACAATAAATGCTATGGGGCCTTTGTCACCAATAATGTTAGACATTTGAAATCAATGACAATATTTCCAAAACTAGATATTGAAGTATGTTTTAGACTGCATGAATACCATATGTGTTCATTATAAAGGTTAAACCAATCATATCTAGTCTGAACAAAGGTTTAGAAACTATGTGTTCAGTCATAATGGTTTATGTATAGAATATTGTTTGAGAAAATTGTGCTTAATTAGAAGGGTATTGTAATGGTTTTTGGCACTTTAGGAGGACCTATAGATCATGTGGCATGATTTCATGAGTTGGAAAGTGTTCCTATGTTCTTAGTTTGCTTGAAGAAGTTCCAAAGAGATGAATGGGTCATCATAGGACCTAAAAAGGTGACTTAGGCTTATTTGAAAGAGAGTTGTACTTAAATGTGACCCATATAAGATGTCTTAAGGGTGAATTCATGTGTTGTGGCTGACAAAGAATATTGTGTAATTAATAATTCATGGATGCTCTATAAATAATGAAACCAAATTTGATGGTCTTTAGACTTAAAGAGGGTTGTATGTGTGGATTATGATTTGAAGTGAATAAAAAAGGATAGGTAGTTTGCCTATTGGATGAGTTGATGTGAAATTGACTAAGTATATGACTTATAGGTCATATTTATAATGAAATAAAAGTTCTCTTTTAGATTTAGAGTTTGAGGATATGCAAATAGGTTTGAGTGTGCATATGAGGATAGTTTGAGTGAAAAAGGAGAGAGTTTATGGCATGTCTATGTGAGAGGCCTATATAAGATAGAAATGGAGTTTCTGTAGGGGTTAGGTAATCATAGATCTATCATCAAGTGTTGAAGACATTAGTTCCAAGGTGGATGTGTTCTCTTCAAAAGAGGGTCTAAAGGATTTGATCTTCCTTAGGGGTAGTTTCTCCTTATGAAATAGGTGTTTCACTAGATGCCTTTGGTTAGGAGGACATGATCAATGTTTTTGGTATAAAATAATTGATCAATTTCTTTTTCTTAATCTCTTATAAGACAAGTAGTCCATGTGTTGTGGGATTGAGAGTGGGTTGTATTCCCCATGAGGGTTTCTCATAGGAACTATGTGTTGTATGTTTGATCTTGTGTATGTATTGAATGAATGAGATCCCTTGTTAATGTTGCATGATCAAATTGATATATACTAATTTTTTAATAGTTTGAAAGGATTGGAATTGTAACTAAAATATCTAGGCTCATTGGTTCACCCCCCTCTCAATGATTATACCTCTATCAATTGGTATCATCAAAGGATGTATAATGATGAATTGGGTCCTTAAAAAATTGTTTTAAATAAGATAATGGAAAGGAAAGGTCAATTGAGTCTCATATCCTAGCTCAAATTTCATTACACCCAATAATAACCTTGAACTATCCATTCAACTACTCATATCTTCCATAACATAGTGACTCAAGGGAAATGCTCTTACAAAAAATTAGGAACCCCTATGTAATCAAGATCCATAAAGGAGAGTGGGGGTTTCTAAAGACCCACCTCTATGAATCATTATTAAGAATATAAACTTGTCTAAAAGGCTTGAAAATAACTTGATGTTTATCATCTTACATGCATGTCTCTCTATAAAATATACATGGTACCTAGAGATTTTAAGGTGATTTGGGGGGATATGAGATAACAATCAAAGGCCATAAGTTTGGGAGTAGAGGTCTATTCTTTATGAACCATCATTAAGATAGTATAACTCCAAATACTTGCTTAAACCTTGATATAGACATGACTTTGGAAATGTAGAGATAATTTTATTCAAACACCCTAGGTTGACCTAATAAACACTTGGATAAATTATAACACTCATATGATACCTCACCTATGTTAATGGTATGTACATACATTTTATGAACTTGCCATAAATTATGTCTTTTGTAATAATTGAATAGAGGATAGGGTGCAGGGTTGTTTTCTAAGTTACCAATCATTTCAGGAGGTGGTTTGAGACTTGTTTCACCTTATAAAATCATAAAATTTCCAAAAATATACCTATAAATGCTTTTACAAGTTCACATAATTTAGATAGTCTAGGAAATCTGATGGAAGATAACCTAGTCAATTAGTTTGGCAAGGTTATAGGTGTATAACATTTATAAAGTTCTATTTCATGGTATGATATATTGGCTTAGACTTGGAACATGCCTATCCACCTCATCTGAGGGTTATTTTCATATTTTCATGGCCACCAAGCACAAATAGTCAATTAACTAATCTTAATGGCCTATTAGGTCTACTTGGGCAACAAAAGAGAGATGAAAGTTGGCATAGAGGGGTTGATGGGTCAATATAGGGTCATATTACCATGTTATAATTTCCACCATGAATTCCACTAGCCATACCTAATAGTAATCATGGAGGAGGAGGTAATTTCAAGTTTAGTCAACATGCACAAGGGATGATGGGCTACCTAATGACTCATGATGGCCTAATTGAGTCACTTTAATTCTATAAATATCATGAGAGAGAGGTAATCGACTATATAATTTTGTGTTCATTCTCTAAAAGAGTTTAAACAAGTTTGAACCAACCTCCACCCCTCCACTTCAATGGCTAAAGGGCCAATTGAAGACCACCAATCAAGAGACCAAAATATGGAGGGAGTATAATGGATTGTTATAACTATTGTAATTGATGATGGAGTGGGATATGGTAATTTATGACCTCTAACTCTCACCTCCATAGCATTTTACCTCTCTTTACCTTCTCACATTTATATATATTAAGGCCTTAAGGCCATTATTTGACATCCCTCACTAGGTATGAGGAAACTCTGACTACATTTACACTTTATAACATCTTGGACTGATAAATAAACTATTTTACATCCTTCATGTTGATATCTAGTGTTTTTTTTATTTCTTTAATTTTCATATTGGTAGATTTACCTCCTTTGTAGGTCCTTGCCTTACTTAAATTCTAATAGGGTGTCTTATGCAAGTCATATGATGTGTAGAAGTGTTAAGTGATTAAATTTGAAGTGGAACCTAACTGGTAAGTGCCTTATACCAAAATTTATTATTATGTCCCTCATGATATATCACCTAACACATCCTATATATGAAACATTATTGCATAGGAGCTTATTGAATATGGTATTTTTGTTGTTTTTCTAGTCCACTAGTGTTATTAGAGGTCAAATTGAGTGGATGAATGATATTGGTGCATCACCATCCTTAGACTAGGTTTCATTTTATAAACTCCCCATCACTTTTCACCACAACATTAGTAGGTCTTAGTGAACTAAGCCAAATATATGTGCCAAGAGATCTATCCCCATTATCTAGAGGTTTATCCAAGCCATAGGTCACCCACAACCTTGGGTTATTCCCATATTGCCCCAGCCTTGGATGTAGGCCTGAGTAACCTCCTCCTAGGGTATAAGTTGGAGTGGTAACATGTATATTTGTGGTCAAGAGAATATCTAAGGGTTGGGAAAATATCAAGACCTAGGTAAGGTGGAAATGGTATGGTTTTCATACTAGCCTAATTATTAATACTCACTCTATCTAGTGGTCTCTAGTGATCACCATAAATGAGAAACCCCTAGTGAAACTTCTTAAACTCAAAGATCTTAAGATTTTCATATAGGTATCAAAATTCTTGGTGATATATTTGATAAACACTCTAAATCACAACTCACTTGACCTAAGTTAAAAATCAAATTCATATTTAATTATCATAACTTCAAGTTTATTTATGGGATTTAAATGGCTATCCTAATTATGTGTTACATAAAATTAAGTTTACAATGTCTCCTAAATGGTGGAAAGACTTGAATTACGTTGTTTCCACCCTAGATATATAATATTAAAATTGGCTTGGTTATCAATGGATTTATACCAATAGTGATCCTTGGGAGATACTCGATAAATGATGTAACACCAAAAAATCCCCCTCTTATAATAAAAGGTTCCAAAATGTTTGGTTTATTGTCGAAGAACCCAAATAATACATAGTTTCATGGTTTATTCTTTACCAATGTCTCCATGTGGGAGATAATATTATTCACATGAGGATTCCTTCTCCTATATGACCTACTTGTGGTCATCCTGTGTCTCTGAAGTGCATTTTTTAGTTCTATGCTTGAATTCAAGATGCTTGCAATGGATCAATTCCCTCTTTAAGTATTTAATATTGGAGTCTTTTTCTTGGAATGTGACCCTCTTAGGATATAATGCTATTTTACCTAAAAAATACTAAAAAATATGGCATATTTCATGAATTTGAATAATTATTACTCCTTGGGAAAACATGAATGCAACTATATTTGATGAATATTTCCTAGAAAAAGTATTTTATTGCAAATAAAATCTCTATTCTATCTAATGTTACGATACATATTCAAGTTCAAGGAAATAAAGTTTCCATTGATGTTTACCATATTTTCAATATCATGGGACACAGGGGTAATTCTTCATGAACCATTAATAGAGCTCCCCTTAAAGAGCCTAAAGACTACATGAATAGATGATATGAATGGTGGGTATATGGTCATGGGTAGTGAAGTACTCGTAGTTGCTTGTCATTTTCCACCCATCCACCTCTTCCCCATTGAATATTCTCTCTTTTTGTGGGGCTCATATGTGTCCCTCACTTTAGGATGACTTTTTTCACATTGATTTTTGACCACGTGGTTGAGATTCTTAGGGGAAGTTTCCAAACTAGCTCTTACAATTTCTCCCCTCCTTTCCCCCACCTAGGCAGATAGAGGAAGATGAATGATAGAGATAAGTCGATGATAGAGGGAACAAAATTGATATTTATCTCTCTCATAAGAGAGGTTGGGTAGATAATTACTATATTCCACCATTGCTTCCTCATCATTTTGTGGGGTTGGTGGCATTCATTTCATAATGTTAGTTGGTTATCTTTTATTCCATTTGGCTGATGTCACTAGAGTGTTAGTTTAAATTAGGTTTTAATTCTTACATTATATTATCACTTGGTGGTTGTTTTTTTTTTTTGAATGTGATTTCATACCACTCAATTTTTGAGTGAACATGTGTTATGTTTATTCTATATTAATATATTACATGTTTCAATTTAAAAACAAAAATGTAAAGATAAATATTAGGATTATAAATTTAAGTTGAAGGCTTCCTAAGAAATTATAATGAGTAATGCCTAAAAATATACACATAAAAATCCCACAAAAATTAATATCTAATATAGTATTTGTCATCTTTGAAGGTGAACAAGGTAACATATTCCTACATTTAGTATCTTTTTATTAAAATTAATCAATAAAAGTTGTGTTAGACCTATTTTTGATAATATAGGAAATAAAATAAATTTGTTTTACTTTTTTAAATTTGTGGTAGCTGTTTCTATCGCTAATTCGCTTTCTACATTCAAAAGATGAATAAAGAAACTAAAGAGATGGACAAGGCTAGAAGTACCTGGACTAAAGATTGCGCACCGTAATCCAGACGTTTGTGGGCACCCCTCTTTGGCTGTGGAGGAATGACACCTGCAAGAAAAAGGAAACTTGGACAAGAAAATGTTAGATGGATAGGTAGTGGGTTGCCAAGTGAAAGCTTGTTCCCGAAAGTGTAAAAAATTCCTCAAGGGAGGTCAACCCACTGATAACAGACAGATAAAAAGACTAAGGAAATACAGAATGCCAAAATATAGGAGTGATAAACAAATTAGAAATGAAAGAAAAGACCAATGATTACCTGGAAGGAGTTGTCAGGCTGATGACAGTCGCTGAAGTCGGGAATGTTGCCGTCGTCAGTTGCCTGGTCTGCCGACTTTGGTTATCCTACCGACGTCGGTTGGGGAAGTAACCGGCGTCGGTCGGGGCAGTGGTCTGTAGTCGGGTTTGGTCGAGTTTCTGGACTGTGGATGGGTCTGGTTTGTGGACAGGGTCGAGACAGAGTTCAAGGACAACTTTGAATGGACTGGGAAATGGTCAGGTTCTGATTAGGTGCCCTGTACAGGGTCTTTGTTGGCAGGAGGGATGAGGGAGTTGTCCAGGATTGTACTGAAAGGATGACAGGTGAAAGGGAGATGGACAGAGGACAGGGCCTGAGAAGGCTTTTCAGCCTCTCAGGTGGTAGGACAGAGGACAGTGGAAGACAGTAGATGCAAAACAACTGAACACTAAAGAAAAGAAATGAAATGAAATAACAGACTGTGCTTACCTTTTAAGCTTGCTGAATGAAGAGTGGAAGAGCTATTGTTGAGACCACAGAAGACTAAATCTCTGCTCAAGAATCCCTGCACTTGTTGCTGCTATTGCACGAGGTCCAGAGAGAGAAGAAATGAATGCCAGAATGCCAAGAGAATTCTGTTTGTGAGCTCAAGGGGCCGGGGGGCTGGAATGGATGCAGAAAGGAGTCTTGAAGGCTACCGACACTGGCATTATCGCTAACGTCGACCGAATGGTCACCGACGTTGGCGGTGGCAGAATGGGGATAGAGACTAAAAATAGCCTCTGCACATTCTTACACGCTGCCGGGGGAGGGATTGTGGGAAGAACGGTCATGAGGATGCTTAAATGGGCACGGGAGGAAGATAATGAGAAGATTTGGCATAATAAAGGCTAAGAGGAAGGTGGAGGGATTCAAGGGAGGATCCAAGGTAGCAAGGGTGAGGTGGAAAGGGGGCCACCTAATTGAAATATTTAAGTGATTTTAATCAAGTGAGTGGAGGGGACTAAGGCCAAGGGTTAGGATATGGGTTTGAGGTGGACAAGGGGGGAGAACCAAGGTGCAGACACATTTGCGGTGTCTACATTTTCCCCTTTTTGTCTTGTTGGTTGTTCTTGACGAACTGCAAGATAAAAATAGGAGTTGGTTGCCCCAGAAAAAGGATGAGGTGTTCCCCCCTCAAAGCGATAGTTGAGAGAAGGGAACTGGAGATCGAGTGTTGATTTGACAGAGAGATGGATAGAAGAGTGTGAGCGAAAATGTTGCAATAGTCGTGATTGTGCGTATACCACTTCACGAGATGATTGGGTCAAATTATCGCATGTCGAGGGTCAAGGAGTGCCAAAATTGAAGTAACCAGGTCCCAGCATTTAGTCGTATACTGATCAGGTTACTCAATCTAAGCTGAAGCTCCAAATGGTCATCGTGTTCCTGGTATCCCAGGCTTAGGAAGTGCTCCCAGAAACATGAAAATGCCACAAGTAGTAGGGATCAACTGGCTAGCGATCCTATACTTGTGAAGGGTCAAAAATAGTCTGCAGACAATTCTGCTAACTAGCCGTGAGGTAGCACACACGCAAAAACAACTAAGGCAACATTGGCTTGGAAGTAGTCGAAGGTCGAAGGAGATACGCATGATCACCAATGGTCATTGGTCAAGGGGATGGATGGATGAAAGGATGTGGCTGAGCTAACCTCAGAAAATGTCATGTGATCTGAGTGCTACCTACATAGCCCTTGTGTGAAGGGCCTCAGGCCAATGTAGTTCTCCCTAAAAGGGAGGAATGGTCAAAGAAAATGACTAGTCTTGGTCAAAGTTGACGGAGTTGGTCGTGATCAAAGTCAAAGAAGAGAAGGTTTGTCTGTCAAAGAGATGAACAAATGGGGGTGGTCGAGCTAACCTCAGAGGATGTGTTATCTGAGTGCTGCCTACATAGCCCTGGTCACAGGGCCTCAGACCAATGTAGTTCAGACTGGTTGAGAAGATTGGTCGATGATTGGATGTGGGCAAGTGTCGAAATGATGAGGGTAAGATGAAGATAAGATGATGTATTCTGTAGAATTGGTCAAGAGTCTTTCATCCCTAGCAATTTTCCATAGCCCTGATGGATGTATGCTAAAAATGAATGGAGGTCTATTTATGCTTCAGTAAGTATTGGTTTATGCTTAACATAAATTGGGTCTGGTCGATAGTTTCCATGTGTATTGGTGTCCATAGAAACTATGCAAAATGGACGAGGATGATGTCTGATGCCATGAGGATGAGAAATAGCTTGGTTCGATTTGACAATTGATGTGGCTAAATGTGACCAAAGTGTAGAGAAAAAGTGAAAGGCGAATCGTTATTTCATTGACAAGGACCAGAAAAGGAGCATAGATAGGGGTTATTAGAACAAAATCCCTGTTCATGCATTATGTTGTTGACCAGTGTTGTGTTAGAGCGGTAATCGAATCACTTTGACATTAAAGTGAGCTCGAAGTCCCTTGAGTAGGTAATAGGAGGAGGATAGGGTAACCCAGTTTAAGAGCAGGAAGAACCTTGGCCCTTTTTATAGGAGACCCTGAGACAACTACAAGTCAAGTCCATGTCAAGTCCATGACTCTTTTTTTTTTTTTTTTTGGTGCAGACTTATCGATGCGGGAAGTCTACAGAGAGATGTCATTTAATTTAGGGGTCATGTTGCGAAGCTGATCAATGCGGGAAGCTTCTAAGAAAGGTTGTTGTTTGTAGCAAGATTTAGTCATAGCCATCCTTCGAGGGAGTGGTCTATATTTTTGCTTTATATAATGTTTGAATAGCTGTCCTTTGAGGGATCAGTCTATTAGTTACAGCAATGATAGTACAGCTGTCCTTCGAGGGAGCAGTCTGTCTTTTTGATTTGATTTTGTGACCTTGGATTATGTTTTGACATCTTGATTTTTTTTTTTTTTTGTCATGGACAAGACTATAGAAGTTCAAGGACTCCCTTTTATTAGGACAAAGCATCCATACGTCATAAAAGGGGTGTAAAGGATTCGTTAAAGGGGAATAGAGTTGAAAGAAATGAGGATTAAGAGGATGAGGATTGCTCAAGGGATGAGCTCAAGTTACGTGTCAAGTAGATGAGTACTCGACTAACAGAAGAATGGTCGAAGATGCAACACATTAAGAGGCTCAGGTTCTGGCCGTCCGTCGAGGGAGGATAGATGATAAGTCCCTGACCCATACTTGTGTGTGATGATAAAAGGTCCAAGCCAATTGGAGGTGAATTTGCCTCGTTTACTTCGCTCCATATTGGTCACGTGTTGATTCTCTTTGAGGACGAGGTCTCCGATGTTGAAATCTCATTCTCGCAGATTTTTGTCGTAGGCTCGCTTTATGCGAATTTGGTAGACATGGAGATGATTGAGGGCAGCAAGACGGCGCTCGTCAAGTAACTCAAGTTGAGTTAAGTGATCTTGATGAAAGTCATCATTGGAGAGAATGTCATGCAGGGAGATGCGAAGAGACGGGATCTGTACTTCGAGAGGTAAGACAGCATCTGTTCCATACACGAGGGAGAAAGGGGTAGCACCCGTAGAGGTTTGAATGATAGTGTGGTAGGCCCACAAAGCGAAGGGAATATGAATGTGCCAATCCCTCCCTGTGTCGTTGACCACCTTCATGAGAATTTTAGTCAAAATTTTGTTAGACGCCTCAGCCTGCCCATTTGCTTATGGGTAGTAAGGCGAAGAAAAGCTGAGTTTGATGCCAAATGAGTCGCATAGTTTTTAGACAGTCTTGTTTTTGAAGGACTTGCCATTATCGGTGATGATTTTGTGAGGGACACCGAAACGATAGATGATGTGGCTGCTAATGAAGTCAACAATTTTTTTAGCTTTTGTGGAGACAAGAGGAACGGCTTCCACCCACTTGGTGAAATATTCAGTGGCAGTGATGATGGACTAATGACGAAGAGACGAGTGAGGGTTAATCTCACCGATGAGATCTAATCCCCACTGAGAAAAAGGCCATAAATCCTGAGCGAATTGTAAGGCGTGGCTGGGGAGATGAAGCAAGTTAGAGTGCTGCTGACACTTGATGCAATGTCGAACATAGTCGCTATAGTCTTGATGAAGGGTGGGCCAATAATAACCCAGGCGAAGGATGCGCTTGGCAACCGAGTTTCCATTGAAGTGTCCACCACAAATCCCATCGTGGACTTGTTTTATGGCTTGAGGAGCTTCAGTGGAGGTGAGACAGTGAAGAAGGAGGCCGTCAAAGCCTCGCTTATAGAGAAGACCCCCTAGCATGGTATAGCGAGCTGTGCGCTTGATGAAAGCTCACCGCGCATTGCTAGAGAGGTTGGGAGGAGTGACAGAAAGAGACAAGTAGTCCACAAGTTGCTTATACCAGTCATCACGTGGGCTAGAATGGATAGTGTTGATATGGTCGATGTGAGGGGAGATGTATGAAGGAAAAGGTACGTGATGCACGGTGACAAAAAGTCGAGATGATGATGATGAAGACGGGATATGCGAAGCAAGAGAAGCCATGGTGTCAGCAAACTTGTTCGTAGAGCGTGGAACAGTCTGCAAGAGATAATGGTCGAAAGATGCCAAAAGAAGGTCAACATGATTCTTATACCTCTACAAAACTTTGTTTTTACAGAGATATGAACCATTAACTTGATTAACAATGAGCTGTGAGTCATCGAAGATGTTGATAGACTTGATGTGGAGGGAAAGGGCAGTCTGAAGTCCCAAAATTAAGGCCTCGTATTCGGCCATAGTATTGGTACAATCAAAGTCAAGCTTGAAAGATAGAGGCATGGGCTCCCCTTCGAGTGGGATGAGGATGACCCCCGCACCCCCACCGAGTTGACATTTAGAGCCGTCAAAGAACATGGTCATTTGGTAGACGGTGTCATCGGTGGAAAGTGTAGCGATAGATTCGTCAGGGAACTCACAGTGTGAAGGTTGATTGTCGAGAAGAGGGGCATCTACTAATTGGTCAGTGATGGTTTGCCCCTTGATAGATTTCTATTGGATGAATTTGAGGTCAAATTTAGCGAGCAGCATGAGCCACCGAGCCATACGTTGATTCTGATATGGCTTGGAGTGCATAAACTTGAGAGGGTCAGTGTGAGTGACGACAAAGGTTTTGTGGTTGAGAAGATAGTGGTGGAGCTTGGTAGCGGAAAAGACTAATGCCAAACAGAGTTTCTCGGTATGAGTATACCGAGTTTCATAGTTGACTAGTGTTTGGCTAATGTAGTAAACCGCTTGCTCACGATGATGCTCATCTCGGTGCGTGATCATGGCACCTAACGAATGGTTGGTGGCAGAGATATAAAGGTAGAAGGGTTGGTCGTCTTTAGGTGGAACAAGGACTGGTGGAGAGACCAGATAGCTTTTGAGGGCTTCAAAAGCCTCTTGACAGTCCTCATCCCATTTAAAGGAGACATCCTTCTTAAGGAGATGATGAAAAGGTTGGCAGCAGTCTGAAAGCTGGGAGATGAAACAGTGAATGGACTGGAGCTTCCCTTGTAGACTGCGAAGCTGCTTGAGATTGGTCGGGGGTGGCATTTCGAGGATAGCGCGGATCTTGGCGGGATCTATCTCGATGCCACAGAAGGAAATGATGAAGCCAAGAAGCTTGCCTGAGAGGACCCCAAAGACACATTTCTTGGGGTTAAGGTGAACATTGTATTGAAGAAGGTGAGAGAAGATGATTTTGAGAATGGTCAAGTGGTCACGGCGAAGCTTGGACTTGCCAAGAAGGTCATCCACATAGTCCTCCATGATTTTGTGGAGGAGATCGTGGAAAATGTAGGTCATGGTGCGCTGATATGTGGCACCAGTGTTTTTCAAGCCGAAAGGCATGACTTGATAGCAAAAAGTCCCCCATGGGGTGATAAAGGTAGTCTTGTGTTGATCTTCTGGTGTGATCAGGATTTGATTGTATCCTGAAAAACCGTCCATGAGAGATAGCATCTCATGGCCGGCCGTGAGATCAACAAGCTGGTCAATGTTAGGAAGAGGAAAGTCATCTTTGGGACAGGCTAGGTTAAGGTCGCGATAGTCCATGTAGATCCAAATTCCCCCAGTTGCTTTAGTAACTGGGATGATGTTAGAGACCCACTGCAGATAATCGATGGGTTGGATGAAGGAGACAGAAAGAAGGCACTGAAGCTCTTCTTTGACAAGGAGCGCAACGCGAGGATGCATCTTTCAAAGCTTTTGCCTAACAGGCTTAGCCTCTGGTTTGGTGACAATGTTATGGGTAGTGATGGTGGGGTCGATGCCAGGCATGTCGCTGTAAGTCCAGGCAAAGGCCTTGCTATGGTCGAAAAGAAACTGGGTATAGTCAAGCTGCTCCTGAGTGTCTAAAGATTGGCCAATCTTTAAGATGTGAGGAACATCGGAAGAAGGGAGGTTGATGTCAATGGTTGATTCATTTAACATAACCTGGGTCTCGAAAGGGAGGGAACATTGGATGAAAGAGTCATCGGCACCCATGTAGGAAAGGATGGCATCATCGTCAACGCAGTGGACAGTGTGAATGGTTGCTGACTCATCCTCTATCATGTTAGGAAAGATGAGAGGGAGAGATCTGGACACCCCATTGAGCTGATAGGTCAGGGGTTCCAGGCGGATGGTGTTTATGGAAAAAAAAAACTAGGAGGGATGGAAACCACTGACTCCATAGGTGATGAAGGAGAGTTGGGTGAGTTTGGAGGAGATTGGTCAATGGTTGGCTCAGGGCAAAGGTCGAAAGGAGCCTGAGTGGGGTCATGATATCCCAGGCCATACCATTTCTTGGCATCGTCATCATTGAGCGGCTTGATGGGCTGATGGGAGCCCTGCTCATAACGTCCAAAACCAAAACCCTTCCATGCACACCTATAAAGGTAAGTGTGTGCAAAGGCGGGGTTGCCATGAAATGAGAAATCTGATGTGAAAGGTTGGGGTGAAGAGAGGGAATTGTCATTGGTAGGAGCTTGATTGAGCCCCCCATAGACAAAGTTGGTTTGGAGGTGAGGAGGACCAAAAGGTACGACCATCCCGATCTGATGGTCGTAATTGGGACTGAGATGAAGGCATCCATACTCTTGCGGAGTTTGGAACATGTCTAGGGTCAACAAGCGATATTCCCCAAGTGATAGTCATTGGAAGACATCTTCCATGGGGTCTTTGGTCGGCGCTTGAAGAGGAGGGGTGAGGGCGACTGCCGATTGCGAACTGGTCGAAGCTTCTATAGATGGAGGCCATGCCGGAGTTGATGGCTTGATGGGAATGAGGACATCATTGGGACGATAGGTTGTGTTGCAGGTCTTGAAGGGTGAAGGGTTAGCAGGAATGGTGTGGACTTGCCCGTCATGCTCAAACTTCACACAACGGTGTAGGGTGGAGGGGACACAGGCCATGGCATGGATCCAAGGTCGTCCCAGTAGAATGTTGTATTAAAACTCTCCTTCGATGATGTAGAAGAGCTCTGGGACTGTGCGTGGACCAACGTGAATGTGAAGGATGACTGTGCCAATGGTCATGGCGGTGGTGTCGTTGAAAGAGCGTAAGATCGCATCAGTTTTGGAGACATAATTCTTGGGAAGAGCCAATTGATTAAAGGCATGGGTAGAGATTATGTTAATGCTAGCGCTGCCATCGATCATAACGCGTTTAATGCGTGTCTGATCAACATAGGTAGTGATGAAGAGGGCAGCATCCTGATCTTCCACGTTAGATGTGGGAATCTCAGAATCGCTGAATGTGATGGAGGCGACAGGAGATAAAGAATGGACGAGGGCAGCGAGTGGTTGGGGGTCCTCGGGTTGGACCTCTGCTGCCTACAAGGCTTGGATGAGGGCTTGACGGTGCTGAGGCGAGGTTTGGATAAGGTCATAAAGAGACATCTTTACAGGTGTCTGGTGAAGCTGCTTCAGCATGGAGTCATGAATTGGCCCAGAAGAAGAAGATGAAGAAGGCTGGGACGCACCAAGGATAGAAATTTTAGGCTTGGGCGCAAGAGGTGGCTTGATGAAGGGATAGGTCCAAGGAATGGCAGCTTTTTCTTTTGCCTTGTCCTTTTGTGACCTAGTGGTTATACAGATAGCATGGATTTCGAAAATGGGAGGCGAAGAAGGGGTCATGTCTTGCTGGTGAGATGTTGACGTGGTTGACGAGGTTGGGTGGGAAAGAGTCGGGGTCTAGTCAAGAGTGTCCTCAAGGAGAAGAGTGTCCTTCTCCATATAGCGGCGAATGACTGCTTTGAGGGCACAGCAAGTCTCGGTGTCGTGTCCTGGTGTACGATGATATAAGTAAATTTTTGTGTCGTCGAACCAGGAGGGCTTGGACCCGAGAGGTTGGAAAGGCTTGATGGGTGGAAGGGTTATGTCAGAGGTCTACAGAAGTTAGTGTAATATCAATGAGTATGAGCCCACTAGAGGGTCCGTGCTATTTTATATGCGCGAGGCTGGTGACTTTTGCTTAGGCGAGGTTGGAAGGGGTTTCCGTACCACCTTATGGGTTGATGGTGCGGTGACATGCAGAGACGGCATCTTCTTGGTGATTGGTGCCGCCTTTTTGGGAGAGGGATGACTGGAGGTAGGCAGAGGAAGCGAAGGAGGCAACGAGTTTTTCTTGGAGGCCAGAATGGGGAGGATTCTAGATAGATTCGAAGGATGGGGGCCCAAAATGGATGGCAATGGTGACGGGGGAGGAGGCATTCACTTTGGTAGTCTAGCAGTCTCCTTTGACTTGGTTGGAAGATTACTACTGGTTAAGGCCTAGTCTAGGTCCACCTTCACTTGCGGGTGAGTGAGGGTGGAGACAGGACGAACGCCAAGTGACTTGATAGGCTTAGATGAGAGAGATGCAGGTTTTGGGTTTGGTTGAGGTTTGAGAGTCTGGTCTTTGTCAAGAGTCTGAAGAGATTCTGTCTTGGGAAGATTAGCAGTATGTGATGAGGGGGCACGGGTATGTTGAAGGGCTTTAAGACGCTCCCACAACACCTGAGGTGTCACTTTCCTCGGAGGGAGAAGTTTGATTTTCTCCACTAACTGGGAAAATGGCTGAGAAGAAGATGTTGATGGTTGCGAGGTTGAAGACGAGATGGGTGTAGTGGTCTTAGACGCATGGTATGGTGAAGTCATGACAGATTTAGATGAAGACGAAGGGGAGACAGGTTCTTCCCTGGGTGGAGAAGAAACCAGGGAGCGAGGCTCCTCAAGTGGGTACAGGGCAGGGATGATGGTACCCTCCACTTGCGATTGAGGAGTAGGAAGGGTCGGGTCCTCCATAGGCAGCAGAAAGGAGGATGGCGAGACCGGTGGTGCTGGTAAATCCGAGGCGTCCTCTAAGATGAGAGAGGTCGATGGAGAACTAGCCGGGGAAAGAGGTTCGTCCACATGTGATGGACTGATTGATGGACTAACCTCTTGAGGTTGATTGGGGACAAAAGGCGAGACCGTATTGACTGTTCGAATGTTGTGTTCATGATTGTCGTCAATTAAGGTCTGGACATTGTTTTGAGTTGGCGGATGATTAGGGAATGGCTGTTTGAAGATGTCAATGGCCTGATTAGGGGGTGCATTGGGATTGTCTAAGATGAGGTCCCCCTTTTCAAGCATGTCTTGGATTATGTTCTTAAAAGTTTTGTAGTTTTCCGTGTCATGTCCCTTAACACGGTGGAAGCTGCAGAAGTCTTGTTCCTTATACCACGCAGGGATGGCGTGTGAGGGATCAAATTGTGGAGGAGGTCGGGCTTGAGGGAGATTGAGGACCCCCTTCTTAATAAGCTTTTCCAGCATAGACGTGTATGATTCTCTGAGAGGAGTATACCGTCGTTGCACGTATCTCTCTGGAATTGGCGAGTGGCGCTCTGAGATGTGGATGGCTCAGGCTAATCGGTTGAAGAAGGTGAAGGTCTAACGACCACGTCATTAGCTGAGGCCTTGGATTTAGATTTGGATGATGATGGCTTAGCAGAAGAAGAGTCGTTGGTCTTAGAGCTGGGATTCTTGCTTCGCAACTTGACTTTATTCTCCTCGATGGCACGCAACTCAAGTTTGCGGGCCATCGTGAAGGCTTCATCGAAGGTGCGAAAGGTTTGAACCCTCAGGGTGGAAGAAATATGTCTGGCATAGGCTTCGGAGAAGAGTTTAATAAGCCCGGCCTGGGGTAAGGAAAAGGAGAGTTGATTGATGAGGCCTCTCCATCGAGCAACGAAGTCGGCTATGGACTCGTCCTCGAATTGTCGGATAGAATAGAGGTCCGTGATCAATACCTTCTTGGTTATGTTGATGGAAAAGTGATCGAGGAAGAGCTGGGCCAATTGTGTGAATGAGAAGAGAGAATGGCTGGGAAGGGAGCTGTACCAGTCGAGCACAACACCTGAGAGAGACATAGGAAACGTGCGTAAGAGCAACACATCGTCATGGGCAATGAGGTAACAGGCATGTTTGAATGCCCGCAAGTGTTGCTGTGGGTCTTCCTTGCTTTGAAAGTGAGAAAACTTCAGAAGCTCCCAATGGCTAGGATATGGTCTGATTGGGATAGAAGGATGAATGGGCTCGTTGCAGATCTGCTCATATGAGAGAGCGTTGTGCAAGCCAGAAATAGAGGTATCTAGACTGGTCATCTTGTCCATCAGCATTTTGATGATGTCTACCGATGGATTGACGGGTGGCACGCCCCCTAAGTTGTAGGGCGCTTGGAAGAGGCTAAGGGAGGCATACGACGTAGTCGGTTGCCCCTGTAAAGGTGAAATGTAGGGGTAACTAGTCATAGGGATAGATGAAGAGGATAAAGGTGGTTGGGTAGAAGGCATAGCTAGGCCCGATGTCGCCACGAGAGGTTGGACAGTGGTGACGGGGGCCAGGGTAGGCGGAATAGAGACGACAAGGTTTTGAAAAGGAGTGGATAGCGGTTGAGCGGGTTGAGGTTGATAGGGGTCCAAAACCCCGATGGAAGTGGGCCCAAAGATAGAGGGAGAGGCCACGCCTAGAGGGTTTGTCAAAGTCTGGTCAGTGGTCGAAGCGATGGCTTGAGTGTCCAAAGGTTGAACTACGGATGCCGTCGATACAGCCGTAGTCGCGGCAAGAGAGGTTGGCATTCCGTAGATTGGATTGCCCAAGGAGTCTCACGTTCGGCTATGCACGAGATAGTGTTGCAAGGCCTTGACGTTGAGGTCCAAGAATCATTCGAAATCTTGGTCCCCTTCTTGGACGATAGGAGTCTGGGGCAGGGTTGGACGAATGGGAGTTCTTTCGGTCTCTGAGTTGAACTCCATTGTAGGCTTGGTCACGGACGGGGTAGACGGAAGTGGTTGACGGCTAGCATGGTTGACAAGAGCCTTGGCTTGGCTATGAGTCAAAACCATGCAAGGCAAAGAAGGTTCAGGTTTCAGAAACTGTGTTTTTCTGTTTTAGAAAACTAGAAGGGAGTTTTTGACAGAGAAGGGACAGGTTTCAGGCTACTGGTTTTGAAAAAAAAGGACAGTGACAGAGACCGATGTCGATTTAAAAACTGATGTCGGTAAGGCAGATAGCCGACGTTGGTCAGATAACCGATGCCGGTAAGAGAGGAAAGCCGACGTCGGTGACAGAACTGATGTCGGTGACTGTGTCTTCTAGAGAACCAAAAGATTTTAAGATTCTTGGAAAAACAATGAAGAAAGCATCCTCACTCACTCAAACAAACAGATGAGAAGAGAAGAACTGAGAGAGACAGACAAGCGTAAGCAATAAATCCTAGGAATTAACCTTAGAATCTTATGGCTTATGCCTTAGATGAATGTTTGGGGAGATTGGATGTAAGAAAGGTCCTAGAAGAGGCAGTCTAGAGTTGGTTTCGGGTCTTGTTTTAGGTGCTCAAAAATCTGTGTTAGGTCTGGTACGTGGCCTGGTGCTAAGGAGCAAGCTCCCCTCACTACACGATTCCAGTGGTTAGATGGTCTCGCTTAGCCAAGATATACCTCGCCTAGAGTTTATCCTCCGCCAGAGAACGAAGTGGGTTTCCCCCTTGGCGATGAAATCCAAGTAGGGTCACCGGGATGGGTAAGGTATCCACTGGGGGATGAAATCCCAATCGGGCCTTGTCTCAAGTAAGTTTTATGTTCATTTTAGTGCGTGTGGTCTGGTAGTGTAACACCAAGTGTCTACGATTTATTCAATATGCAGATTTAAGTTACTAGATGTGGACTAATGCAAGCACAAGCAGAAATGAAAGTGCAATACGTTCTAAGCCCAAGTCAAAATGTGATATTTGTTATGAAGACAAGTTTGAGAAAGGGTTGACAGTATGATGTTTAGACTAGTCTAGAAATGCAAGGAAGAAAGATTCATTTTAGTCCTGCTTATAGTGTCATTTGGAATAGCAGAAAGAGACAAGAAGGAAGGAGCCTAAATGCACCTAAATAAATGAAAGGAAG
>JARHVA010002927.1:832500-927500 GCA_037957365.1 Torreya grandis
TATATGTGTGTGTATATATATATATATACATATTCATATATATATATATACATATTCATATATATATATATATATATATATATATATATATATGAAAATAATTTTATTTTTTAAATTAAATTATATTAATAAGAAAAAATAACATCAATATGTCAAGTGAATTTTTTTTTAATGAGGACAAGCAGGAAGGGGAGTGGTCGAGGGATTGAAAACTAGGATACAAGGGATGGAGATGAAGACAACAAGGAGGATGGGGATGATGTGAAAAATATGAAATTTAAAGAGGTAATGATAATGGATGTTGATCATGAGGTGTCTACAAGATTATTATGTTCTAATACCTTATGTTAATTGGTCTAGTTAGTTGCTAACAAGTTGGCTGGTCTATGTGGTCTTCTTGAAATATATTTTACCATTTTTATGGACTAGTATAATCATGATTTTAGTAAAATGGATGTGACTATTAAGTTTACTAGCTATTTCATCATATTTGGGGCCCATGAATCTCCTAGCCTAGTTTAAGTTTTGATTTTCTTGTTCCCCCATGATAGGTTGAGGTTTAGATTATCTTGATCTCGAATCATAGTGTTTTGTTGCTCACAAAGAGATATAGTGATAAAATCAAGTCTTGTTTCACTCTGATTCATCGCAAATATGTATTTAAACTCATCTCATAATGTACTTTTATCAATAATCTATTTCTATAGAGATGCATGTTGACATGCAAGCTTGGGCTATTGAGTGCTTAGGCTGACAAGCTATGGAGTTTCTCTATTAGTTACCTCTATGAAGTGTTTAAACAATTATCTTGTATAAGAGTTGTTATTAGCATATCCATTTATGTGGGATGACTCCTATGTAAAGTGCATTATAGGAGGATAAAGTATGGGATGATGATGAGGAAGATGTGGATCTAGAGGTGCTAAAAAAAAATGAGTCGGAAGACTTAGGTCTATTTCTGGATGGATGGAAGAAGATTAGTCTTTTGTATTATCTTGTGATCAATTCCCTCTTCACTTTAATTTTTTTTGTAATTACACATAGAATCATTTTAGGTGTGGTACTTCCCTTGGTGGAATGGTCCATCACTAAATTTGATCAGTTGAGGATTCAATCTGATAACCTTAACTGGTGAGGTCTTTTGAGTCAGTTGGCTACATGCTTATTGTTTATCTTGAATGTTTAGGGATAAGGAAGGATGCTTCATGGATGGTAGACAGACCTATTTTAGGAGGTTTTCACCCTTATATATTGAAATGTAGGGAAATTAGTTACCACCGATTCTGGGTAAACTACTCTTTTTGTGCTTGAACAAATCTTAGAGATGAAGGGTCCCAAGGAAGGGTTTAAAATTTAAGCATTATTTTTATCATTTATAATGGTGGATAGGTTACTTTATTTCTATTAATGGGACACATATATAATGTTTTAGCTGATTGAAAACTAGGATACAAGGGATGGAGATGAAGACAACAAGGAGGATGGGGATGATGTGAAAAATATGAAATTTAAAGAGGTAATGATAATGGATGTTGATCATGAGGTGTCTACAAGATTATTATGTTCTAATACCTTATGTTAATTGGTCTAGTTAGTTGCTAACAAGTTGGCTGGTCTATGTGGTCTTCTTGAAATATATTTTACCATTTTTATGGACTAGTATAATCATGATTTTAGTAAAATGGATGTGACTATTAAGTTTACTAGCTATTTCATCATATTTGGGGCCCATGAATCTCCTAGCCTAGTTTAAGTTTTGATTTGCTTGTTCCCCCATGATAGGTTGAGGTTTAGATTATCTTGATCTCGAATCATATATATACATATATATATTTATATATGTATATATCTTTATATATATATGTGTGTGTATATATATATATATACATATTCATATATATATATATATACATATTCATATATATATATATATATATATATATATATATATTTGAAAATAATTTTATTTTTTAAATTAAATTATATTAATAAGAAAAAATAACATCAATATGTCAAGTGAATTTTTTTTTAATGAGGACAAGCAGGAAGGGGAGTGGTCGAGGGATTGAAAACTAGGATACAAGGGATGGAGATGAAGACAACAAGGAGGATGGGGATGATGTGAAAAATATGAAATTTAAAGAGGTAATGATAATGGATGTTGATCATGAGGTGTCTACAAGATTATTATGTTCTAATACCTTATGTTAATTGGTCTAGTTAGTTGCTAACAAGTTGGCTGGTCTATGTGGTCTTCTTGAAATATATTTTACCATTTTTATGGACTAGTATAATCATGATTTTAGTAAAATGGATGTGACTATTAAGTTTACTAGCTATTTCATCATATTTGGGGCCCATGAATCTCCTAGCCTAGTTTAAGTTTTGATTTTCTTGTTCCCCCATGATAGGTTGAGGTTTAGATTATCTTGATCTCGAATCATAGTGTTTTGTTCCTCACAAAGAGATATAGTGATAAAATCAAGTCTTGTTTCACTCTGATTCATCGCAAATATGTATTTAAACTCATCTCATAATGTACTTTTATCAATAATCTATTTCTATAGAGATGCATGTTGACATGCAAGCTTGGGCTATTGAGTGCTTAGGCTGACAAGCTATGGAGTTTCTCTATTAGTTACCTCTATGAAGTGTTTAAACAATTATCTTGTATAAGAGTTGTTATTAGCATATCCATTTATGTGGGATGACTCCTATGTAAAGTGCATTATAGGAGGATAAAGTATGGGATGATGATGAGGAAGATGTGGATCTAGAGGTGCTAAAAAAAAATGAGTCGGAAGACTTAGGTCTATTTCTGGATGGATGGAAGAAGATTAGTCTTTTGTATTATCTTGTGATCAATTCCCTCTTCACTTTAATTTTTTTTGTAATTACACATAGAATCATTTTAGGTGTGGTACTTCCCTTGGTGGAATGGTCCATCACTAAATTTGATCAGTTGAGGATTCAATCTGATAACCTTAACTGGTGAGGTCTTTTGAGTCAGTTGGCTACATGCTTATTGTTTATCTTGAATGTTTAGGGATAAGGAAGGATGCTTCATGGATGGTAGACAGACCTATTTTAGGAGGTTTTCACCCTTATATATTGAAATGTAGGGAAATTAGTTACCACCGATTCTGGGTAACCTACTCTTTTTGTGCTTGAACAAATCTTAGAGATGAAGGGTCCCAAGGAAGGGTTTAAAATTTAAGCATTATTTTTATCATTTATAATGGTGGATAGGTTACTTTATTTCTATTAATGGGACACATATATAATGTTTTAGCTACATGATTGTTCCATTTCCATGGCGGGGGTGAGAAATGCATGGTGGTTAGGATCCTAAGCATTGCTTGTCTATTTTTGACCCAAAGATGGTTCTTAGTTCTTAAGAATCATGTTTTTAGTAAAATATTCACCCTTTTCATGGGGATTGGCACCAAATATATTTTGAGATAAACATATTTTGGGGAAGGTATTTTGGCAACTATTGGCTATACTCCATATTTACTTCCATAATTCTTGTGTTTTGAAATTGTGTCGATCCATTTCTGGAAGCATTGACTTCTAATGACCATTGGGCTACACTCCTGAGCCTTGTCAATTTTGAAATTCAAGTCTTATATTTGCTACTTTATTATTTATTGGACTAAATGTATTTCATATTTTTTAGCCATTATTCCTTTATCATGGGTGCTTTGAGATGTTTTTGTAATTTTTGTTTTGATAAAGGTAAGTCTCATGTGATAGTTAATCATCAAGATGGAAATTTTTGTGGATTCCATGTAGAATTTGGCTCAAAAATGTTTTACGGATCCTAGAGGGGATCCTCTTTTAGTTTATGTTGGGACTTAATCATAAGGGAACACTAGTTATTGGTCATTATAGAGACCTAGGCCTCATGCTCATTTAGTCCAAGGTGGTTTCCAAACCATATAAAAATTTATAGGGTCATGTTCTACATTAATTGGGTTTTTTCAATGAAGATTATGTTGGGGGTTTAGTCCTTTGGGACCTTGAAGGTTATCTAGAGACCTGGACCTTCTTCTATGTCTAATCGAGTTCTCGATCCATAAAATTTTGATCCATTGGTCCCCTGAGGACCGTAATGGTATCCTAAGACCTAGGCCTATTTTATCCCTAGATTTTTTAATCCTACAAAAAGTTAGCTAGTTATCACACAAATAAAATAAAATAATGGTTCTTCCTATATTGGTTCTCATTCCATTAAAAATTAGATGCCTTGTCCCATAAGGAATTTGGAAGTTATTTATGTGACTTGGGCCTTTAGATCTTTCTGCCCAGGCTGGTTTTTAGTCTAATTAAAATCAGTTAGTTGTTACACCAATCAAACATGATAAATATTGAGTCTTAAGCCTCTAATTTTTTTACCTAGGTTGGCTCCTATACCAGTTACTTAAATGTCAATAGTGGTAGTTTTTATTCCTCCATTATTAAGGCCCTCCTAGTCCTTCACTTTCATTACATATTTTGGCTAGGTTCTCTTTGTACTCTTTGTCAATTATTTCTAGTGAGGAGGTGACCTGATCCTCCTGATGTATCTTTTCATAGGGTAATTTTAGTAATATTAGTTAGTTATTTCTAGCTAGGGGGAGATCCAGACCTCCACATGTGTCTGGGGATGATAACCACACCATTTATTAAAGGTGGGATTAATCTAATCTAAACATCAATATATCAAGCACTACGATTGAATAATGGATATCATGGTTATTATATTGATATAAAACATTTTTACATTAAAAGTGTAACTAACATTTTGTTGACAAATATTTTGATTAAAATTTGAAGTTTTGATGCAATATCATATAGTTGGTCCATGAATGGTGAGACTATTATTTTATGTGCTTTATAAGTTTTACATGTTAACACCCTAGAAAATAAAGTTGTTTTAAATTAATGAAAATATTTAGATTTACACTAAAATACAATCAATATTACAAATTAATCTAATCTACTATGTGTAATAAAAATAGTAAGTATAAATCAACTGAGAGACAAATAGAGTGTCTTATTTCATTTTTTGTTCTAGATTGTGGAAGTGATCAAGAGTCCTTATAGGGTTATGTTGAAGATATGGGTTTTGTTCATTCTATTTTTTTATTATTTTTGACCATCAAATATTTGCATCAATCTAGGATATTAATGTCAATGTTTACGTATGTATTTGATACTAATGTCTAGTGAGAAATATCTATAGGAGCGACCTCAAATTTGGATCAGACCTATAGTGTCCCCTGTGTAATCATTCTATGTCACAACTTATGATCACTTTTGTGTCAGATCTATATAATAAAAAACCTTAGTCATTTTGTATTTTACCTCTTGTAATCTAGTAAAGGGAGTTAATAACATCATTTGAGATTTGCAAATCAACCCTATTATTGTTAAGTACTACCTACATACCCAATACTCTATAGAAAGCCTCAAACTCACATGTACTTATCCCTCATATGCATATGTGTGGAATTGTATTAATAAGACAATATGTTATTTCTCTTAATAACCCTTTTTACAAGTGATGCAATAGCATATTTAACCTTTTTAATACTTTAGATATTTAAAATAGTTTTGTAATGGAATTTTATATCTTGAAATAGGAATTTATTATTATAGAGTTACCTTATCAAATAGGAAGGTGTGTTAATTAGAACAGAGCCTTGGAATATATAGGAAACTTTTGACTTTGAATTATAACCTAATGATACACAAAAAATTGACCATGGGATTGGAAAAAGGGATAACAAAATGGTCATAATGAGAAATATACGATAGATAAAAAGATAAGACTATAGAGTTGTATTGATCCCAAAAACTAACATTATTGTTAGTGTCCAAGATGAGCGCAAGTGTCCATGGGATAAAAAAATTGATAAAATAAGAAAAATAGGTTAGGGTATCTATTACACACTGTATGAGGGTAAAAAAATATAGCACAAAATTACCAAGGGGTAGGTAAATCAAGTGAAATAAGATGGAACTGAAGAGGTCCATGAAAGACCGCATCAATAGATGTCTCATTCTTAGTAAAGAGGTATATGCATATAATCATTCTAGTAATATGTATACTCTTAAAAAAATAGATTTAAACATTTTCCCACTTTAATCTAGTAATGCAATAAAAATTCTAATTACTAGCTTAAAGGAAAATAAAATGCAGAATGTGGTGTAGGTAACACACCTTGTCTTTTCTTGAGTTATGTCTTCAATATTTCATTATTTCAACATTACCTGTAACAAATAATATTAAAAAAGGATAAATTATTTTATATACTATGTATTTAATCAACACTAAAAATTAGCATAAAGAAAGAACATTGATATATAACACTTATGTATGTTTCATATAGTTATTGGGTTTGGAGTACTAGAAGCTAGAGTGTTAGAAACTAGAGAATTAGACAAGGGAACTTGAAATATCATCCATATTATATAAAATAATATGAATGAGTATATAATTGGTAAAATTGTATTGCACCATGGTTATGTTTTACCTAGAGTAAGGAGAGTTGGGAGGTGATCATGCTCCCAACTTAGAATAGGAAGAGCAATGCTTCAACCATCAGAAGTATCATTTTCCACAAATCACAACTCAAGTGCCAAATATATGTATATGTATATCTTAGTATAGGTTGAGTGATATAATTAAGCCCACCCAAAAATATTTATGATATAAGATGATTTAATCTTTCCAATCATACAAAAAAGAAGAATCAATTGATGCCAATGGGTAAGGCTCAATATAGTTTATAAATTCTCAGTTAGGGTATTAGTACATTAGGGTATCAATAAACATAAGTTTTAGAATTTTGAAGCTCATTTGGTCTTTTAAATTTTTGGTACATGTTGCATAGCATATGCACCTTGGATATGTCTTGTGCAGAAAATATGTATAATAAATGGTACCAATGTATAATATTTTGTGATAATTATGAAATTGGATAATATATTATGTATGCTTTGTCAATATATAATTTTTTATATCTTTTAATATAATTCTTCCAAAGCATTCTCCCACTATGTATACATGAATCTAAAAATGGAATAAGTACTAATGTGGAGGACATGTTTTCCAAAACATACCCCCACTATAAGTTGGAGATGTTAAATAATAAATAGTTTTAGAGAAAATGCTTCCAAATCATGCCCCCACTATAATCCATGTCCAAATGACATGCCCCCACTAATTTTGAATATTGATATAATAACAACAAACTGAATGAATTTGTAGAACATGTTTTCGAAGAATGCCCTTACTATATCTAAAAATTGTGCCAAGGGTGTTTCGCTTATGTATAACATGTTTGTAAACATATCCCTACTAAGATGCCCCCATTTTGAGAGTATAGAGTATGATATTTAATAGCGGTATCCTCATAAAATGAATAATGAATAATTTGTTTAATAACTTTTGACATGGTAATATTTATAACATTATTTTTGGCAGTATTTAGAATGTCATAGGATATATATGTAAATGAATTTTTAGTAATTTTTGACAAAGCTTGAAAATTTTAAAATTTATTATAATATTGAAGGGATCATTGACTAGATCCCATATAACTTATGTTTTAGAATTTGGGTAATTGGGGATCAAGATATGATCATTTTAAGTTCGGACAAAGTGGTATATTAGGTGTGTTGGAATAGAAATTTTAAATCATTTGCATTTTAAACCTTTGTGAATTTTGAGCTCTAATATTAGAGAGAAACAATGACACATGGGAGATATCCTCATCCTTTATGATTTTATATGTTCTAGAGTGCCCTAGCTAACCATGAATTTTTAGAGGTTGTAAGTAATTATTTAGAAATTTAATGATAATTTAATATTTTTAAAACTTTGCATTTTGAGCCTTTTTTGGCATTTTCAATAGCTATCAAGTACTTGTGTTAGCATAATATATGTTTTCATTATTATGGTTCTTCATCCATCCACTATTAGATTTTACCATCCCATTTATGTGTCTGACATGGTGGTTAGCATCTGACACATTTATCATGTATCGATGTTAGCATCTAACATTACCATCTTTGACATTTATTATTAGTTTATTTGATATAACTATATTTTTATGACAAAATATGATAATTGATCAATTTTAATTGTTGTTTTATTGGTTGTATAAGGATATGCATATTTGATATTTTGTGCATGACTAATAGTATTTGACTTTGGTGGAGCTAGGTTTAGATGTAGTTGATTGGGATATCATTGATTAGGTAGGATTGGGGCATGTGGCCCACTTGGGATAGATTTCATATGAAAACCACTTCCTTAAATCTTAGTAGAGAGGTAAAACTTAGATACATATACATTATGTCTCCCTATGGGTGATATGACTATTCTCCTAGAGGATGTATATCAAATAATTTACTAGATTGTTAGGGGTGAGAGGGTGAAAGTTTTCCATAATGGGAGTCCCAACTATATTCAACATTCACATGTATACTTTACTATTCATATGGATTATAATACTAAGCCTATTAGTATGATTTAACTTGATAAAATTATCAATGGTGATGTTTTGCACCTGTGGAAGTTTATTTATGTATTACTAGAATCATTTGTAGTTATGCAGGGTGGGATAGTTGGGATTTTTTATCAATATATTAGGTGGTTTGTCATATTGACTTGGATAGGTCTAGATACTATTATGATCACATTATATTATCTCACTTTTACACACACACACAAAAACACACACACACACACACACACACACACAAACACACACACACACACACACACACACACACACACACACACACACACACACACACACACACACACACACACACACACACACACACACACACACACACACACACACACACACACACACACACACACACACACACACACACACACACACACACACACACACACACACACACACACACACACACACACACACACACACACACACACAGAGGTTTGCATTGGAGAGCCGTGTTGGTAGTATTGGTGCGATGAATCTATTACATATCTAGGCATATGAGTATATTGTAATAGTGTGACAATTTTTGGTCCCCTTCCTAGATGGGCCCACTAAAAGGTGTTTACTAAATGGTGGGTATTATTTCATGTTAGAATTCATACCATGATGGAATACCATGCTATGTTGGATAGGATTTATTCTAATAATATTATGTGGTGTCCTTATAGGACTTTTTTTGGGTGGATAGAGGATGGTCACGAGCTATAAAGAGTTCATCTTAGTATGTGGTTGACTGATCTATTTCCTCAAGTGTATGAAATATTTTAGTATGATTGATTGACATGTTAGGTTGGTATCAAGTAAGGTATGGCCATGGAACCATATTTATGGCATCTAATACTATATAATGGGAAAATGCCACATGATAGATTGATACCCTCTACTATAGATTTAACCTCACACCTAGGTGATGAGCAAGACCATGTACTTCCCTTGAAATTAGGATATGATCTATGTTATATTTATGGGTATGTGTAGTGGTGGGAATGTATTTTATGTCCTCTATTGTTACTTATTATACTTTCATCTCTAAATGGCATTCCTACAACATAGGGTAGTGATAGAGAGATAGGTGGTGGTGTAGGAGATGATGCTCCTATAGGACTAGTACTAGTAAACGAGGCATCCATTGGAGCCATATATGATTATCTTAGTTTTTGAGTTTTTATTTTTGATTTTGCTATAAAAATATTATGTTTTATATATGTCACTAATTGGTTTATTATCTCCAATGTGTGTAGGTAACTATGGGTGCTCAAACATGGTAGATCAAGTGATTTAAGCCCATACTCATAGTGTGTCTATGGATGTAGCTGTAAATAGATTTATACATATATTTTTTATATTAATGGTACAAATTAACCATTATTTTATTTGGTTATGATATTTGTGTTGGCATACCATACAGTAACCATAAAGTGTGAGGAGTTCCACACAGAGCTACATAGATGAGACATCTCATATTAGTGTTTCATTGAGATCATGAAGAAATTAATTAAGTGATACAATTATTTGAGATGAGATCATGAGGAGATAGTGTGTTGGTTAGGTAATTTTGATGAGAAATTACATGTGCTTTCACATGTATGGGGTCCACAATTTGATCCTAGTGCATATACCTATAGAGGTGTTATATTTATGGATGTTGCTAGTGATGAAGACTATACTTCAAGGGATATGCCTCCTAATGATGATTGAAATGTATATTTGTGAAAAATTGTATAAGTTTATATGTATATTAAATTGTTCACATGGAATTGATTTGGTATCTAATATATTTACATTAATTTATTCTTTGTTGATTAATATATGTTTGGTTAATTAAATTTTACTTTTATGGTGTATGTTTTGGATATGGTAAAAGGTATAAAAAATATTTAAATTTAATGAACTAATTATATAATTTGAAATAGAAATTACTCATCCAATGCAATGGAACACTGTAGAAAATAATAATGCTTTAATACACTAATCATGTACTAAAATTTTTCACTAATTCTTTCACTCTAGAGAGGTTGTTCAAGACATATCTAGATTGAGTGAAATATTGGATTACCTCTAGGCTTGTGGGTTGCCTATAAAATAGGTAAACCTCTAGGATTAAGGGCTATCTCCCTAGATTAGTCTTTTTATATATTATCACCTACACTACTTGTTTGAATGGATGAAAAGGGATAGAAGTAACATAAAATTAACCTATTATAATGAGGTGATACACGAAATATAAGTCCAAAAAACAAATGTGGATCTACACTAAGAAGTAAGACTACAAAAACTAACCATAATTCATTAATATTTTAGTATAAGTGTTTATCATAGAGGTTGACTGCTATGCATAATTAGAGGTGAGTGAAAATAAGGTCCAATAATATGCACAACTAATCTCTCACACACTTCAAGAAATACCTAACAAACACATACACTTTATGAGACTTGTTTGAAGAGATGTCACTCACATAAAACATCTAAGGGTTTAATGGAGGAAAGGAAAATATATTCATCACTTAACATCCAAGTACACTAATTGACATGATTAAGCAAGCATTATAGAGACAAAATTAACTTCAAAATATTTATTCATAGAAAAATTAAGGTGTCAAACCAATAGGGATTGATGATAATAGGTGTGTACTAGATATAAATGCCAAAATGATCCTCATATATAGAGCATATGAGAGGAGAGAGAATAAGAGAAGTGGAAGGGTCACAAGTCCAAGTGTCAAGACTTTTAATCTAATTACAACATGAGAGAATTAGTTGAAAATTATATTAGGAAGTTGTCATGAACATGTGTCAATCTAAAACATAACATCTTCCTTAAGTTGGCATAAAGACTCTTCACTATATTGATTGAAATATCATTTCTCAATGGAGATTCCACTTGATATGAAAAACTATTGTAGTAGTCATTGACACATATATCTAACCTAAGAATGTGAAAACATGATTGATGAAAGTCACAAAATCCATTCAACTAATAACCTTGTCTTTAACACTTGTTATTCACCTTTTATAACTATTCACTAGACCTTTTATGCTTGTCTTCCCATTTATCACTTAAGGGACCTATATGTACTCAATAAGGTTTATTTAATATGTGTAAGACAACTCTTCAAACCCTCTTTGCCTTCTAGTCTAACATATAAACTTCAATGAAACTCAAAACACACTTCTCACTTCTAATTTTTAACAGCCACTTTGCCTTCTCATTGTATTATCCAGACTCCCTACAATGCATGGTATAATAGAGAGGTTTTTATGCTTAACTGAGGTGAGATATGAGTTTTATAAGTTTAAACAAGTCCCTACACACCTCCAAAAATTGTTCTCACTTGTCCATTCTCCTATGTACATATAACACACTTCAAATCTTGAAAAATAGACTTAATGAAGTCTCTCCGTATAAGTGATGGTAAGTAAAAATTGGATGGTGAATATCTTTGGCTATAAAAAATCATGTAAAAAACATTTTCAATGTGAAATTACCCATTATATATGTATCTCCAATGATATTTCCCCCATCAAGTTTGCACAAGGGTTTTAAGTCTCTTATCTTATTAATGTTTATCCATATAGGATAAATGTTCAACCCTTGAACCAATTCCAAAAGGTTGGTGTATAATAACCACCTAAAATATCCATATCTACTTGAGGACACATTCTAATCCTCCATACATTTGTAAACAAAATAAAATGGCCTTTCAAGCTCTTACAATGCATTCGAAGTACCCCTAAGAGGAAAATAGGAAAAAATACCAATTATGTATTATTATTTGCAAATAAATGAGTCTAATATATCCTCAAACCTCCCTTGAATGTTCTAAATTGACTTAAATAGGTCATATATTCATGTGAATCAAGTTAGACACCATGAGGGTTTAGGCCTAGTAAACCTAGACTATGTATCTACATATATGAGCACATCTGAGTTATTTTAGTGGAGATAGGTGATCCTCTATAATTTTTAAACTTAAATATAACCTTAAAAATCATATCATAATGTATTAAAGAATATTCCATTCATTTATTCAACATTCATGTAGCTTGCTTGTAATTTTAGCCTGACTATGGAGTGCCCTCTATTTAAGATAGAATAAAGAGCATCTAAGTTATTAGTTTGACCAAAAAATAATCATGGAAGTTTGAATTAGTTAATTATAATTATTTTTACCAACTTTGAATATTTTATCATGCCTCAATATCCCTAAACTCTTTAAACTATCAAGACTAGCTTCTAGGTTTGTGATAGTATGCAGGGTCATAGTTAACTGAGTGTGAGGTTAGAACCCTATTTGATCAAATTTATACCCTATTTATTTCCCTCCAATAATATAATTAATTATACATGTTCATCCACTTTTTAACTATGTCATCTTACCAAGTTTACATTCTCTATTTGTTAGGCTATTCTAGATTATGAGAGTCCACATGGTAAATGTTATCAAAGGAATTGAGAAGTTCTTATAGGTGACTATACAGTTTTGAGCATTATATTACACATATTTAGTTTATTTTAATTCATTATATATCATTTCACACCTTCACATATTCAATATTACCTTCAAACTATGCTCTCATCCACTACTATCAATGCATTATAGGTCTACAATTAGACTGTAAATGTTTTTTTTATGGATATAAGACCTTCCTGTAGGTGAAGACATTTTCGTGAGGACTATGTTACACTCAAAATATCAAAATTTAGGTCACTAGGAATGTCCCTCATATACATGAGTTCATATTTGCCTTCACACTCTATCACTTGTCAATCACAAGGTAATGTAGGCACTTAAAAGGTATTGCTACAAGTTTACTTTAGCTATCTCAACATTGTAGTTCCCTAAATGTTTTTAGTCAAGATTTGATTGGGTTTAAACCACTCAAGCATGACCTTATCTTGATCTATAATCATTATATTTATGTTCAAGTGATATTACTGGCCTAATCTACTAGAATGAAAAAATTAGGCCTATCTATACCTCATGGATCTTCACCATGAGATAGAACTATGTTGAACAAAGTCTCATTTTGGAGAAGTTATGGTAACATCTCCACCAAGAAATTTTTCCAACATTATAACTCTATGAGTATCAATGAAGGGTATGAGTGTATATTTTACTTTGTTTTGAAGTTTATATACCTTCAAGAAAAATTCAAACATCACAAGCTCTATCATGAACTTCACATCTTTATAAACCACTATTTAAACATTCTTACACAATCCTATAGGTGACTATTTCAAGATTTCTTGACTATGGTTGTGTCTTATTCCTAACACTCCATCAATAACACTCTTTAATACAGAATTATAAAATAATAATTAATAACTATGCTATGAGGGGAGAAGCACGGGTGTACTACCTTGATCTTGAAGCCACTAACAGAAGAACATAACATTGTAATTAATGAAACAATGTTTTGTAGACTAATGGTGTCACCCTTGATTTAAGGAATATGGTCTTGCATATATATTCATATCCACACATGAAAAAATAGTTTAAACTAGAATGGAGATGAAGGAATCCCCTACTAACCTGCATACATCACTCCACTCACACATATCAATGCAAATAGATGATGAAACCAAACCCATTGGGGTTATGTAGATATTTTTGAGATACTAAAAATATTAGTGTTTGTTCATGAAGTACAAAAAACTTATATAAAAACCATGTACATGTAATGAGAGATCATAGAGATCACTTTCATCCCCTAACTACATTCACCTTAACTCTACTTTGCCTATCCATACCAATTATGAATTGGCTGACTTCTTTGACTTCCCCAAGAGAGTTAAAAAAGAGAAGAGTTGATTTTCACCATTTTTAGAGTTATCAAATCTATATAAACATGGATTTGACTTGTGGGTATTTTAAGGGACACTTATTAAGACTTTACATGTGCTATAACTATCCTCTGGTATATACAACAACTAAAATTCCTTTTCTTTTTAGATAAGCTCCTTCTTTGCACATTGATCCCTCATCATGTCAGTTGCAAATAGTTTTTGATACTTAACTAACACATGGTACATTACATTATTCTTCAACATTTATCATTTCATTAAAATTACATACAACTTCCCCTAGAGTGACCAAAAAGGTGACATAAAGGGATATTAATACAAGATGACTTGACATTATTTATGACCTTGATTATAATTTTATGACCTAGCAAGACCCTATATAAAATTTTCATATAAAGGGGGTTGACATAATATTACCTAGGGTCAAATTTGGTCAACATTTTGGTGATTTCCTAGGGTTAACATGCCTACTATGCTAAGGACTAGTTGAATTATCCTATCCACTAGGTTATGAAGTCACCTATACACTACATTTAACATTGCAAAGCCTTTGAAAGGACACAAAACCACACTAAACAAAATATAGGAAATAAAACCTCAAAACAAGACAAATAAACACATTTGTGTTCTCATTAACAATTAGGGAAAACACATACAACAAAAAACTAGACTATATATAGACTAACCTAAAGAGAGCTCTTCCTCCTGGATCAAAGGGGAAGTTTATACTATCTGTTTCTCCATAAAGTGTCAAAAGGCCTGGAGAAAGCCTCTTTTCATTGAGACTATTACTTTTATCCTCCATACATGCCAATATTCTTAGCATAACCTCTAATACAATAATAATAGGTGCAAACATATCACTTATGAAGGTAAATTCTTCTTTTGAATCAAACATCTTCTCATGGTACTCTTCTAATACAACTTGAGCAAATGATGCTTCATCCAAGAATGGTTCTTTGAACTCTATGGTAATTTGAATGAGAAGAAAAGTATTATCAGTCACAAGATCATTATTTTCCACTTCAATAATCTTGATACTTTTGGAGTTATCATGTTGCACTTCAAAGGTCAAAGCATATTCAACAATATATTCTACTTGGGTAGTGGGAGGTATATGCCTTTGAAGGGTCTCAAATTCACTACATGCATCATAGAATATTTGACACAAATCAAATTATTCCATGAATTTATTATAATCTTCTTCTTATTTTGTATTTACAGGTTTAATCACTTACTCATACATATGAACCTCAACCAACTTAGCAAATGTGATATCCTTCTCAAGCACCTCTTCTTTCATGTCTTGATCAAGATATTTGTACATAGATATAACAAGATATTCAACATATTTGTATTCACTCAATAAGATATATTTATGCATGTTTTCACAAAGGGAAGTCCCTATGATGTATTCTTCTTCATAATTACTTGAACCATCTTCTTGATCAGTTATAACTTGAGTTTATTCCTATTCACTATGTTCCGATAGGATGAATTCTCCTTCAAGAATAGATGAGGTGGGAAGGTGGTGAACAAATTCATGGGTTGAAGAGGGAAAATTAGATATGATAAAAGGTTAATGAATGGTATTTTTAATGGAGGATTCTCAAATGAACTCATGGGCAGATGACAAGTTGCATTAAGAAATGAGAGAGACACTTTCATCAACAAGAGTTTCACTTTGTTCATAGCCTTCTTAAGGCTTTTCAATAGCTACAAGCTTGTCTTCAAATTCTTGGTTTTCCCACATTTATAACATACCTACCCAACATTGGATATAGTATCTCATTTAATTTATTACATAGTTATCTTCCTCCGCAACCAATGTCCACTTATTCATAAATCATTGAACTGACTTTCTCAACTTCTCTATGAGATGAATAGGGATCACATCAAGTTATTCATCCCAATTATTCATAACCCTTTTTAATTTTAACACATTTGGTATGAGTTCCAATAAGGACTTGTATTGAGGTGGAGTTCAGGTAGGAGGAGAAAGGTAATATTGGGGATTTTGGCGAGTTTAAAATTGTTGAGTTAGTTGACAAACTTGAGTTTTTATCTTGATTTCCAATCAATAGGATCGTTTAGTTCCTCATGAAAATAATGATAGGGATCTGATAGGGAGACAATTCTTGATAGTCTTCCACATAGGCTTGTTCATATGCTTCTACATATAGCTTCTCAATAACATCATGATCATATGGGGAAGGAACATCATGACTATAGGGTTGATAAAAAATTTGATATGGATGTTAAGGATCATAGTATGGGTCATGACAAGGTTTTTATGTGGTTGTATAGTATAAAATATCATCATATCATTACATACCAAATTAATTAGTCAAATTAAAACATAAGATATTAGTAAACTCTTTCATAATAAGTACATGGGATAAGTATAACTAGCTAATTGCATTTGGAGTTGCCATTGGTGTTTGTTGAATACTTCCCAAATCTGCTAGGTAGAAGAACACAACAAAAATTTATTCCAATTTTTGGACCTTATGTCCCACCAGGTGTGATAGTACTATTATCACTCAATTTTACACCCTGAATATGTTCAATCCTTCTCTAGATTGAGTGAAACATTATGTTACCTCTAGGTCTGTGGGTTGCTTATAGCATAGTTAAACCTCTAGGTTTAAAGGACATCTCCCTATATTAGTATTTTCATAGCTTATAACCTACATTAATTGTTTAATTATATGAAAAGGGATAGAAGGAACACAAAATTATCCTATTCTAGTGAGGGGATACACAAAATATAAGTCCACAAAAACATACTTGCATCTGTACTAATAAGGAAGACTAGCAAAACTAACCTTAACTCATTATTCAAGTATAAGTGTTTCACATAGAGGTAGATTTTTATGAATAAATAGAGGTGAGTGAATATAAGGTTTGATACTAGTCTCTCTCATGTTTCAAGACATACATAAAAAACACATACACTTTATGAGACCTACTAAAAGAGATATCACTCACAAAAAACATGAAAGAGCTAAATGAAAGTAAGGAGAAGATATTCATCACTTAAAATCCAAGTAAACTACTTGACATATTTAGGAAATAGTTGCAAAGAAAAAATCAACTTTATAATATATATTCAAAAATATATTAAGGTGTCAAATTGGTAGGGCTTGGCCATACTAGGTGTGTAATAGATATAAATTCCAAAATAGCCTACCTATATAGAGCATAGGAGAGGAAAGAGAATAAGATAAGTGTAAGGGTTATAAGGCCAAGTATCAAGACATGGAATATATTTAAAACATTAGAGAATGAGTTATAAAATATGTCAATAAGTGATAATGAACATGTGTTAATCTAAAACATAGCACCTTCCTCAAGTTGGCGTAGAGACTCTTCACTATTTTTTTTGAAATTACCTTTATAAATGGAGATTACACTTGATAGTCAGAACTATTATAGTAGTCATTAATAAATATATCTAACCCAAGGAGGTGAAAACATGATTGATGTATTTCATCAAATCCCTTCAACTTATAACATCCTTAACACCTATTATTCACTTCTTGTAACCGCTCACTAGACCTTCTAGGCTTGTCTTCACATTTGTCACTTAAAGGGCATACATTTAATCAATAAGGTTCATTAAATATTTTTAATAAAACTCTTTATACCCTCTTTTCCTTGTAATGTAACATATAAAATTAAATGAAACTCAAAACACACTTCTCACTTCTAATATTTGATAGTCACTTTACCTTCTCACTATATTAGCTAGACTACCTACAATGAATTTTCTAAAAAAAAGGTTTATCTTCTTAACTAAGGTGAGATATGAGTTTTATAAGTTGAAACAAGTCCCTACACACCTCCCATAATGGTTCTCACTTGTCCATTCTCATTTGTACCTAAAATACAATTCTAATCTTGAAAAATAGACTAAATTGGGTCTATTTGTACAAGTGATGGTACAAAAATATGGGATGGTGAGGATCTTGAGAGAGCACCAATCATGTCCAAAAGAATTTAAATTCTAAATTACACCTTTTGTATGCAATTCCTATGATATTTATTTCATCAAGTTCACATAAGGTTTTTAAGTCTCTTAGCTTCTTAACATTGATTCATAAAGGTTAGACTCTCAACCCATAAACCAACTCCACAATGATGGAGTGTAATACCCTGCTTAACTATCCATATCTACTTAAGGTCTAATTTAGTTTGTCTATATGGATGCAAGCAAAATAAAATGGCCTCTCAAGCTCTTGTAATGAATTTTGAGTACCCTTGAGAGGAAAATAGTCCAAACAAACCAATTATGTATTGTTCCTTAAAAATTAATGTCTATGTTATGTCCTAAACTCTCCCTTAAAGGTTAATAATTTGATTGTATTTTTTATATCATCATATTAATCAAGTTAGGCACCCTGAGGGTTTAGGCCTAGTTTTAGGCCTTGCAAACCTAGATTGTGTATCTACATATATCACAACCTTTGAGTAGTTTTAGTGAATGTAGTTGCTCATTTAAAATTTTTCACCTTTATATAAAACCTACACATCATATCACAATGTCTTAAAGGATATTCCTTTCATTTATTAAACATTAATGCACCCTACCTATAATTTTACCTTATCTATGGAGTGCCCTCTGTCTAAGATAAAACATAGAGCATGCACTTTATTTGTTTAAATAGATAGATAGAATTGAAGCCTAGGTTAGTTCACGATAATAATATTTACCAAGTTTTAATAGCTGATCATGCCTCAGGAGCCATGAACACTTCAAACTCTCTAGACTAGTTTCTAGGTTTATGATGGTATGTAGGGTCTTAGTTGACTGAGTGTGAGGTTGGAACCCCATTTGATCAAATTTGTTCCCTATTTATTACCCTCTAAGATTAACATGGGAATGTAATATCATAATATTGATAATTATTTATACATTTTAGTTGACTTTGTACCTCGATCATCTTACCAAGTCTAGATTATTCATTTTCTAGGTTAGTCTACATTATGAGAGTCCACAGTTTAGGTGTTATCAAAGGAATAAAGAAGTCCATATAGGTGATTATATAGGTTTGAGAATTATATTTCACACATTTGGTTCCTATAAATTCATTATAGATCATTTCACACCTACACCTATTCAAAACTTCCTTGAAACTATGCTCTCATCTACTACTATCAATGCACTATAGGTCTACATTTAGACTATAGGTGTTGTTTAGGGATATGAGACATTACTATAGGTGAATACATTTTTTTGAGCACTATGTTCCAATCTTAATCTACATATTTATGTCACTAGAACCATCTCCCATATAGATGATTTCATCTTTACCTTCACATCATATCATTTCTCCATCATAATGTATTGTAGGCACTTACAAGGTATTGATACATGTTCACTTTATCTCTCTCAACACTATAGTTATCTAAATGTTTTTAGTCAATATTTGACTACATGTAAAACACTTAAACATCACCTTATATTAATCTATAATCCTTCTCTTTATGTTTAAGTGCTACTAATATGCCTATGATATAAGAAGGAAAATATTATGCCTATTTATACCTCATAAATTTTCACCATAAGATAGCACTATGTTGAACAAAGTCTCATTTCAGAGAAGTTAAGGTAACATCTCCACTAATTAACTTTTCCAACCCTACAACTCTATTTATGTGATTGAAGGGTCTGAGTGGATATTTTACTATGTTTTAATGTTTTTATACCTTTAAACCAATTTAAAACATTGTAAAGCTCTATCATGAATTTCACATCTCTATCAACCATTATTTGAACATTCTTGCATAGTCATGTAGTTGACTGTTTCAAGATTTATTGATTATGTTGGTGTCTTAGAACTAGTAATCCATCAATGACACTATTGAATATAAACTTATAATGGATAAAACAATAAACATGAAATGAGGGGAGAAACATGGGTGTACTACCTTGATCATGAATATATTGATAGAATAAGAAAACACTATAATTGATGAAATAATGTCCTATAGACAATGGTGTTCACCTTTATCATAAGGAGGATGGTCTTGTCCATAGATTAATATCCACATATTACAAATGAGTTGAAACTAGAATGGAAATGAATGACATACTCTACCAACCTACATACATCACTCCACTCACATAGATCAATGCAAATAGATGAGGAAACTGAAGTCATTGGAGTTATACAAGAATTTTTTAAATACTAGCAGTCTTAGAGTTTGTTCATGAAGTAAATATCACCAATATTAAAACCATGACCATGGAATGAGATATCATAGAGACCACTTTCAGACCCCAACTACATCCACGTTAACTCTACTTCTCATGTCCATAGCAAGTATAAATTGATTGACTTCTTTGGCCTGCCCATGAGAGAATGGAAAGAGAAGAGATAGTTTTCACCATTTTTGGAGCTATAAGATATATCTAAACATGGAGATTACTTTTTTGGATTTGAAGGGACATTATTGAGTCCTTCACATGTGCTATAACTATCCTTTAGTCTATAAAAAAATTGAAACCACTTTTATTTTTAGGTAAACTCCTTTATACATTAAACTTGTATCATGTCAGTTTAAAATAGTTCCTTGACACTTAACGTATACATAGTACATTATATTCTTCTTGAACATTTTTCCTTTCATGACTATTAAGTACAACATCCCCTAGAGTGAACATAATGGTGACATAAAGGGGTATTAAGACAAGATGATTAGTATGATAAGGTTAGATCATGACTTCACATTATTGATGACCTTGATGACCATTTTATGTCATATCAAAGCCCTATAAAAATTTTAAATATATAGGGGGTTAACCTAATTTGACCTAGATCAAATTTGGTCAATATTAAATTAATTTTTTATCATTCTTTTGTAGTCAACTCTATTGGAATCATAGGTGTAATAGGTGAATCTATAGGTACATGTTTCCAAATCTAAAGTGTAGGTACATCACCTCCATGCATTCCTCTATCTTATATGTTATCAACCAATGGTTCATTATTATTATTTATTAAAATGAGCTCTAGGAATACTGATCCAAATAAATGTATTGATTCAAGATGCAATATAAGACACATATTATTCAAGATAATAAAAATTAAACACATGTAGCTACAAGAATGAAATAAAAGAGAGATAATTAAACCAAGACGCGAATTCTCCAATAATTCACATAATGTACTGCATTAAAAATATGAAGGGAGAGAGGGGCATATATAGGTTGAAGAGAGAAATATACCACACATTCTAGTGAATATGAGAACAATCTTCCCAAGTAACCCAAATGACCTATAGAGCCCTAAACAAGCTAATACAACTATGTAGGAAAAAACCCAGTGGGAAAAAAGGCATAAACCAATACCCACCCATAAGCATAAATTTTGTTGGTGATGATAACAAAATGGGTCTCAGTACAAGACCTGATGAGGTACCTAAGTACATAGCAATGATCCCAGTATCCTACAAAATATGAATGATGTGTACCTCCACAAACAAGAGAGAGAAAGTGTATACAAAATGTCATATAGTGAATGTTTTAGTAGGTCCCTTTGTGATAAATGTTGTCTCTTCCTTTGAAAATAAAGAAACTAAAAGATATAAAACTATTGAATTCACACTCAAGTGGAATGCATGTAGGAATCAAGATGTATATCTCTAAAAATGCTGAAATGTCTCCCTGCTAATGCTAGAATATTCCAAAGTCTGATCAAGTATCATAGTATTAACTATCAAATATGTGAATTAAGAAGCCTATAATGAAGGAGAGATAACAACCAAAAAAGATGATAGATATGGATCATTCACTAAAGGAATGTCCATGGGAGATTAAGGCTCAACAACCATCAAAATTGAACATTAGTCTATAGATGAAGCACTTAGATTTACAAGATGAACATCTACAAAAACATATGAGTCATAAACACTCTCAATATGTATACTCTCATTGAAATTAGGAAAGTCCTCATAAATTTAAGTCTATGAAGGGTTTGAAATATCAAAAATATGCATAAGAATGGATGAAGAATCTAAAATGAGACAACTAAGGTTAGGAAAAATATCATCATATAGTGGGGGATCAATAGAAGAGAATTATCTACCATGGATGTATCATCATAAGAAATAAAAGCATGAGGAGAGATTACAATAGTCTCATAAGAGACAATATGAAGTGGAGGAGGAGGTGTGACATAAATATCAATATGGTCATTTAAAAGACTTTTTAGTATTCTCTAAATAATACATGGATACTCTATATATTCCACATGGAAATGAAGATGTATGGAAACATATAGTAGCAGAGTGGAAAAATGACTTATTGAACTAAAAAGGATCAATGAGTGAAAAAATATATCCATGTAAGAATTGAATATGATTCTTATGTGTGAGTAAGTGTTCCATTTAAGCATGAAAAGAAACATAATTTTTATTCCCAAGAAGGATCATTGAAGAAAAAACAAATCTCCTAATCTCTATGCTCTGATACCATGAATGTTGATCCAAATGAATGCACTAATTCAAGATGCAATGTAAGACATGTCTTATTCAAGACAATACATAGAAAACACATGTAACTACAAGAATAAAATTAAAGAAAAACAATTATCCATGCTCATACTAGTCTACAACCTCAAAGGGTCTCTCAACCTATGTAATATCCTTATCTTATCCTCTCAAAATAGTGGAAAATATCCTTAGGAATTGATAGTAACATATAATGAATCAAATCTATGAGTTTTCACCTTAGCTCATTTAATACTATCTACCTCATTAGCTCTACCTCATGCTTCTCTCTTCAACCCTCCATCCTTGATGAGATTGAATGGATTTGTCTCAACTACTTCCTTGATCTCGATCCAACTCACCTCTTCCATGGATCGATGAGTCTAAAAGCCTAGATTAGATTATAATTGATCCTCAACAATAAGAAGTTATGGAGTTTTTATAGGTAGTTGGTAACTAGTTATCATGGAGTGTTAATATTCACTATGTGTTATTAATGGATTCTTTCGAAAAACTTATTAAAAAATCAAGTAATCCTCATATCTATATTAGCTCTTCTATCATATTAGGATGATCTCTAAGAATATTTATCCAAATGAATGCATTGATTCAAGATGCAATATAAGACATGTATTGTTGAAAACAATACAAAGCAAACACACATAACTACAAGAATGAAATCAAAGAGAAATAATTTCACCAAGACACGAATTCTCCAATAATATATACAATATAATACATTAGAAATAGGAAAGGAGAGAGGTGCATATATAGGTTAGAGAGAGAAAGATACCACACATTCTAGTGAATGGGGGACTAATCTTCCCAATTACCCCAAATGAGCTCTAAAGCTTTAAGAAACCTAATACAGCCATGTAGGTAAAACCCAATGGGAAAAAGGCCTATACCAACATCATTATTGTGGGAGAAATCAGAAATGGTAGAGAGCACATTAGGAGAAGGAATTATACTAGTAGGTGTCCTCTCTAAAGGTTGATGGATCATGTTTCACTTAGGACGATTAGCATGGTATGGATCAGCCTTGTTATACATGCCTCTAGGATAAGTATGTGAATGAGTTATATACACCTCTTTTTAATATGCAATAATTACTTAATCTATTAACTATTTAATATTATACTCAAGAACACAACACTCATTATCTTGATTCTGATTAATTCCATGATAAGTGAAAAGGTTTTATCTTTTTACCTTCTTAGATATATGAGGTTGATAATGTGAATTAGGAGGGATATTCATCATTCATTTATAAAAAATATTTGTAATATATCATGTATTCTATCTGGGTACCAATCAAACTAAAGATGTTGACATCTCTTGGTGCTATTTGGTCTAATTGTGGGTGGTACTCAAAAAGCATGTTCCTTTCCTTTGTTCAATAATTTAAATGTTAATGATTTAGTAGTTATTGGTAGTTTTACAAAATATTTTTTAAGTGGTTCATGATCCTTCATAACTTGTTTAGGTTGCCTTGAAACATGAGTCTAAACATGCTTGGTTGGTAATGGAAAAATAAGTAACTGAGTTTGTGTATTGGTTAGAGTGTATGCATATTTATGCACATCCAAATATAGGGTCTCAAATGAATAAAATGGGTTGTTAAATTATATCTCTCTATGTGGAGAGATAATAACTGTACTAAATATAATTTTTATTTCAAAATCTAAGGGTGTAATGTTTAAGGAATATATAGCGTAAATCAAATAATATAGTCTTGTAGAGATTCATTCTCAATTTGGATAAAAGTTTGAAGGTGTTCCAATGATACATTAGGTAAGGTAAATCAGTTAAAATATCATAGGAAGAAATCCTCAAGAATATTGAAATTCGATAGGGAACCATATAGAAGGATGTAAAACTAATCAAGGGCCCCTTCTACTAAAGTACAATGAAAGGCTTTTAATAGCAAGCTTTCATTTTGGGCCCAATGTCTAAAGGAGTATATATATTATTGAAAATGAATATCAATATCCCCTTGACCATTGAATATAGATAAATCAAGTATGATAAAGTTTCGTGGATAAAGGTATTTGAACACATGTTGAGCAATAGGTTGTCTTAATAATGTATTTTCCTTGAGAAGAGCCTCATGAGAATAAACTTGTAACTTAAGAGCCTAGCCTTATTATTTAAAATTTCCCATGTCAATATTAATAGATAACATATCATGAATAAATGTTGAAATTTGTATTAGGGGTTATAAAATACCATTCATGTTAAACACAGGGATGATGGGATATGTATCACTCTCTAGAGGAGAATTTGCACATGGGTTTGTAATATTTTTTAAAGGAGGACCCATGGTTAATGAGGTAAGTATGTCATGTTGTATATCAAAAATTATAATTCCATTTCAATTACAATGTGATACTTCACTTAGAATTTGGTTACTTTCAAAAGGAATTGGTGAAATAATTTCACTTGTGGACAATTGCTGTTGTTTAGCCAAAAATACAAAAGATCAAAGAAAAGTGACATCTTGCACTATATTTCCATTTTTACTTAAAAAAGGAAGAGATAATGGAATACTACTTTTGAGTTTATTGGATTTATATGATTTATCCTTTAAATGAAACACATCAAGTAGAGTTTGAACTTTTTGTGTGCCTCTAAATAATGCATGTTTTGTAGGTGTTTCCCTAAGATGTTATTTGCCACTCTAATTTTTCCATTAAAGTAAGAAAGGGTGAGAGATAATAAATGTATATTGATTATTACATACTAAAAGGGAAGAAAAATTTGGGCTAGGTGTGTTTGAATCATGTAAAAAAGACATGGCATTTCAACACTAGTATTATTCTGAGGTGAAAGCATGAACTTGATTTCATCAATATTTTCATTATGAGATACACTAGGGGAAAATTCAACCTCCTTTATTTTTTTACCATTATAATGGAGAATTTCACATTCGGTTGATAAGATAACTAAAGAGGGTGTGGATGCAATAATTAGATTTTCAACATTAGGAATAGTGTCATTTTGAATGATTATTGGTTTTTGAGATTCCTCATTATTATATAGCAAAGGAGTAGGAAAATGAGGTTCAACATAGCTAAGAGGAATATCATGACATTAATATCTATAATAAAAAATGTCATTGTGACTTGTTTGGTCATTTATATTTTCATTTGCATCATTTGTTCTTTCATTATTATAGTTATAAGCAAATGTGGGAGGTTTCTCCCATTATTGATGTTCCATAAGATCCCCATATAAAATGCATTGATCATAAACTTTATTGAAAATAATATAAAAAATATGGGGCCTTTTTGGTTGAGATTCCTTTGGATGATCTAGGGATCCATAAAGAGGTGAGGTTTTAAGAAAATTTTACAAAGCCCAAGCAAGAGAGACAAAGCATTAATAATAGTTAACATTCCTAAACTAGGACTACATAAGCATAAATTGGATCTAAAAAATAAAATATAGAAATCTGAAATGGAACATAAATTAGTGAAAAAACCTTAATATACAATGTAGGGTTTTGGTTCAATAACAAAGGTTGTGTTCGCCAAATTTTTTATGTACTTTAGGAGTTTTACAAGATAATACACTATAAAATAAAGTTGTTTGTAAGGAATAAAAATATTTAGATTTACAATAAAATAAAGCCAATAATATAGTTTTGTCTAATCTAGTCTATACAATAAATATAGTAAGTACAAATAAACTAAGGGACAAAGAGAGTGTATCTAATTTAATGTTCTATTATGGATCATGATAGTGATAAAGAGTTGTTACAGGGTTGTGTTGACGATATAGGTTTCATTTATTATATATTTTGATTATTTTTGAACTTATAATAGTTACATTGATTTATAATAGTAAAACTAATGTTTATTTATGTCTTTTATGCTAGTGTCTAGTGAAAAATACATACATGAGTGACCTTAAAATTAGATTAGACCTATACTATCGCATATGTAATATTTATGTGTCTCAATTTATGCTAACTTGTGTTCTAAATATAGATAATAAGCAATGCTATTTATTTTAAATTTTACCTCTTAAAATATAATAAAAATGAGTTATTAATATGAGTTGAGATAGCCCAAGCAACCCTTTTGTTAGTAAGTGTTGACTACATAGCCAATACTCCTAAGAGGGCCTTAGACTCACATGTAGTTCCCCCTCCTATTCATGTGTGTGAAATTGAAATAGTATGGTTATGTGATATTTATCCTAATATATGATGGTATAAATTATCCAATATTATAGTTAATCTTTTAAATGCTTTGGATATTTAAAATAGTGTTGTAGTGTAATTTGATAGCTTGAAATAGACAATACATTATTATTATAGAGTTGCCTTATGAAATTGGAAGTTGTGTTAATTATACCATATAATTTGTATATATAGGAATATTTTGAATTTGAATTAAAACATAATTATTAGAGTACTTTTCCAAGATCGAAGTGAACATTGAATGCACTAGTTTAAGCAACATGAGGCAAACACAATCACACTTATAACTGCAAGTTAATAACATTAAAAAATATGAGAAAATATTGCAATATATACATGATTAAACACAAATAATCCAAATAAACTAACTCACTCCATGAATATCTCACATAATGAATATATACAAATAGGAGATAAAGGTAGTAACTCCTCCACAAAGGTCCTATAATAGGCATGAAAATCCAATAGTAGAATAATCAAATAGTAGCTCCTATTATAGAATAATTAAAGAGTAACCCATATGATAGAAGTACACCTAATCAATCTAATATCATAAGTGTAGAGAACACTACGTGTGTGTAGAATAATCCTAATCAACTAATAAAGGAAAATAATATCCTACACTAACACCTCCCTTAAGTATAGCTTATGTGTTTAGAATAAATTCATCCTATAAAGAAGGCCTCATGAGGTACCCATGTAAAAAAAATATCTTATAAAGTGGATAAAAGGAGAAAATATATAGGTAAAAACTCCTCCCCCCACGAGAGAGAGAGAGAGAGAGAGAGAGAGAGAGAGAGAGAGAGAGAGAGAGAGAGAGAGAGAGAGAGAGAGAGAGAGAGAGAGAGAGAGAGAGATTAAAAAAATACTCTATGCTTTAAAGATGTCAGGCATAGACAAAAATGCATCCACAAGTGAGAGAAATAGAGCACATAGAGAGAAGAAAGGGATAAGAATACCCACTAAATATGGTTTTGAAGCCATAAAAACTCCAACTATAGATCTTAAGATGAATAATTTTGATAGTGATATCCTCTGCCTGAAGATTGAATAAGTTCTATCTACATCAAACAATGTTTGTTCCTTTTGCCAAAGGGAGAACATAAAGCGTGTAATAAAAATTTTCCACTCCATAATGGAATATGTATGTAGTAGAACAAATATATCTGAAAGAGGTTCAAAAATAATGCATGACATAGGTATGGAAAGATCATGCAAAAGAACTAAACGTAATTCCACCGAGGTGAACCTATCAAAGCAAGCACATGGAACATTCGCTAGAAGAATGCCGATGTGAAGATGAGGACATGGCTAAAGGTAAATTTTAGTGGATATTATTTTTTAATTTATGAATATTTTTGTTTAATATATTTTCATTTGTCTAATTTATTGGGTTGTGAACAATGTGGATTTGCCTAAACATTCTATGTGTAAGTTAGTTTTCCAGGTTAACTCACTCACTATTTAAAATAATTTTCATGCATATAAATATAATTCACCACTATATAGAAATTCAATATGAGATTATTCATCATTATATGTAATATATAGTCATTACATGACTAAATATCTAGTTCATATTGGCATAACTACCATTCATCTGTGAGTTTTCTATATAGTCATATGCTAGCATACTTTCTATAATAATATACATTTTTCATGTCCATTTGCCTACACCCCTAAACATAATCCATTAAATTTCACCAAAATTTATAAACAAATATAGTTTCACCAAAAAAAATATCAAGTTCATTTCTCTATAGTCCACTAAAATTTATGCTGTCTTGGCTCAACAATCATCAAAATTATAGAAACTATTACAAATAAAGCACATATATCTAAAATATGAATATCCATATGAACATATGAGTTGTCATATATATTAATGTATGAACTCACAATGAAAACAATAGAATCCTCTAAATTATAATATTATGAGGGATTTGAAAGGGAAAGATCCTAAATAGGAATGAAAGTAGAATCTACAAAAGGACAACTAAGGTTGGGAAGAATCTCATCTTGTAGTGATGGCTCAATAAAAGGAATAACAAAATCCACCATGAATGTGTCCTCACAATAAATAGGATTAGGAGGAGGGATAAAAATATTATTTGAAGAGATGATAAGAAGAGGAATAGGATTGATATACATATTATTAGGATCTCCAAAAAGAGAGTGTATGATGCTCCAAATAGTGTAGGGACATGATGTGTATACACATAATATTTTTAACATTTTATCAAATACTGATTCTTTACATCTAGTAGGAACCTATCAAGGATCAATCTCTCTAAGTTCATGACTTACAGGGTGCACTAGGAAAGGGGTAGGTAGACCTTTGGTGATTTTTAGGATTTTTGTCCTTCATTAGCACATTATTACTAATCCAATTATATATTAAAACCATTCCCTAAGCTATTACTCCTCCCTTTCACACTCCTCTAGCATTTTTCCTCTTTCCATCCCTCTTTTCCTCACCTTGATCCCATTTCACCAATCTAATGTACTAGGTCAATTGGGTTGACCTTATATAATTTCCATCCTTTGATTACTATAAAAGGTTGACTAGGTTGACCCTATACTATTTTTGGGTATTTTCACTTGAGAGCTTTATTGGCCCTTTGGCTGACCTAGCTCAGGACCTAGTGATTTATCTCTCAAAAACATATAAGATCAACTAGGTCAACCCCATACAACTGACATTTTTGAAAGTATTTAGTGTGATATTCACCTATAAATATAAGATCATTTCATCATTATTTCAATATGCAATAAATATTTTTTATTCACTCACACTTCTTTAAAATATGCTCTTCCACCATTATACTTGAGGAGTCTTAGCTTAGGGTTTTAATTTAGAGAATCAAGTCTTATGGATAAGTCTTATATACTTTGGTATTTCTTAGTTATCCTTAAAAAACATAACAACCTCTTGTTAATCCCCTTTTTCCAAAGGAGAGATTGAGTCTTGATGGGTTCACATTAAGGTAAGCATATTCTAACTTTTTTCTCCTCTCTTTAGTAGATAGAAGTAATATAAGTATTGGTTCAAATAATATTACTCTTCATATTCCATGTATTAGGGTCTTACTCATACTTAGCTTGATTGAGATTCTCGTATAGATGTTTTTATTTCTTTACTAAACCCTCATATTGTGCCATAATATTTGGTGTGTACTAGATTAGATTTACTTTCTTGTTATTAGAATAGAGTGAATATCAAAACCTAGGACTTTTTTAGGGTTGTTACATGATTGTGTTACATTTTAGGCTTTGGTACCATTCTTAGCTTGGTGTATTATGATAAGAGATATCCTAATCGGGTCTAATGGATCCCCATATTGGTCATGTTCCCGCTTAAAAAATGTATTCCCAATCGGAAGTGTAGGTATGCTCTATCTTCTTTAAGTTAGGATTGATTTATAGACATGATGCATTTTTGATTAAATACCTTATAGTGAACATAATTTGAACTAACCCTTACAAGATTTATTTTAATATTTCATGCTTTTTCATCATTATCTTTATCATATATTTTTCATACTAGGTTGACTGCATCAACCTAACTTTGACTTCTATGCATAGGTTCCTAGGTACAAGCTACTTGATCAAATTTGTCAACCCAGTATAGGTTTTCATCTTTTTAGACTTCTAGTCTAGACTAGTAGGTCAACCCAATGGACCCTACACTTTTTTAGACATTAGGTTCATCATACTATATTGACCCAATCATCTTGTACATTCTAGATACTCAACAACAGGTTTTTATAGAGCTTGGTCGACCTAGTTGACCCAGTTAGTAAAATTTGTAAGCATATATCAAGGTTATTGAATGGTAGTCTTAATTCTCTACATCTCTAAACCACCAAGGTTCCTTTATATCTCTTTGTCTCTTTATTTATAGTCTCTCATTTTACAATTTTCAATATCTAAAATTACCCCTACATAGTCAATTGGATTGACCCTATTGACTCAGTTTTATGTTCTATGTGCTATCTAGATAACTAGGTCGACTCTACAAACTCTATTCATTTTTAGACCTTGCTTCTGTAGTATAGGATCAACCATATCACACTTATTTTTTATTTTTTACATACAATATTGACTATATAACCACTCTAACTTGTTTCAATGATGAAATCAACCTTATCTACTAATAATTAGTTCACACTTTCTTTTCTTGTTGCTTGCATGCATAGAATAAATCATATAGCTTAATTAAGTGGTTTTTAATTAATTGTTTATTTTCAATATTTTCTATTTTATGCATGATCAACCAAATCACAAAATATAAACAAGAATTTTAACATTTGACTAACCAAGGCCAACCTACTTGGATTTAATCACTAAGGGGGAAGTTGACTTTATGTTATGGTCAAGTATAAAGTGTGGTTAATGGTATATTATAGCTAATCCTCCAATGCCATTATCACTATGGTGTGTGAAGTGAGAGGGTAGGCCCTAATACCAAGCCTATATCATTACCAATATAGATCCCTTTTAGCCCAAACTACCTGAAACTATCCTTAGATTCATTTCTAGTTCCTTGCTTATAGACAACTTCTCATAACATTTAAAATCATATTCTTAATAATATTATAAATATTCAAGTTGACCATTTAGCTAGTTTTTTACTTTCCAAGTTGAATTATTTCTCTTTGCTCAATTATATTTTTTATTGCAAAAACTTGCATTAGCTAGCACTGGTGCAAGGTTTTGTGATGTGTTCCTTAATTTGATTGGCTAGTGTTAATCCAATTGACTATTTGTTTCCTTTGATTTATTAATTTTCCAAATTACTTGCAAAAGTATCTTGTTTAAATTCACAATCAGTTATAGGATTATTAATCTTTCCTATCTACTATAATAGGTCAACCTAGTTGACCTTGTATATTTTTCCCTGTGATGTATTGATGTAATCGATCCTATACTATTTATCGGCCATATTTTTTGTGCTAGGTTGACCTAGTTGACTCTGTACCTTTTTTTAATTTCTCTATTTTTTGATCCAGTTCTTTGTTTCTCTTTCATAACATTTTATTCATTTTTCTCAAGTATCATGTCCCCTATTAGGATCTTCTTGGATAAATTGAATTCATTTAGACACTATATGGGGTTCTTTTTACTTTTTATATTTTCCTATATTTTCTTCCTCTTTTTATCTTGTGGGGCATCTTGTGATGCCCATCCACACATTACTCTAACCTTTGGGGCATCTTGTCATGCCCACCCACCTATAATTTTAGACTTTGGGGCATCTTGTGATGCCCATCCCTATATCCACTTACCCTTTGGGGCATCTAGCAATTCCCACTATTATTCTCCATTACATGATACCAAACTTATTCACCTTCATGAAATTTTTTGAGACACTTAAGCTTGTCTCTCACATTCTCATCCTTGATATATGTTGTCCCTGAAAAGTGATTCCTCATTTTTTAGACAATATAGGAATATTTTGGTCATGTATGGCCAATATTATTTTTCCCCTTTCCAAAAATTTATTCTAAAACATTCAATTTCATCATTTTATCAAACTTTTTGGTAAAGGGAGTAACGGGTTCAACAGGTTCAAAGGCTTCTATGGGCGAGTTCATTTAGATGGGACTAGTTTCTCACACTTGGATACTTTCAAGATAGGTTCAAAGCTTTGGTTCAACTAAAAAAGGGTCATCAGTAATCTTCTGGTCAAATGGGTTCAAGGTTCAATATCAGTGGGAAGCTTCAAATAGATCAATAAATTCATCTAGAGTTCAGAGGCTACCTTAGTTATAGAAAAATGCATGCAAAAGAAAGAGTCAGGTGGATGCTGCCAAGTGTCATTAGTTGAACCCCTTTATGCTTTGTTTTAGAGAAGTGGCGAAAGGTGCCATGTGTCCCTTTTGAAAAATTATCGAAAGCTACCACGTGTCTACATCCACACAAGCGCTAGAAATATGCGGACCATGCCACGTGTTCCATTGTGACTCAATGGAATGCGACAAGTGTTAGCGTTCACTTATCAAAGTTTCTTCTAAGCTACAAGGATTCTTTCGATAAAGCTTCTCTTAGAGTTTTGCAGAGGGTGACAAGTGGCAACTGTGGAAGGCCCCAGTGTATTCATCTAAGAGTAGTAGAATGTGCCACGTGTCCCCTCTTAAAGCTTGTTAGGAGGCTCCAAGTGTCAATATCCATAGTCTCTTCCCTTAGCTTCACTGTTTTGAGCAAAGACCATGGTGGGCTTGGGAATGAGTGACTAATTGAAGCAGAGGGTGACAAGTGTCTACAACCACATGACTAAAAAATGTATTTAGACCGTATAATGTGTCCCTTGTAAATTTCGGTAGAAGTTGACAAGTGTCATCATCCATGAGAGCCCGACTAAGCCCTAAATGTTTTTGCAATGTCATAAAGGCCCAAGGAGATGGATGCTACAAGGTGTTAATAGTGGAAGATGCCATGTATCCTCACTTGTTCAAAGAGTAGAAACTACCACATGTCAAAGGAAAGGGGTACTGATAATACAAAATCACATATAGAGTGAAGGAAATTAAAGGGATGATAGCCTGCTAGAAAGAGAAAGCTTGAAAGCCACTTAGAAGACCTCAAAGGGAAAGATACTTTTGGGAAAAGTTTGAGCCTCAAAGGGTTGTGGATGCTACCAAGTGTCACAAGCTGAGACACAATCTTGAATGAAGCTTCTTAGAGCGGAACCCACCACGTGTCTTGAAATAATGCAATGGAAGCTGCCAAGTGTCTACATCTGTGCCTGTCTCAGCTACTAACTAGTTTCAAAGCTTATTTTAATAAGCCTATTTTGAATTTGCAGATGCCACCATGTCTCCTCACGTACATCACAGTAGAAAGTGGCCATAGCAAGTGAGAAAAACATGGGAGAATTGCTAAGAAGAATGATGGGCCTGAAAATGTCAAATTTGTCATGATGAAGTGCTTATTGATTTTAGTAAACTTACAGTGCAGACCCGAATGCATTCAAAAGATCCTAAGGCCAGCACCGAGAGAAGGAAGAGACAAAGAGGGAAACTCAATAGGAGTTATTATCAATAGGTGAAGTAGTTCACTAGGTAGATATTTGGGAGCTGGTAACATTGAAAGCGCCATTTGCTTGTCCCCTTAGAGGGGAAGATAGAATAGATAGTTGCATGGCTAAGTAGGTGAATGAATGAGTGATTCATGCTAAGAAGGAGGCACTAAGAGAGGAATTGACATGCCACATTTAAGGCAGCCACCCTACTCCAACAGGGCTCCTCCTGACAAAACCAAGAATGCATCCAAGGCATTGAGTGTGCTGAATAGGTCACTTCATTTGAGGAAAGTGCCAAGTCTCTCTTGGGCTATATATAATGTAAACTCTATCATTGTTACAAGGGAGACCTTTTTGATTATCAGAAGCAAAACTCTGCCTAAATTGAAAGGCATTACTCAGACTTTGAGCTCAGATTGTAATTCATATTATTTTATCTAAATGGGAAAACATGTTACTTGTAGACATTGTGTTGTTATAGCTTGTGCTATTTTAGGAGATTGTTTATATGTCTGTTTCCTAGGGGCTTTCTTGTCCATTTGATTTAACAAGCAGAACTAGTGGAGGTGATCAGGAAGGTGTCCTAAAGGCCGACTATGGGACAACGTGGTGCCCTCATAAGTACCTTCAATGTGTTTGTATTTTCTTTTCTTGTGTAAAGAGCCTTGGTACAATGTGGTGCCCCCATTTTTCTTCATTTCTCTCTCTCGAGTTGTTGGTCACTAAACACCCCCGTTATTGGTTACTAGCTACCTGAAAGATTCTTGTTGCCTGTCGAAGAACACTTCTAAAAGAAGAGAAGTGCCTTCTATCATTGCACCAAGATTTCTATTATTTAGGAAATAATCTAGTTCTTGGCTATAAGTTGCTTCTAAAAGAAGAGAAGTACCTTCCCCATCACCCAGGATTTCTTCCTTGTTTATCGGCATCATCTCTAAAAGAAGAGAGATGGAAGGTATCCTACCCCTATGTCTTACTTTCTACATATATATATTGTATATAACCTCCATATATTAAATAGGGAACCTCCCCTTGATGAGAGGAGAGATTTATCCCCTGTTTATGTAGTAAACTTGCACACAAAGATGACCCATCTCCCTATGCTGTGGTGATAGGAACTATTTTGGTCAATAGTTAGCTGGCTGACAAAATATTCACCTAATAGTTTTTGGTGACTCCACTGGGGACACAGTAATTTTGTGTAATTTAGAACCTCAAGTTTCAGATTGAAACATCACCTGTGTCTTACCCATTATCATTATAACCCTTATCCATTATAGACTCTGGAAACTTTGTTCTATGTCTTACCCATTTTCATTATAGCCTTACCATCTTCCTCCATCTCTATTATATTATCTAGTCTAAAAAACTAGATCTGTTGGGAAATAAAGTGCAGTTTGAAGCCTCAAGCTTTAAGATAAAGCAGGGCTAGTTTCTTTTCCATTTTTGTCCTATAATCTGGAAACTCCACTCAGATGTGTTATCCCTAATTTTCTTAATCCAATCATGGCAGCTTGAGGCCCCTGGGGTAACTCATTTAGCCCACTTAATCTAACTCCACCGCTGCATGAGCTACCACTCAGTTCAAGGAAGAATTTCCCTAAATTCTTTGGTGATGGAAGAGTCCACCTTGATGAACACATTAAAACCTTCACCATAGCCTGTGGTGTGATAGGGGTAAAATTTGAAGATGTGGCAGTCAAGATTTTCATGGAGACACTACAAGGTGCCACTATAAATTTGTTTTACCATCTGTAGACTAGATAAGTGACTGGCTGGGACACTATCAAAGCCAAGTTTGAAGCAAGGTTTAAACTTGTAGAAGATGCTCATGCTTTGCTAGCCCAACTTATGCAGATGAAGAAGAAACCTCATGAGCCCATGAAGGATTTTATTACAAAATTTGACAAGCTAAGAAATAGGATTCTTGCAACTGCTTAGCCCACACTTGAGAACCTCAAATGCTTCTTCGATAACTCACAGCTACCTAAAGTGAGTTTCTTGCTAAGACATGCTAGCTGCATAGATCTTGAAGTTGCTCAAGACTTAGCCATTGAGTTAGAAGATGACCTTATCTTGGCTAGAAAGATAAGAAGGGATTCAAATAAAGGCACATCTTCCTCATCTTTTGATAACTCACCAACAACCACCACTAATCCAATGGTGTAGAAGCTAGGAAATGAAGTGCTGGCCCTCAGAAGACAAATGGCACAAGGGATGTCATCTGATCCTTCATACAAAGATGTGCCAAGGAGGACATTCCCTAATCAGGCACATCAAGGTCAACCCAATCATCTTCCTTCCCCATAGAGGAACCTTTCCACTAAAGCACATCGAACCAACTCAGTAGTTGGGTATTTGGAAATAGAGCATGATTTCTCTTTCCAACCTAAGTTTAATCAAGAAAATGATGCTGATCTCTTCATGGAGGATCAAGAAGAGTCAACTGGCGAGTCCCACATCAATTTCCTAGATTACCAGGATTAATCCAAAAGTAAAGGTGAAGCATCCGAGGGATCATATGTTTTGGTCACCTAGTCCCAGAATCAGTCAGCTCAACAAGCTGATAAAGGAGAAACAGAGGAGCAACCTCAACCTAAAATTTTGAATGCTAAGTGTGGGGCCACTCTACCTATCCAGCCAAAGGACACAGTGATTGCTAAGAAAGAAAGTATCCCAAACATTTTTGCACCTTCTACTTCAAATTCATAGGCTAGTCCTCCCACCCCTCCCATAAAATAAAAGGAATAACTCCTATCCCTTGTGTCTAGTCCAACCTAGCCATTTGACATAATTAATCATGTCAAATGTGTCAAGACCCAAATGGCGGCCCCTGCAGCCCAAATTTTGTTTGAGTCTTTAGGTAGGGATGAAATAGAAGAATAATTGGTGGAGTGTGGCATAAGTACAGAAGAACCCTCCCCTTCAAATGAAGAAGAATATGAGATATCTAAGGGGGACAATTAAGACATGTGCTGGGCTGAGCTATCAGAATAGCTAATTATGGTACTAGGCCATGCTACCACACATCAAAATTAGGAAAAGGAACTGTTTGCTAGAAGAGCAAAGATTCATGGTTTTTGGACCAAAAGTCAAGTCTTGCTTTGGGGCAAGAAGAAGAGAAAACCAAGGGGAAGAAACATAAAAGTGGTTTCTTGGTGGAGAGTTCCATTCACCTGTCACTGATTCTGGGGACAAAATGGTTTCCTATTGGTTTATCAAGATGGGATGCCATTATCATTGTCTCTAAATGGGTGGCATCTGAAGCACTTCAAATTTTGAGGCATCAAATAAGTTCATTTGTACATATGTCTATTTGTATAGTCTATTGTTCTATTTTGTTCATTTTGTTTTCATTTTTTGGAGCCTTCATTTTTGGGTAGCATGACTTCATAGCCCAATGGCACACTTCAAGGTTCTAGAGATTCTAGTTTCTACTCCCCTCAGCTATTCCGAGTTGTCATCTGAATGAAGTTACCCAACAGGAGCCAGCTCTTGTCCCTAAAAAGTGACTCCTCATTTTTTAGATAACATAGGACTATTTTTGTCCTACATGGCCAAAATTGTTTTTCCCCTTTCCAAAAATTTGTTTTGAAACATTCAATTTCATCATATTCTCAAACTTTTTGGTAAAGGGATGAATGGGTTTAATAGGTTCAAAGGCTTCTATGGGTGATTTCAATCCAAAGGGACTAGTTTCTCGCACTTGGACACTTTCAGGATAGGTTCAAAGCTTTGGTTCAACTAAAAAAGGGTCATCGGCAATCTTCTGATCAAATGAGTTCAAGGTTCAATATCGGTGGCAAGCTTCAAATAGATCAAGTGTTTCATCTAGAGTTAATAGGCTACCTCAGTTAAGGAAAAATGAATGCAAAAGAAAGAGTCAGGCAGATGTTGCCAAGTGTCATCAGCCGAACCCCTTTATGCTTTGTTTTGGAGAAGTGGTAGAAGGTGCCATGTGTCCCTTTTGAAAAATTGTTAGAAGCTACCATGTGTTTGCATCCATGCAAGTGCTATAAATATGCGGACCATGCCACGTGTCCCATTGTCACTCAGCAAAATGTGACAAGTGTCAGCATTCACTTCTCAAAGTTTCTTGTAAGCTGTAAGGCTTCTTTCGATAAAGCTTCTATTAGAGCTCCACGGAGGGTGACAAGTGGCAACTGTGGAAGGCCCTAGTGAATTCATCTAAGAGTAGTAGAATGTGCCATGTGTCCCCTCTTAAATCTTTTCAGGAGGCTCTAAGTGTCAATATCTACAGTCTCTTCGCTTAGCTTCACTATTTTGAGCAAAGACCATGGTGGGCCTGGGGACGAGTGACTAATTGTAGGGGAGGGCGATAAGTGTCTATAGCCATGTGACTAACAAATGTATTCAGACTATGCCATGTGTCCCTTGCAAAGATCAGCAGAAGCTGACAAGTGTCATCATCTATCAGAGCTCGACTGAACCCCAAACATTTCTATGATGTCACAAAGGCCCGAGGAGGTAGATGCTGCCAAGTGTCAACAGTGGAAGATGACACATGTCTTCACCTATTCCTATGGAAGATGATACATGACACTTGTTCAAAGAGTGGAAACTATCACATGTCAAAGGAAAGGGGCACTTGCAATACAAAAGCACATATAGAGTGAAGCAAATGAAAGGGATGATAGCCTGCTAGAAAAAGAAAGCCTGAAAGCCACTTAGAAGACCCTAAAGGGAAAGTTCCCTTTGGGAAAGGTTTGAGCCTTAGAGGGCTGTGGATGCTACCAAGTTTCACAAGCTAAGACATAGTCTCGATGGAAGCTTCTTAGAGTGGAACCCACTGTGTGTCCCGACCCAATATAGTGAAAGCTGCCAAGTGTTTGTGTCTGCACCCTCCTCTACTGCCAACTAGTTTCAAAGCCTATTTTGATAAGCCTATTTTGAAGCTAAAAATGCCACCACATCTCCTCACCCATGTCATAGTGAAAAGTAGCCATAGCAAGCGATAAAGACATAGGAGAATTGCTAAGAAGAATGACGGGCCCACAAACATCAACTTTGTCACAATGAAGTGCTTGTTGATTTTAGTAGACTTAAAACATAGACCTAAATGCATTTAAAAGAGCCTAAGACCAGCACTAAGAGAAGGAAGAAACAAAGAGGGAAACTCAGTAGGAGTTACTACTAGTAGTGAAGCAATTCACCGAGTAGATATTTGGGAGTTGGTAACATTGAAAGCATCATTTGCTTGTCCCTTTAGAGGAGAAGATAGAATATACAATTGCATGGCTAAGCAGGTGAACGAATGATTGATTTATGCAAAGGAGGAGGCACTAAGAGAGGAATTGACATGTCACATTTAAGACAGCCTCCCTGCTCTAGTAGGGCCCTTCCTAACAAAACCAAGAATGCATCCAAGGCATTGAGTGCACCGAATAGGTCACTTCATTGGGAGAAAGTGCCAAGTCTCTCTTAGCCTCTATATAATGTAAACTCTTTCATTGTTACAAGGGAGACCTTTTTGATTATCATAAGCAAAACTCTACCCAAATTGAAAGGCATTACTAAGACTTTGAGCTCAGATTATAATTCATATTATTTTATCTAAATGAGAAAACAAGTTACTTCCAAACTTTGTGCTGTTATAGCTTGTGGTATTTTAAGAGATTGTTCGTATGTATATTTATTAGGAGCTTTCTTGTCCATTTGATTTAACAAGCAAAAATAGTGGAGGTGATCAGGAAGGTGTCCTAAAGGCCAAATGTGGGATGATGTGGTGCCCCCATAAGTACCTTCAGTGTTTTTGTATTTTACTTTCCTATGTAAAGAACCTTGGGACAACGTGGTGCCCCCATTGTTCTTCATTTTTCTCTCTTGGGTTGCTGGTCGCTCAGCACCCCTGTTACCAGTTATTAGCTACTTGAAAGATTCCTGCTACCTACTGAAGAAAACTTCTGAAAGAAGAGAAGTGCCTTCTATCATTGCGCCAAGATTTCTACTATTTAGGAAAGAATCTGGCTCTTGGCTGAAAGTTGCTTTTGAAATAAGAGAAGTACCTTCCCCATCACCTAGGATTTCTTCCTTGTTTATCAGCATCATCTCTGAAAGAAGAGAGATGGATGGTTTATCTAACCCTTATGTCTTACTTTCTGCATATATATATATATATATATGTGTGTGTGTATATATATATATATATATATGTATATATATATATATATATGTATATATATATATGTATATATATATATGTATATATATATATATATATATGTATATATATGTATGTATATATATATATATGTATATATATGTATATATATATATATGTATATATGTATATATGTATATATATGTATATATATATATATATGTATATATATATATATGTATATATATATATATATATATCTATATGTATATATATATGTATATATATATTTATATATCTATGTATATATATATGTATATATATATATATATGTATATATATGTATATATGTATATATGTATATGTATATGTATATATGTATATGTATATATATATATGTATATATATATATGTATATGTATATATATATATATGTATATATATATATATATGTATATATATATATATATGTATATATATATATATATTGTATATAACCTCCACATATTAAATAGGGAACCTCCCCTTGATGAGAGGAGAGATTTTTCCCCTATTGATGTAGAAAACCTACACACCAGGACAACCCATCTCCCTATGTTGTGGTGATAGGAACTATTTTGGTCACCAGTTAGCTGGCTGACAAAATATTCACCCAACAATATAGTTGTTAATGTAGGATCCTTTCCTTGTTTTCATTATTTCTATCTACATGTATCTAATACTTTTTGTAGGTTACAAAAGTTTCTCCCTCTACAAAAAGTTCCTTCCTTTCAAAAACCTTTTGACCTCATTTTTTTTATCTTTTGGTTTCTTGATGTACCATAGTATTCTTTATCTTCTTGAATTGTATCTTTTTGACACCCCTTGGGTTTTTATTTTTTAATTTGATTGATAAGACCATGGATAGGACATATCAGTCCTCACAAGACTACCATATTTTTACTTACCTCACTTTATCTTTCACTTGATTGTTATCACCCTCGTGGGTTTCTCTTTTATGAAGTTGTAGTGTAAGACTATGGATAGGCCCTGAACCTCCTCATAAAATTAAAATCTTTTCATTTTATTTCTATAATACATTTTTTAATGGTTACACATTCTTGATCTTTATTCTTAACTTTAGATTTTTCTTCTTTTGATAGATGAAATTGAATAACAATCTATGTTAGCATGTTTTTTTTTTTCCATTTGCATCATTCTTATGATAAATAATCACAATCTATTGTCATTGTATCCCTTTTTCCCCCTTTGTCACTTTTTTTTATGATTTGAAGTAATTCAAATTATTTCATGTGTCATTTATATTGATTTCATTTCCTTTAACTCCACATTAGATAAAATAAGGTTGAAGTTAAGATAACACTTTTATTTTACCTAGATTTATGAGATTCTTAGACCCCATGTGTAGACACTATGAAACCACACATGATGGATCTAGATGTTGAAACACCCCTAGATCAAACCATTACCTAGCCTCCCATCATGACCCTAAGTCAAGTTAGCTAACTAGCTAAAACAAATCACTAATCTACCTTTCTCACCCCAATTGGCCATTGAACCTTGACTATTAATGGTCACCTTGACTACCAATGGTCACCTTCATCATTTACAATTAGGTCCCTACCACCTAAACATTAAAACTTGTTCATGTGAGAACCTAAACACATCAAAATTTAATTCATGCAATGATCTAACACATCAATAATTATATTTTTGTAACAAGTTTCACCCCTTCTACAACCTACATCCCCATCTATATTTCCTATAAAAGAGAGGAGTAGGAGGTGAAAAATGGATTCATTAAGAGATCCAAGAATTTTAACAATCAAGGTATCAACTAGTAGTCATTAGGAGTTTATATCATCAATAACATCTTTATAAGTCTTCCTTCTAGCAACTCATTAATTATGATAGAGACCCAAAACTCTATCAAAATTATTCTTCAAGAAAAGTGATATTACTCTACCAAAATCACTCTAGATCAGCTACCAACTACTAAATAACTAGCTACATATATTTCTAGTTTTCAAGTTATAATTATTTAGCTTTTGACCTAAACCCTTTTGCATTATATCTTCTAACCTCCCATCCCTAACTAGACCTTTAACAATATGCTACCTGATTACTAACCTCATCAGTCCAAGCTTTTTACAACACTTCTTAGAATCTAGAGCAACCATCAATGGTCACCTTGATCATCAATAGTCACCTTCAACCACTAATGGTCACCCAACCATCGATAATCACCTTAACCACCAATGATCATCCCAACCATTGATGGTTATTGTTATAGGAAATAAAAGCATTATATTTCCACCTACTTATCCTCAACTAAATTCCACTTTCTTTCTCTCAACCTATTCATATAATCCCCACCTATTTTTTGAACCCAACATGACCTATTTAGAATTAGTATTGACCCATTTATTGCTTTAAATAGTCTATTCCATTTATCAATCATTTATTTCTTCTTGTATTCCCTTTCATTCTTTTTTATCATTTGATGAATGTATTTCATCTTTATTTCCTTCAACATAACTATTTTAAGAGAGTGGATTGACAACCTCCTAATAAGCTCATGCTTCTTGGATCTAGATCACTCTATGTAATCCACCTTACCATCCATCTAACAACCCTTTTTATTTAGTATTTTATTATCTACATGTCAGTCTTTCCAAGATAAAGAGGAGCTCTTCACAATCATCTAGATTATGTGATCACAAAAAAATAGGTTATAACATACCCATATTTAGTTTCTTACTTCCTATTTAAATAAGAAATAAACTAAAATTGAGGGAAACATTTTGGCACACCTAGTAGAACCTAATAGCATCTAGGTGCCCCTTTTATTCCTTATTCTATGCTCATATAAAGTAATCAAAATTTATTTTGGGTATAAAATAAATCTTGGACACATTGATTTCTTGTATGTTTAGATCACATGGTTAAAATTAAAAGATAAGTAACTCAATCATTTCTATGTACCTAGGGATATGATATATTGATGTATATGGGTTGATGGAGATGCTGACATGTGGCACACATCCCCTTAGTTAGTTATATGGGTATAACATATTAGGCTAATAGAGTAACATGTGGAAGTAGTAAATTGGTTAATGGTTGGCCTACATTGGGATTAGGAAGTTATCCATCCATGGGTTAGATAGATTTATATATATAGGAGATGATTATCATGGTAAAGATATCAAGTAAGCATTGAGTCTTCTATTGTAAGAGGATATTGGAGGTTGTCCCCTCGAAGAGACATTGTGGAGTTATTCCTTCCTAAAGGAGTATTATATGATGTTTCCATACCTTAAGGGTATTTCTACATATATTTAATATCAATATCTTATCAAGTGGTATCATAGCTTCGATTTGGGTAATTTGTGGAGTGAAACCCTAGTTTTTTTTGAATCATCAATAACTTTTGATTTGTTGAGAAATTTTCCACAATTTTTTTAATGGATATGGATAATATTTCAAATAAGTCATAGTAAAAAAATAGATATTGTTTGACTTGCTTTGAGGGAGTTATTGCTATTTTAGGGTTTATAATTATTTCGCTATATCTTCTGAAATATAAACAATTTTTATTCAAAAATCTTACTAGAGATGTAAGTGAATATAACAGAATCATGATCAAAATTTTAGAATTTTTTGAGTTGATTGAAGTGATTTGTTACGATTTTATGGATCAGTTTTAACATTTTAGGGTTTCATGAACCTTAATTTTTTTTTGTGCATCATGGAGTTGCAAATATTTTTAGGGGAAGATGATATTGATGATAGAGAATGGTGGCTCCTTTTGGAGAATCATTTTACAAAAACTTTTGGGCTAAGATGATTACTTCCTTTTTTGTCTAAGCCTACACTACATTGGTTTGATCAATTGAGCTATACAGAAAGGTTTTCTTCATGGAAAGAAATCGAACAGATCTTTTTAGATCATTGGGATATAAAACAAGAAGTAGAAAAAGAAGTAGAAGAAGAAGAAGAAAAAAAAAGAAAAATAAAAAGAAGAATTAGTAGTAGAATAAGAAGAAGAAGAAGAAGAATAATAATTGGATGATAAAGGTTCAAATTATTTGGCTCTAAAGAAATATGAGTCAATTTTTCAATTTCATGGATGCATTCAAAAGAAAAGGGTTATTGTATCCATAAACCCTACCAGTAAGTATAACTTCATCAACATGAATGTGTCCAAGCATCTACATGTTCAAGCAAAGAATATCAAAGAGATTCAAGTAGATGACAAGAATATTTCAATGTTTGAAGATCTGAAGCTCATTATGGAAAAATATGTTTTGCATTCAGATTTTTATGCTTTGGATATGGATGATGTGGATATAGTTCTTAGATATCCATGGTTAGAGACTTTGGGAACAATGAATATTAATGTTCAAAAAAATTTCATGAAATTTTGGTATAAGAAAAAGATCACTTTACAAGATATCATAGTGAAAAAGGCACCAATAAAAATACAAGTAGATCATGAGGATGAGATGGAAATAGGTGATAAAGAACATGATGAAGATTCAAATGATATAAATAAAGACACACAAAAAACGAGCACTTCATCTACTTAAGAGACAAAGAAGGAAAAGGTGGAAGAGGTAGAAGTAAAGTTGGATAAGGTCAAAGTATTGGAAAAGGTTGAGGTATATAGACACCCACATCATCATGAGAGGAAACAATCATGGAACCAGGTGAGGAAGTGTCATAATAACAATCATTTTTTCTATACAAGAAATACAATTTCCAATCATTAAGGATATGCATGGAATCGAAAGAAAAAATACTATGGCACATGGAATGAATGGGGAAATCATTATGACTATGCATGGAAGAATACCTACTATGGTCATGGTTGGAATCAGAGAAGTGCAACAAAATATGGTACATGGAATAAAAAGAGGAGTAATAATACTGGGACACCAAAGCAGTATAATTATGATCATGAATGAAATTAGTGGAGCATAATGGATTTTGGACACAAGCTTGGAGAGATATCACCTGCCAAGATCACATATGGATGGTTAGATGATCGAGATTGGAAACAAGTGTGCAATGATTTGAAGCACACTCATTAATTGGTTTCTTCCTATGTTTCGAGGATGAAACATGTCAAAGAGGGAAGTAATGTTATGTACCTAGTGATATGATATATTGATGTATATGGGTTGATGGAGATGTCAACATGTGGCATATATCCACTTAGTTAGTTATATGGGTATAATATATTAGGATAATAGAGTAACTTGTGGAATTAGTACATTGGGTAATGGTTGACCTACATTGGGATTAAGAGGTTATCCATCGATGGGTTAGATAGATGTATATATATAGGAGATGATGTCATGTCCCCTTTTTAGAGGACATTGACAGACTTGATGATTAGCTTATTATATGACCTTCGTAGGCTAATAGGATGGATAGAGGGTCATAATGGAGCTTGGCTTGACTTTGATTCGCAAAATTTCTACATTTGGTTTTCATTCAGGGTCTTTCAGACATGTTTGCTTGATGCTCTTATTATTTAGGGATATTTGACATGCAGCAGAGCACCTTTATTTTGCTATGGTCATGTGCAGAATCACTCCCTGATTCACCTGCTTCGATCAGTTTGAGGATCCGACGTATATTGAGGGAGATATTAATATTTGATTGATTTAATCAAATATTAATTATTTGTTCTCATTAATAATTAATTATTAATTATTAATTATTTGGTCTAATTTTAAATTAGAAACCCTAATGCTAATTTAAGAAAAAAACCCTAATTAGGGCAAGCATATCTTTTGAGGGTATAAGGGTTTCACATGGAGGCCATTTTTGATTATGCATAGATTATTGATTATTGAAAATTGAAGAAATTCTTCTGTGAAGACTGAGCCAAGGGTTCAAGGATTCCATTGCAGTGGAGAACGTCAACTCTTCATTGTGTGTGATTTAGAGGCTGTGAAATATCAGCTAATTTATTGCCAAATTGAGAGATAGCTTCATCCAGAAGTTATCACAGAGGTACAGATTTGAGAGATAGCTTCATCCAGAAGTTATCATAGAATTTCAGGTTTGAGAGATAACTTCACACAGAAGTTATTACAAATATTCCAAGTATTTCTTATTTAGTTTCTGATCCAATAAGTTATACAATATAGATCTGCTATGTTAGAATCATATAATTTTGAGATCAGGTTGTTCAACTATCAGGGGTTAAGAACAGACAGGTTGGTGGCCGTACTAAGTCCATATAGGTCCGTACAGATCCACGCAGAAACTGACACCGGTAGACAGAGATCCCCAGTGACCGACATCGGCCGTCTGAGGACCAACGTCGGTAGATAAGGACCTATAGAGACCGATGTTGGCAGTATATCGACCGACGTCGGTGACTGTGTGTTCGACACAGCAGGCCGAGACTTCCAGAATTGCAAGTTAATTCCCAGTTTGCATAATTTCAAGGTTTTAAGACCATATCTGTAATATTCTTTGATTTGCACAAGAGAGGACTGTATTTGTACTCATCTAAACTAGTGATAAGATCTTTGATCTACTATTGTAAGATTTACTATGGTTATTGTTTATCTGTAATCTAAATTTATTTTGCAAAAATTGGATCTTTGATCAGAGCTTTAGAGTTTATATATTCCCAATTGGTTGGGGATATTACAGTTGTTTAGAGCTTTTGTGCAGAAAAAAGAGGCCCTAAGTAAGGGACATCACAGTGGTATCAGAGCTTCTTGTGTTTGCATATCCCTACTGGTTGGAGATATCACAGTGGTATCAGAGCTAAATTCCTGCCATCCTGTTGGGCACATCAGAACTAATGTCTTGCCATTCTGTTGGGTAGCTTGGGTATCAGTATGGCTTTAACAGATGTCAAAGATTTGGAAGAAAGAATGCACAATGCGAAGAAGAAGCTAGATAATCCATTCCAGCAAGCAGATGACATTCTAAAAACTTTGGAGGAGTTAGAAACTTATTTGAGCAAGGTGGAGCAATCAAATACTTATGATATGCAAAGAGCATTTTCTCTAGCATTTAATTCATTGGTGAAGCCCCGATTATTGAGACATCATGATGAGGTGGTAAGACTTGCATCCCTCTCTTGCATTAGTGAAATCATGAGGATCATAGCTGGCTTTGATTTTTATGATGATCAGATTATGAGAGAGGTACTTTATGCCATGGTAAAAAGCTTCGAAAAGTTGGATAACATTAGAGACCCTCATTTCTCAAGGAGGGCAAGATTACTTGAAACATTTGTGAGGTATGGGTTTGAAAACATTATGATGTTAGTAGGTTGTATTGGTGAAATTCGCATGATGTTTAAAATATTTTGAAATATTTTAGATGAGTTTCATTCTAGCAATATATTGGCATCAATGCACTCTATCATGTTCACAATCTTGTTTGAGGAGGAGGATAAAATTTCTAAACTTTTGGCAGAAGATTTATGGTATGTCTGGACAAAAGGGAGAAATGTCTCACCTAGAGCTTGTGTGTGGTTAAAGAATTTAATTAATAGGCCCAAGGATTGTAGTGCTTTCCCTATGACATGCAGCCACTTGCATGATGAGTTAGATAGTCATGCTGATCCAGTATAGGGAGATATTAACACATCTTTAGGTAATGATTTATCTACATTATCTTCACAGGTAGGAGTAGTTGAGGATGTTGTGGATGAGCTTTGTCTTAAGGTGAGTCTAACTCAGGAGTTAGACAGTGAGGATGAGTCTGATGCTTGCATTCAGAGTGTGGAGGTGTACTCAGATGTTAGTACACTGAGTGTTGATGATGAGTATGTTTTTATAGCTGCTTATGAGGAGCGTGTGGTTGAGGCTCACACACATATTCAGGACATGGGAGTACCTAATTTTGAGGAGTTTGGGATACCAGTGGAGTTGAGTCTCCAGATTGATTCTTCACACACATTTGACAGTGTGGTACAGTTGGTTGTGCCACAATTATAGAGGGATCAATTATGGGATGGATTAACACCATCTTTTGTAGATGGAATTTGCATATGCCAATTACACAGCCTACAATATCGACACATCCAGGGCAGTTGTGATTTTAGAGATTGGTTGAGTTGTGTTCACCAATTTTATTATGGGTTCCTCTTTGTTTTACTTCTGATGATATTGCAGGTACTCACATTGATTCACAGCAGGGCAGAGCATAACTACATTTGGGATCCAGGTGGATCGAGTAGTTCATTGTTCCAAGATTGCTTGGGGACAAGCAATTTTAGGAGGAGCGGATTGTCATGTCCCCTTTTTAGAGGACATTGACAGACTTGATGATTAGCCTATTATACGACCTTCGTAGGCTAATAGGATGGATAGAGGGTCATAATGGAGCTTGGCTTGACTTTGATTCATAGAATTTCTACATTTGGTTTTCATTCAGGGTCTTTCAGACATGTTTGCTTGGTGCTCCTATTATTTAGGGATATTTGACATGCAACAGAGCACCTTTATTTTGGTATGGTCATGTGCGGAATCACTCCTTGATTCACTTGCTTCGATCGGTTTGAGGATCTGATGTATATTGAGGGAGATATTAATATTTGATTAATTTAATCAAATATTAATTATTTGGTCTCATTAATAATTAATTATTAATTATTAATTATTTGGTCTAATTTTAAATTAGAAACCCTAATGCTAATTTAAGAAAAAAATCCTAATTAGGGCAAGCATATCTTTTGAGGGTATAAGGGTTTCACATGGAGGCCATTTTTGATTATGCATAGATTATTGATTATTGAAAATTGAAGAAATTCTTCTGTGAAGACTGAGCCAAGGGTTCAAGGATTCCATTGCAGTGGAGAACGTCAACTCTTCATTGTGTACGATTTAGAGGCTATGAAATATCAGCTGATTTATTGCCAAATTGAGAGATAGCTATATCCAGAAGTTATCACAGAGGTACAGATTTGAGAGATAGCTTCATCCAAAAGTTATCATAAAATTTTAGGTTTGAGAGATAACTTCACACAAAAGTTATTACAGATATTCCAGGTATTTCTTATTTAGTTTCTGATCCAATAAGTTATACAATATAGATCTACTGTGTTAGAATCATATAATTTTGAGATCAGGTTATTCAGCTATCAGGAGTTAAGAACAAACAGGTTGGCGGCCGTACTAAGTCCGTACAGGTTCGTACAGATCCATGTAGAAACTGACACCAACAGACAGAGATCCCCAGTGGCCGACATCGGTCGTCTGAGGACTGACATCGGCAGATAAGGACCTATAGAGACCGACGTCGGTAGTATATCGACCGACGCCGGTGACTGTGTGTTCGACACAGCAGGCCGAGACTTCCAGAATTGCAAGTTAATTCCTATTTTGCATAATTTTAGGGTTTTAAGACCATATCTATAATATTCTTTGATTTTCACAAGAGAGGACTGTATTTGTACTCATCTAAACTAGCGATAAGATCTTTGATCTACTATTGTAAGATTTACTATGGTTATTGTTTATCTGTAATCTGAATTTATTTTGCAAAAATTTGATTTTTGATCAGAGCTTTAGAGTTTATATATTCCCAATTGGTTGGGGATATTACAGTTGTTTAGAGCTTTTGTGTAGAAAAAAAAGGCCCTAAGTAAGGGACATTACAGTGGTATCAGAGCTTCTTGTGTTTGCATATCCCTACTGGTCGGGGATATCACAGATGATTATCATGGTAAAGATATCAAGTAAGTATTGAGTCTTCTATTGTAAGAGGATATTGGAGGTTTTCCGCTCGAAGAGACATTGTGGAGTTATTCCTTCCTAAAGGAGTTTTATATGGTGTTTCACTACCTTAAGGTTATTTGTACATATATTTAATATCAATATCTTATCAATCATAGCTTCACTTATTTATCACACACCATACCAGACTACTTAAATCTATTAAAACATCATAACAATTAATATAAGGCCCAAATAGGGTTTCATCTCCTAGTGGATCACCATCACCCTTTGGCTATCTTACTTGGAGGTCATTAGAAAGAGGAGAAACCAAAACTAATCTCTCTAGTTGAGTCTAAACTCTGAAAATTGGTATATATTGGCTAAGTACCCAACACCCTTATTTTTTTGGTGTGTGAAGGGAGGGGGTAGGACCCAACACCAAACCACATATTAATTTCCAACATAGATCCTTTTGAGAGCCTTAAACACCTAAAATCAGCCATAGACTTAATTTCTAGTACCTATTCTATAAAACAAGTTCTTGTTCACACTATCTAATGAAGGAATAATCAAAAAGTGAGATAAAATCTACCCAATATTTTAAACTCACTCTATTATATGTTTTTAATTTACTTGAGATCTTTTTTATTTTGTTTCTTTTGTGTTTGAGAGGTGAGCTTTCTTTTACTCCTTTCTATTTGTCATATGGTTTTTACTAGACAATAGTTGAGGAACCAAACCAACCAAGAACCACCTTCCTATTCTTCTTACTCCATGGAGTATACCTTAGATGTTGAGGGTTCTCCCCATCCTCCTAATAGCCCTACCATGCCTTGGATAGTTGTCCAAGGTGATGTTGATTTTTCCACCTTCCTTTATAATAACCTAGTGGCCCTCTAACACTACCTCAACACCTTATCTTAATGTACCCCTACCTCAGTTCCTCCTAGTGATCTACCTTATGGTTTGTCTCCCCATCTTATGGGATACACCTTTGTTTCTTATACCTCTACCTAACCTATGATTAATCAAACATCTTCCTCCACTAATAACCTGTCCACTACCTCCATCCAAAATCAATCAAACAACATAACCAATAACAAAACACCCCCTACATCAACCAAAACCACCTCCAACATAGGGTTAACCTCACCTTTTGTTACCCATAATCCACCCACCATGGGGATACCTTTTAGCCATATTTCCACTATTCCCCTTTTCACTACCAACCCACCAATCTCTACCCCACTTCAAAATGTGGTGATTTCTATACCTTTTACCCTTCTACCTATCAGTACCAGAGTTACCACTCACCTCAACCAATTAACCCACTCATACCTCCAACCCAATCCATATTAATTCCCCAATCTATCAATATCATACCTTTGAACCAACCCACATCAATTCCTCAACAAATACCTATGACACCTTAACCATGCTATGTTACTAATCCATAAGGATACATAGCTCCATCTTACACACAAACTATTGTGCCTATTAACCCATATGTGGAATCTTTTTCCCAACCTCTTATGCCCATTAAACCATTGTAGTATCATCCCAACCCTCAATGACCATCGATGATCAACTATGACTATTGATGGTTAGGTATGATTGTCAACAGTCACTATGTGTCATCATCAGTGGAAAATCTAAAACCCTACCTACATAGAACCTACCCAACCACTCATATCCAAAAATTAATTACCTTAAATTTTTCCTCTACCCTACCCCCAACCTACCTACCCTCCTAATTTCAATTTTCACCTACAAATTTTAACGATAACAACATAAAACCTAAAACTATGTCAAAACCCAAACCTACTCAATAAGATAAATACTAAAACAACCAAACTCAAAATACAACCAGAAATATCCCAATTAAACTAATCTATCAATTTAGTGCAGCCCCTACCTCATTCCTTGACCGTCATTAATGAGTAATCCTAGATCATATTGTCTGACCACATCCCTATCTATCCTACATCCTTGGTTCAACACTCTAGTTAACTCAACACATATCTCACAATTAGTAATCAATCCCACCTCATCAAAACTCTTTCACAAAATTATAAAGCTACAAGCTCATAAAGTTAAGAGTTAAAAATCAAATGAGTAAAAATGACTAGTCATCTCACTTTTTGACCTCCATATTTTTAGGGTTTTATACCCTGACCATCGATGGTAAGGGTGACCATCTATGGTCACTTTTGAGACCCTTGACCATCAATGATTATAATGTCCACTTTTTTAGAATTTGGGTACCCACACATCCTAATGGCACCTTTTGGAGATTATCTTCTCTACCATACCAATCACCCCATCCGCCTTGATGTTGGCCATTTTGCGCCCCAACTATAGCATATTTTGTGCCAACCTTGACTTGGTCCTTTTTATATCACTTACCAACATTTCCATGTTGATCATTTGAGTTTGTACCACCTAGTTAACACTAGAATATTTGTGTTTATCTTGGGATTACTTCCTATATTAAATACCTACAAAAATTCTAACCTTATCTACAAGACTTGATAGGACTAACTTGATCAACAATGCCTAACATTGTGGCCCAGTTACCCCATCACCTATCCTTCTAAAACCATCCTTTTATTTTTACTAACTATGGTAAATTAATATATGCATTATCTTGACTATCACAGTTAGTCACATTTTATGCACATGTTTACACTTCAAATGCCCAACAACCATTATCACCAATCTCATGACTCACCATAAACCTCTTGTCAAAATTGTAATCAATTTGGTTTCACCACATCCACTCTTAATTTGAGGTGAAACACCTCCTCCCATACTCTTGGTAGCTAAACCTTTGACCCCTAACCCATTTTTAGTTTATAGCTTGCTAACACAAACTACATAATAAAAGAGAGAAAAATATAGACATTGAATAACTACACATGATGGTTCTAGATGTTGAAACACACCTAGATCTGACTACTACCCAGCCTCCCACCATGACCCTGAGTCAAATTACCTAACTAGCTAAAAAAACTCACCAACCTACCTTTTTCACCCTACTTGACCTTTGACTCTCGATTAATGATGATCACCTTGACCATCGATGGTCATCATGATCATCGATGATCAAGTCCCTACCACCTGAACACTCAAACTTAGTCCATGTGCAAACCCAAACACATCACAATTTAATTCATGAAACAAGCTAAAATATCAAGAATTAAATTTTTTTAATGAATTTCACCCCTTCTAGAACCTACAATTCTATCTCTTTTACCGATAAAAAAGAGAAGCAGGGGTGAAAAATGGATTCATCTAAAGATCCAAGAATTTTAGCAATCAATAAATCAACCAATATTCATCAAGATATTCTAACATCAAGAACTTCTTGGTAGGTCTTCACTCCAATAAGTCGTCAATTATGATAGAGACCCAAACTTCTACCAAAATTACTCTTCAGGAAAAGTATTGTTACTTTGCTAAAATCACTCTAGATTAGCTACCAACTATCAAACAACCACTTAAGTATATTTTTTTCTTTTAAGTTCTAAATATTTACTTTTAACCTAGACCCTTCTACATTATATATTCTAACCTCCCATCCTTAACTAGACCTTTAACAATATGGTACTTGATCATTTACCTCATCAGCCAAAGCTTTTCTTAACACTTCTTAGAACCCACAATAACTATTGATAGTCACCCTGACCACTAATGATTAACTTCACCTGTGGATGGTCACCCAACCACCAAAGGTCACCTTAAATACCGATGATCATCATGAATTTAGATGGTCACTCTAGTAGGAAATAACAATAAGATATTTCACTTTCTCTCTCTACCTGTTCATAGACTCCCCACCTATTTTATTAACCCAACCTAACTTATTTAGCATTATTATTGACCCCCTTATTTCTATAATTATTCTATTCCATTTATCAATAATTTATTTCTTCTTGTATTCCCTTATAGTGTTTTCTATCATTTGATGCAAGTATTTCATCTCTATTTCCTTCAAGTTAACTATTCTAAGAGAGCAAGTTAACTAGTAAGCTCATGCTTCTTCGATCCAGTTTATGCTAGGCAATATACCTTTCCATCCATTTAATAACCCCTTTGATTTAGTATTTTCTTATCTATAAGTCATTCTTCCCAAGATAAATAGGATCTCTTCATAATCATCTAGATCATGTGCGCATAAATAAATAGGTTCTTCTAGCATACCCATGTTTAGTTTTTTACTTCTTCTTTAAATAGAAAATAAATTGAAAATGATCAAAACATCATACTCTTTGAATTTTCTTTCTCTTAGCAACCAAGTCCCAAGTATTCAAATTAAATTCATCTTTAGCACCCATGTTTGGTTTCCCATGTACATATGGATGAGCAACAAAAAAAGCTATCAAGAAATTTAAAACCAAAATCATTTGAAACAAAAGGCAATGATATCTAAAAGGCAACATACAAATCTTAAAATTCAACATCACACTAAAAGACTTGATTTCAATCACATATCCTATCTCTAATTAAAGCTTGAACTCCATAGTTGGCCTCACATAGAGCTAAGGTTCTTTGGGGTATGGTAGGATAGTAAATTGGAATAGGGGAATTCAATAAACTTTATGGTTCTACTTACTTTCTCATGTAAGTACCCAATTTTAGAGTAGTCTAATGACTCTGTAAGGGGTCCTGAGCCTCATGGAACATGTTGTGAGAAGGTAGGTCCATTTTAATTTTCATCCATATAGCCTTCATGGGATGATCTATATACTTCATTTTTTGACCTAAGACTTATGTGGCTAAGAGAAGTTCATAATATTCATTAAGGTTGAAAGTCCTCTTATTTTGACAAACCTAAATTTAATGTCTTGACTTTGATAAAGATTTCATCTACATTGGTTTTTCCTTCATTATCCCCTCCATCCATTTTATTTCCCCTCTTGACAGAAAAATTGTGATTCCAAATCTCTTTCCCCTTTTCTTTAATTCCTTTTTCTTCATCTCTTTAGAACATGGTAACCCAAATTTATTTTAATTTTATCTATGCTTAGAGAGAAATAATATGTTTGATAAACTATGGAATATGTTATTTACACCATGATTTACATTTCTACACTTATTTTACTTTTCTTTTACCATTTAGCATTTATTATACTACCCTATTATTATGGACACCTGAGTTTGTACCCTTTTTCCATTATTGAGTGAGAAAAGGATTATTACTACTCACTCATCAATTTTGTTTTACCATTTTGTCTCTTTTATTATAGTTGATTTGTTTTATTACCATCCTTTTTGACATGTCTCCTTGGTTTGACTTGGTGAGTTTACCTTTCTTAATAAGGATAGCTTGTTTAAGTTTTTTGGTTACCTGATTTACTCTTATTTTTTAACTTGGTCATTTTTCTAACATAGTGCTTGTCACCCCAACTTGCCAAATTTCCCAAGTACACCCTATCCTCATAACACTAGCTATCTTTTCTTTTCTTACATTTATTTATTTTTGCTGTTTAGATTTGTATTCTTAGGTTTGTCAAATTAGTCTCTTCACCCTCCACAATCAAAACTAACAACACAATACATAACCATCTATTGATAAAGTTAATTAAAGGTATTCATCACATTTAATTTTTAGTCATATACTTTCAGTTATTTTTGCTTTAAAATACTATAATTTTTTTTAGCATCAACATTGTGTGTTACTATGTTCTTTCTCGAAGAATTATCCCCTATTGCACATTAGTGATTCATGATGATCTTTGAGTGTGGAATATGTATACACATAATATTTTCAAACTTTTATCAAATACTAAAGCTTTATATCTTGTAAAAACCAATCAAGACTCAATCTCTCTGAGTGCATGCCTTAAGGGGTGCACCAAAAAAGGGGTGGGTAAACCTTTGGTGATTTTTAGGATTACTGTCCCTTATTTCCACATTATTACCAATCTAAATAACTCTTAAAACCATTCTATAAGCTATTACTCCTCCCTTGCACACTCCTCTAATCTTTTTCCTCTTTCCATTTGTATTTTCCTCACCTTGATCCCATTTCACTAGTTGACTATACTAGGTCTAATCAGTCGACCCTGTATAATTTTCATCCTTTGATTACTATATAGGGTTGAATAGGTTGACCCTATACTATTTTTTGGTATTTTCACTAGAGATTTTTGTTATCCCTTTAGTTGACCTAGTTCAAGACCTAGAGATTTATCTCTTGAAACCATATAGGATCGACTAGGGCGACCCCCTACAACTAACATATTCAGAAGTATTTAGGGTGAGATCCACTTATAAATACAATATCATTTCATCATTATTTCAATATGAAATAAATAGTTATTAATTTCTCATTCTTCTTTAGAATATACTATTCCACCATTCTACTTAAGGAGTATTAACTTAGTGTTTCTACTTAGAGAATCTAGTCTTATGGATAAGTCTTGGATGTTTGGAGTTTCTTAGTTATCTTTATGAACCACAATAACCTCATTTTGGCTAAGGGAGAGATTGATTCTCAATAGGTTCACATTCGTGTAAGTATATTCTAACTTTTTTCTCTTCTTTTTAGTAGATAAAAGTAGCATAAGTATTGGTTCAAATAATATTACTCTTCATATTCCATGTATTAGGGTTTTAATTATACTTAGATTAATTAAGATTATATTATGATTTTTTTATTTATTTAATAACCCCTCATGTTGTGTCACAAGCTTTGGTGTACACTATATTAGATTTACTTTTTTAAATTAGAATAGAGTGATTACCAAAACCTAGGACTCTTTTAGGGTTGTTTCATGATTGTGTTAGACCATAGGCTTTGTAACCCTTACTATAATGGTGTATTGTGATAATTTATCCCCTAATCGAGTCTAATAGATCCCCAAATTGGTCATGCTCCTACTTAAAAAAATGTGTTACCAATCAGAAGTGTATGTATGATCTATCTTCTTCGAGCCAATATTGATTTATAAACATGATGAATTTTTAATTACATACTTTATGTATGTTCCACATAATAATTAATATCCTTGGAAACATAAAAAGTATAGTACCAAGAACCTTGTCACAAGTATTAGCCCACTTATCAAACTAAACATGATCAGTGATAGCAAGAACCTATCCATACAAAAATGGAATATGATTGTTGTGTGTGAGAATGTGTTCTATATAAACATGCAAAGAAGCATAATTAGTCTTCCCAATAATAACCACAAACATAGAATCAACTGTCATCATCTACAAATATCTCTCAAGTAGAGTCAACAAGACCGAGAGAAGACACCAAAGAAGTGCAATGAGAAAAATAATTGCACAAGTGACAATGTGCACTCAATGAATGGTAATTAGGCTAAGTTGATAATGCATCCAAGAATACAAGATAAATAAATTCAAATGACACCAAAGTGGCATACAAGTCATAGAAAATGAGTGTGTACATAAGAGAAAATTCCAAGATAAATAGTAATGACACCCCCCCTCAAATTTTTAAAATGCATGCTTAATGTGATGACATAATACTTAGTCAATAATGTGTCCACACAAGTAAGATAAAATAGTTCACAAGTGAAAATTCATGTCTCAATGAATAGACATCAGAAGTATCTAATGATCTTTACAAATGTGTTCAGTTAGTGCAAAAAGTGACAACAAAAAGGCAGATTTAAAAATGCAAATAGGTAAAGGAGGACATAGGGATATATTGATAATGAATTTTTAAGGAGATTAAAAGTATAGGATAGTGAGAAATGAAATAAAAAATGATAATAAATTGGTTTGCTTATGAGGGGGTTTATCCACCTACCAAATTAGGTCTCAACCTCCATCTTTACTAGGCAAAATATGAGAGGGGTAAAAAAAGACCAAGAAAAAATAATACAATCTCCATAAATCTCCCTTGCATACAATATAATCCCCAAATTTATCACTTTATAATCTTATTGAAATTAAAATAAAAATGGGACCAATGGATTAGAAACTTAAAAAAGTAACTTTCGAAAATGACACTCAATTTAGTTTTATTGATTATAAGTTATTACAATTTTGGTTTTCCCATCATTAATGTTATATTTTAATTAAATTTTCACAAAATATAAAATTAACTAAGGGCTTAAATCAAGGTATAACCTTAATATAGGCATTAGAATTGAACCAGTGACCTCCTCATTCACAACACTAAAACTTAACCAAATATTCTACCCACTTATGTTGAACCTAAAGGAAAACATTTCACTTAAGTGCCACAAATAAAAATAAGCTATTTTTTAAAAAACAACAACAACAAAAACAACAACAACAACAACAACAACAATAATAATAATAATAATAATAATAATAATAAAATAACCATGTGAATTTAGGGCATAAGTTATAATTTTGGTTTTATTTTTTTAAACAATTATTTGTTGATGTGGCTATTTGGAAAAGGTACATCCACCAAGATGAAGAAGCATCAGATGAAATTTAGGCACCCCATGGAATCCCATGCCCAAAGGTGAAGTGACATACTATAATAGACCAAGGAAATCAGCTCAGGGTCATGCCAAAATAGACTAAGAACAAAACAAAATCTTCAAACCCTCATTTTCAATGAACTAGCTATGGAAAAATGGTTCCCAATTATGAATATCTATAAATATGGAGTAAAAGGTATGAATATGGCATCCTAGGTATAATTTGCTACCCCAAGAAAAAAAACAAGCTGAAAGTGACGCCCCAAGTCTAAATATGGTGCCCTAAGTCTGTAATAATGGCTCCGAGGTAGAAAAATGATGCCACATGTGAGTTAGGGATGTAATAATCGCACCCCAACAGTAAGATGTGTGGCACCCCAATGCCAAATGAATATTTTTTTTAAGATAAAAGACAAATCATAATAAAAACCCCTTTTAACACAAAAAAATTAGGCTAGAGCTGAATATGCCACAAGAAATAAAAAACTTGCTATACAAATCCAAAAATTATAGGTATGAAGTTACAAATGCTATGTTGAATTTAATTAGGGGAGACAATATGCTTGTATAGCCTGTAAAAAAATCATCAATAAAAAAATGACCACTCTCCTAGAAATAGATATGTAAAACAAGCTATTTTATTCTATTTTATTTTTTTCAATTAAAATCTCTTGATTTAGTAAAAACCTCAACAATATAAAAAAACTAGACAACTATTTTAATAATAAGGATCTGATACCATATCAGATTATGCACCATGATTGAATGGAATGTAAAATACACTAGTTCAAGTAACATTAGATAAGCACATGTACACACTTATAACTACAAGTAAATAAAATTCAAAACATGATATAGTATTAAAAAATAAACAAGAGTAAACAATAATACTCCAAATCACCCAACGCACTCCATGAATATATCACAAAATTAATATGTAAAAATGTGAGAGAAAGGTAGTAAATTGTCCACAAAGGGCATTGAATAAGCATGTAACTCCTATGATAAAATAATCAAAGAGTAACTTGATTTAACATTATTGGTGTATTATTCTTAATTTAGCTAAAAGGTCTGAATAGTAAAATTAGTAATTAAATATGCAGTACTTAAGCTACTAATTTATATAATTTGATTACAATTTGAAATTTTCTAAAAATAGTAAGAATGGAAAGAAAACAAGACATAGCTGGAAACTAACTAATATGACTAAGATAGAGGTTAGAATTCACTATACAGGGCTAAGAAACTATTACAAATCAAGATGTAACCTTAATTTTATGATTGAATAGGATCACTAAAAATAGGTGACCTTGGCCTCTAATGTTATAATATACTTCTACCACCATCATCTAGGAGACATAAGCTTTCTAGGTTTTCTTCGTTGTGTCTGTAAGATCTTGACTATGAAATTTTGACTATTGGATATCTATAGAACTCCCTATAGAACTTATTTTTTATTAAAACCGTAGACTTAATTATACTTTGACCAATTTTAAAAAAGAGCGGGGGTGGGGGGGGGGGGTAGGGTGGTTTAGTGTGTTTAATATTTACTAAACATGTATCCACACCCCTTTTTGTGGGCATGATGCCTACATACCAATACTCTGAAGAGGGATCAAGCCATATGTAGTTCTCCCACTTGATGTGATTTTGTGAAATACAGTGTATGAAGATGAAAAATGCTAAATTGAGTGTGCTTGAGGTGATTAGAGACTGCTGTAAGGATTTTAATAAGCTAAAAATGGTATTAGATGGCTGTATATAAAGAATAAGAAAATATGCTTGAGTAGTCTTGCTTGTAATCTTGTTTACTTTGTGATACTTTCCAACCCCTTCTAAATAAACTTTGAATAGGATTTTATAGGGATCTATTGGTCATGGGTCAAATATATTCATGTTATGCTGACAAGAAGGAGGATAGGAACTGGAAAGAAATGATAATTTGGTCTTGAAATGCGATTGGATAGGAGAACCAAAAATAGGACACCTTAGGGTCCAAAGCTATAGTCCAAGTTTTGCAATATAGTCTTGAGCTATCAGGACCCAAGGGGATGGATATATCATGAAAATAAGATTTTGGCTTCGCTAAAATCATGTCTGAAAGGCTCTATAAGATTGAGAATCAATAAAATATGCCTATGCGGGTCGTGAAATCAAGTAGCAGGGACGTATGGGATGGATGTCATTAGTCACACTCAATTTATGATTTTTTGAAATTTATATGACTTAATTTGTCTTCCCTTTATTCTAGTGATGAAACAAAGTTAAATACTAGGATAAAGGAAAAATATAAATCATACTTGAACTTACCTATAAGGGTGAAGCTCATGAAGCTATTATGATTTTGGGTGTCCATGGAGAACACGCTATGAAATGTGAATTTGTAAGAGAAAAATAAAAAGTAGATCATTTCTTACTAGATAATCTATATCTAAAATAAGAATGTAGAAATTGTAAACATCCAATTCTTAACACCCTTTATATTGAAATTGTCAATCTTACTTGAATTACACTTAAATGCACATTTTAGGTCAAAATCCATAAAACATGCTAAATGGTTTGAAATTATTGTTTAAAAGTTCCAATTTCAGTCAAAGTATCCCTAAATAGGGTAATGAAATTTATGGGCTATCTAACTTTGATTAGATCATTTCAAGTCAAAATGACAATTTGGCCATTTAGTGCTCTGAATCACTCTTTTCTTCTAATTCATTGGTACACATCACATAAATTTGTTATTTGTTGTTGGTAACATCCTAAATTAGAATAAGGTTCCAATGCATCTAAAGTCACCCTCTAATTCCTCTCTAGTTAAATTATGACCCAATAATGTTACTCTTGGACCATTTTTATTAATTGAGGATCAAGTTTCAAATAATTGCACAAATGTTGATTAACCTTGTTTAAGGTTAACTAATCCAAATCAAGAGCTTAATTGTATTTTTCATGAGAGTTGTTAAATATTTACTTTTAAAAATTAATTGCTATTAACTGCATCATCAGGTGACATGATTTCTTTGGAAGACATCACTAGGCCATAAATGCCACAAATATCATGATTATGTGTCACCCATGCCTAGTTAATGACTCCCATGCCTTTTCAATGCTCCTTCTTCCAAGTTCATGATGAAGATAATTATGGATTTAATTCCAAATATTAGGATTATCCATGGCCACACATCTCAATGTTAAGATGGATGCCCATGGTTGATCCTGACCAATCTAAAAAATCTATAAATAGAGAGGCCATGAGAATCATTTCTAAGCTATTTTGATGTAATGTTATTATTATTAAATATATTCAAATCTTGAATATTGAAAATTTATAATGATAAATTCTTCCCAAAAGTATTTGTATTTCATCATAGTTTTTGTTTTCAAGCTTCATTGATAGGCTAGTTTAGTGATTTGGAATCACGAGCCTAGGTTTTATGGAGTGTTTTTGAGGCATTAGAGGAGCTTACCACCATTGTTGACAAAGACAGGGATGATTGATCAAGGGAGAACATATTTTTGAGCCACATGGGTATGGTGAATCTATTTGGGAAGGTAATATGATGTTTACTTTCTTTCATTTGTTTCTTTCTATCCTTTGTAATTCCCATAGGAATAGATAGGCTTGGTTAGTTAGTTCTTTTTACATGTTTCATTGTTTATGGACTAATGCTTGACTAATTTATTTTTAATCCTCTCTATAGTTTGGCACACTCAATGGGACTAGATACATCTAACACATAAATAAGATCACTTTTCAACTTTAAAATATCCATTTGAACCCTTAAAACTCATACAAATTTACTCTATAACTTTATTTTACCATTTTTGTTTGACATGGTTTTACATAGTAATTGACATCGGTAAGTGATACTAACATTGGTTACCTATCTTAACCAATGTCAATTAGTAAAACCAACATCAATTAGGTCTTGGTTAGCCAAAGTAACCATCATCAATTATAATAAATGATGTTGGTCACTGTGTTTTTTAAGAAACATAGACATGAGAGATACGTTTTCAAAGTTCATTGTTCCAAGATAAAAAGAGCTTCAAAGATAAAGGACATGATGACATTTTTATTATAGGAACAAGCTTTTTCTTTCATAAAAACATGTTTAAATCACCTCTTGCATACTTAAAAATCAATTAGGAACTTTGTTTTGGGTGTTTAACAAAGAATTTAGATGTCTTGGTGAATGTTTTCAAAGTTTTGAAACTAAGACCAAGGGGTCAATTGAACACCACCAAACATTTCATTTGGGTTTAAAATTGAACACACTTGTCAATTCTTGCTTTCAATAGTTGTTTACTTAGGTTTTGTTTGGCAAAAAGAGAAATGTTACATGTATGCTCTTCTATTTGTCCCCTTTAGGGAACGCTTGGAATCAAAAGAACCATTCCTATTGCAAATAGCCTAATCCAAGGATTAGAAAGAATGTCATCTAAAGCACTCCCCAGAAACTCACCAAAATTTGGGTGATCTCAAAAATGACCCTAAAGTCTTTCTATTTTATGTTTTATTTATTTTCATACAAACTTTGATTCTGAGGGGGATGTCATTATCTCCTGCAAGTTCTTTAGGGAAGCTTTGACCCAAGGTTTCACCTCCCAACATTGAATTAATTTGATTGCTTTGGAGTTGCACATAGGATGTATCTGCATTTGGACATTGCACTACACTAATCAAATAGTAGGATGTAGTGGTTGTAAAAGGACTAGACCTTTTTACAACTAGCCAATGTCATGGTCACCCAAATTATGTACTTTTACTTTACATCATTTGACATGAAAGTCATTATGCAATTTATTCCCCTAGAATGATTGAAACCTTACTTGTTTAGTAGACCCCACTTTACCATACCTTGTCAGTTTAGACTTAAGATGTTTGTTTTTGGTCATTAGCTTACTTGGTCTTGATTTGTGTCTAAAATTGCTTGTTAACTAAATTAACTTAAGCAAAACACATTATCCTCAATTTTCTTGAGCAAGGGAGGCATTACGCTATCCAAATAGAAAATTCATCTTTTCCTTGTTTAATTTGTTATCAAAAGCTTTGTGTCATGTCATCCACTTTGGCACAATCATGCTACCCAATTGAGTCTACATATTTTACCCAAGTTGTTTGAATCCTTCATTTATAATCCACATTCAAAATTAACCCTTTCTAAGTTATAAGGGTTGGTTCATCAAAGTGGGTTCACCATTTGTGCACTAAGATTGTTTTAACTTGGGTTCAATTTTCTATTTGGATTGAAGGTCATTTATTAAGACTCAAAATCGCATTATCATCTTGGTGGACTCAACTCATCTTGTGTATCACTCACTCTTTGGGTCCTAGAACATATTTTATCTTAATAAAATCATGTGGTGACTTTTTGATCCCTATTTGGTTGTAGATTTTTACTTAGTGATTCACGTATTTTCTTACATCTTGAGTTGCTTAGTTCATTTTCTCTTCTTCATAATCTGGAGAGCTTTCCTCTAAACTTCTAAGGTCAACTTTTTATTGTTGAATCTAGGTTTCGTAGTGTGAGTGTATCACAAAGATATAGGTTTTGGTGTATAGTTTTCACCTTCAATCTTTGATTTACCTTACTCTCTTCTAATCTATATGATTTCAACTTTACCAAAGGTTGAGTAAACTTGTGAACTAAATCTTCTAAATTGTGTTTGGTTTAAAACCACCCTCTTTTATAGTCTCATTGGTACCTTGGTTATTTTTTAAGAGCTAAAGCATACTTTGATTGGTTTCCAAACATTGGTCCAAAGATAGTTAAACACACAAAATAAATCTTTTTAGACATGACTCAAAGTTTCATTCATAGTGGGGCCTCTTATGGCCTTAGTTATGAAGATGAGAAATTTTATGATGGTCAAGATAACCCCATTGTTTTTTATGATATCCACACAATAGTAGGATTCGAAGATGATTACAATGAATATCAACCCCAAGAAGATCAAGATGAAGCCCTTCTTAGATTGATAGAATCAGGTGTTAGACTACCTTCTAATTTTCCTATATAACAATTGCATACCTTTGTTAGAGAAGGAGAAAAATGATGATAAGAACAAGATTTTTCACAAATATACATACCTTCTTCCTTCCTCTATTGAAGGAAAGGAAATACAAATAGATTCAAAACCCACAAATCCAGATCTTCTAGCTAAGATCAACTTGTCGTAGAATTAACAAACTCCCTAGTTGCCACTTCAATTCATAATAATGCTTCAAAGGAACATGAAGATATGACTGGAAGTACATTAAAAATATTGGAGATAACATTACCATAGTAGATCAAGGAAATATAAATGAACAGTTAAAGTCACAAGAGACCTTAAAAAGTGTTCCATTTGATATAGAACATACATTCCTCAATCATCAAGAACCACTTATAATTTACAAACTTAGAAACCTAGACATTCAATTTGAATTGAGGAAATACCTCAAGAAAATTTGGCTAGTTCTTTTCAACCAACCCAAATATTGGTAAATAAACATCAAAATTTCCAAAATCAATAAAGTGTGAAATAGCCAAATTCAGGGAATGTTTTATAATCCAATAATCAATGGCCTATGTTCTCAACTCAAGCATCAAATCAGAACCAAATCATGGATTGAAAGGTATATGCTCCCTATAGATCCACACAAAACTAGGGGCACATTCCACACAAAAGCAACAAAATTAGGAGCACATTCTACCCCAATAGCAATAAAACTAGCAGCACATTCCACCCCAACAACAACAAAACTAGGGGCACATTCCACCCTAATAATAATAAAAGCAAGGGCACATTCTACCCCAATAGGATCTTATCCAATCCACAAATGCAGCAAACATGCAAGAATGTAATTCTATGAAAAAAAATTCTAAAGATTGGAGACAAATAATGGAGACAAAAAATACAAATTTGATGGGATATGCCCATATCTATTTGACATATTTACTCTCCAAAACCCCTTTCCACCTCATTTTTAGGTATCCAAATTTGACAAATACAAAGGGAAAGGAGATCTGAGTGAACACATACAAGCATTTTTTATCTTGTGTCAAGAGGTTGCTTATAGTAGTGAGTACTTACTATGACTATTTCTATGAATTTTAGCAGGATAACCTCTTGATTGCATACTTAAATTACCCAAGGTATCAATTATAGATTGGAATGAATTATCAAAAAAATTCATTAACCATTTCTCATATAACATAGAACATGAATTGATAGTTATTGACTTATGTAAAGCCAAGAAGCAAGATGGTGAAAGTTTTGATGTATATTTGCAAGGGTGGAGAACATTGGTAAACTACTTTCAACATAATTTACCAGACAAATAGTTGGATGATATCTTTGCATAGAATTTGTATGCTGAAGTTGTGCATAATCTATAGTTATCTTATGATAACTCATTTGAATAAATTATTGACAATGGAGTGTAGATTGAGAAGGATCTTATTACTAAGGGCCTTGTTAAGTTTTTTGTTTAAGTTCAAGCATGTAATAAGACTAAATCACTGAATCAAACAATTATGTAGGATAAGCCTAAAGTATTTAGAAAAAATAAGAACATGATTGGAAATGGGGTTATAGAAATAAGACATATACAAATAGTACAAGCTATGCCTCCTCCAAATGTACAATTAACTCCCCCAAATCCACTACCTACTTTGTAGAGACAACCTCCATGAAGGACATTCATTACAATTTTAGAGACTTTAGCAAGTTAGGAGAATTGATTGAAATAGTGTTACAAATGCTCATTATAGCTAACTTAATTATATGGCCAATATAAAGGCTATTTCCTCAAGATCAACAAAAACTAACCTGATACAAAGAGAATGAATGGTGTAGCTTCCATCAAGTTATTGGTCATGGTGCATATCATTACATCTAATTTTGACATATTATTGAGGACTTTATTGAAAATGGTGATATGGAAATTAAGTTGGCCCATAATCAAGACATAAATTAGGATATGGGAATATACAAAGGTGCCTTTCCTCGACATGATCCACCATCACCAAGAAAAAATAAAAATGATCACAATCAAGGATAAAGGACAAATCAAAACCAAAAATAAGGTCAAAATCATAATGAGCATAATCAAGATCATAATTCCCACACTAATAATGTGGATTATAACAATATAGCTTACAACTATAATAACACTGTGGGATGCATTTCAGCAACCCACATTGCCACTATTACTCTAATGACATATGGCTAATTTCATGTTCCTCACAACATGAGACCTATCATTATACGATCAGCACCCTCTCCCCCTAGTAATACTATGTTGAGTTTACATCATCATGTTGTTATTTTATCTGCACAGGTTACTAATCCTAAACAATAGTACCATTCTTCTAATTATAAAGGCTCTTTATTGACTCAAAATTATCACAATATTGTTAATCACTCATAGGTCACCATATAAGGCCCTTTTCCTTGCTCTTCTAATTATAATGGCCCCTTACCACCTCTAGGTTGTGTAGTTACAACTAGACACTCATGAGTTACCATCCAAGGACCTTCATCCACTTCTTTCCATAAACCTAATGAGAACATTGTGCCAATAGTTCCAAAGCTAGATATTATCCCAACAAAGACTAAACTAGTTCAATCCATAGTTCAAGGCCTTATAGTATAATAGATTAATTAGATAAAACCCCTACACAAATTTCCATATTAGAACTCTTGTGGACATCCAACGTCCATATAACCATCTTCAACAAACTTTTATAAGAGTCTATTGTGCTTAATGATAGAAAACTTGATCAGTTCTAGACCCTAGTTGGACATTTGTCTTCATTTTGGTAATTACATTTGATCAAAAGGACATGTCAACCCTTGGCTCAAACCATAATAACCCACTATACATTGAGATAATCATTATAGATCACAAGATCAAGTGGGTTCTTATAGATGATGGTTCAAGGCTAAACATAATATCTCTTAAATTGGTACGATTATTAGGTTACATGGACAGAGACATTTAGCAAGAGACTATTATAATCAAGGCTTACAACAACATCGAGAGGGAGTCACTTGGAACAATTTGGTTGCCTGTCATGGCTGGGTCTATTTCTCATCACACATTATTTTATATTATGGATAGTGAGCTTCCTTATAACATACTTCTTAGTCTTCCTTAGATCCATGAAGTTTAGGTAGTTCCATCCACTCTTCAATAATGCCTTAAGTTTCCCTATGATGGGATCGGGGTTACTATTCATGTTAATCAATAGTGATACCAATACTACAAACATTTTGAAGTAGAGTTTCATAATTATAAATATTACCTAGGTTCTAAATTCATTGTAAAGAAGAACAAAGCCATCATTTGTCATTCATATCCATCTAATTATATAGACCCTAGTGATCTAGCCTCTACTTCAACTGATCCATTTCCTATAGCTCTAGCCAAATAGGTGATTATTAAAGACATAGGCATTTCCATGTACCATCTAAAGGACAACCTCCATATTGCAAAATTACCAAAATCCCATAAAACATTTGGTAAGCCTAAAACTTCCTAGACTTCTAATAGACCTGATCAGATTTGGCAACCAAAGAAGAAGCAACCAAAACCTCCTATGGTTTTTGTACCTGTAATTACACCAAGGAAAGATCAAGAGGCCTTTATCAAGGGAGATTGGTTATATTCTGAAGGCCTTATGGATTTTTTTTAGAATCCCAAGTATCCTATCCCTAATACAATAATGGATCATCTTAATTATATAGGGAAAGCTCTTGGCCGATAGGCACAAGGAATTTTAGAACCCTTATTAGCTAAAGTTGTTAATTAGAATCATGGTCTTAGATTTAAACCACCAAAGGATGAACTTATGAAATTTAATAGTGACTCTTCTGAAGTGACTAGTGACGAGACTCTTAGTAATGACACAATTCCCCATTATATAATTTTTGATGAGCTTGTTGATTTAGATTTATTTTATTTAAATGCCATATTGACCATAACAGCTATTAGAGCTTCTCATCCTGAAGCAAAAACCCATCCTAGTGGTGTTTCCCTTTTTGAATTAGGACATTATATATCTACCATTGGTGTTTTTCATCCTGAAGCAAACCCTCACTATAACCTATGCCTTTGCCATCCTAAAATCATATATTGAGATAAGCAAAATTTGATCATATACCTCGATGAGTTTCAAAATGAAGAATCCATTATAGAATACATGGGCCTATGAGATGCATTCCCCATTGGTGATCATAAGCAGGGTTCTAATTTTTCATTGAATTCTTCTACCTACTTTGGAGAGAAGGCACAAAATTTTAGTCATAATAAAGATAAAACATCAAGATATTCAGGCAAAAACCTCTTTGAGGAAGTTGTGGATTAGGGAAAAAGTAAAGAAAAAGACAAGCCTTTGAGTGAAAACCTATTTTAGGCACTCCCAGGTAGGAAAGTTTACTCATCCCCTTAAAATTTAGAAAGCCAATCTATCCCAAGTTCCATAACTAGTACACGCATCTATTTAGAGCAACATCAAATGTTTGAGTGTCTTGTTCTTGAGTTTCTAGAGGTCTTTTCCAATTGGCCTTTACCTGAGAAGGCAAATTATAATTCTTCATATTATCTATATCTTTGGGAGGAACAACAAGAAGATATAGTAGAAGAAGATCATGACCATGCATTGCCTACAATTCTAGAATATGGGTGCACACTCCTTATGGAGAGCATAATAGAAGTGAATTTGGGAACCCATGAGGATCTCAAAAATATTTATCTTAGAGCTTCACTTACTGAAGAAGAACATGAACATATTATATCCATTCTTAAGGATTATATAGACATCTTTACATGGGTATATTATGACATGCCAGACCTAGATCTAGATTTATTTTTGCATCATCTTGTTTTTCACCTTGATACTAAACTAATTAAAAAAAAAATTGAGAAAGATGCATCCATGGTTCACCCTCTTAGTTAGGTTGAGCTACAAAAGTTGTTAGGAGTTAATTTTATCAGATGAATAGACTACTCTAAATGGATTTCTAACATAGTTCCAGTAGGTGAAAAGATCCCAAGAATACATTTTTATACTAATTTTCATGATATCAATAAAGCATTCCCCAAAGATAATTTTTCTCTACCCAACATTGACATGATTGTTGACTCAACTGCTGGGTATGAGATGCTATCCTTAATGGATGAATGTTATAGTTAAAATTAGATCAAGGTAGCACCTAAGGATCAACATAAGACCACATTCACCACTCCATGGAGGAGATTCTATTACCAAGCCATGCAATTTGGTTTGAAGAATGTTGGAGCTACATATTAGTGTGAAATGACTGTCATCTTCCATGACATGATGCATGACATTGTTGAGGAGTATGTTGATGATATACTAGCTAGATTAAGAACAAGAGATAGACACCCAAACATTCTACAAAGAATATTTGAGAGGCTTCATACATATAAAGTCTATTTAAATCCTAATAAATGTGTCTTTCGAGTCACATTAAGAAAATTACTAGGGCTCATTGTATCACAATGGGGGATTGAATTTGACCATGCAAAAGTCATTTCTATTATGGAAATTCCTCCACCAAATAATCTTAAACATTTACAAGGCCTATAAGGCAAGATCCAGTCTATACACAGGTTCATTTCTTAATTGATAGATAAGTTCCACCCATTTACCCATCTCTTAAAGAAAGGGGTAGTATTTAAATGGGATGAATATTCTCAGATAACATTTGCAAAGCTTAAAACATACTTGGCCAATCCACCAGTCTTACGACCTCTGACATAAGGAATGCCATTGATTATTTATATATCATCCATATAGCATATAGTAGGGGCACTTTTGGCTTAGCATGATGATCATGGTAAGGAACACATGGTTTATTATTTAAGTCGCACATTGGTAGCCTACGAACATAATTATATACCTATTGAGAAGGCATGTTTAGCTATGGTGTTTGCCACTTAGAAATGGTGACATCATATTATAAATAAAAAACTATTGTTGTGACCAAGGTAGATCCTCTCAAGTTCATTTTATCTAAAGCATCTCTTCAAGGATGCATGGCTAAATGGATTATGCTTCTTATTGAGTTTGATATTGAGTACCAGAATCAAAAGGCAATCAATGGACAAGTTCTTGTAGACCAACTTGCAGAAGCTCCTATTACAAGCACTCAACTCCTCAACTTTGACCTTCTAGATGATTCTATCATGATGATAGAACAAACATCATAATAAATTGAATAGTGCACACTTTATTTTGATGGATCCTTTATCGAGTTATTGCCAAAATCCAGATAATGCGAGTGCAATGGAGACATGATCACATGAGATGAAGCAAATGCACACCACATAGATGTTAAAGCAATTTGAAAATAACATAAGAAGATAAATTGCACAAGACAAAATGGAGAAAACCAAAATTTGATTAACATGAGATGGCCAAAGTGAGGAATACATATAGGAGAGTACGTAAGTAACTCCTTCACAAAAGGTGGACAAGGCACCCTAAGAATAGATTGTAACTCCTCCATGAAAGGTGGTGACAAGGTGCTAAGAATAGAGAAGTAACTCCCATCAAGGGAGTTACTTATAACATTCTTATGACACCTATGACACATCTATGACACACACCTCCACATACGCTAGCCTATCCCACAAATGTAGGAAAACTCCATGTATGCACAAGAAATACAATTTTTCTAATTAATAAATAGGGAAAAATAAAAACCTACACTAATAGTCCCCCATAAGTGTAGCTTAGCTGGGCAGTGTGGAAATATAAAATGGGCCTCGGCAACTAGGCCTGATGAGGTACCCATGTACAAATGCAATCTCCCATAAGATAGAGAAAAGGAGAAAACCCGTAGGAAAAAACTCCCCCACCCAAAAGAGAGACATAAAATAAATGAAGAGGCTAGAAGGCCCCCCTGATGATGATGCTACTACAGATGTAGACCATACCCCACGAAGAGCTCATAGATGATCAAAATTGCGCTCAGTGAAAGGTTTGGTGAAGATGTCTGCAACCTACTCTGAAGACTATAAAAATATCAAGTCAATGACTTGACTATGAATAAGCTCCCAAATGAATTGCATGTGCATCTCTATGTGTTTGGTCCACTGGTGTTGAACTAGATTCTTGCAAATATGAATGGTACTCTGGCTATCACAATAAATGATGGTGGGCTACCTGATAGGAATGCCAAACTCAAAAAGTATCCCCTAAAGCCAAATAGCCTCAGTAGCTGCATTAATAGCTCCCCTATACTCTACCTCTATGGATGATATAGCAATAACATTCTACTTCTTGTTAGACCAACTGATAAAACTAGAACCTAGAGATAAACTATAACTAAAAGTGGACTTGTGAGTATGTGAATCGCCAACCCAGTTTGAATCTATATATCCAACCAAGTCAACCTCTATGCCAAATTTATAATGAATCTCATATCTATGTGAACCCTGTATGTAATGCATGATCCTCTTCATTGCTTTCTAATGTAGCTCATGAGGTTCCTGCATGAATCTGGAGATAATTCCCACTGTATATGATATGTTGGGCTTGGTGTGAGTCAAGTAGATGAGACTACCATTAAGTTGTCGATACCGAGTGGCATTAACCAATGCTAAAGAACAATCAACCTCAAGCTTGACTCCTGATAGAAAGGTAGTTAGAGATGGCTTGCAATCAGCCACGTGAAACTGAGCCAATAAGTCAAGAGCATAATTAGGCTATGTAAGAGAAATCCATGAATCTGACTGTGATATCTCAATGCCAAGGAAGTAGTGCAAAAAACCCAAGTTTGTCATGTCAAATCTATCCTAGAGAGATGCCTTCACCACTGCAATAGCTGATGAAGAACTCCCAGTGATCAAAAGGTCATCAACATATAGAACCAAAATCAAGAGCGAATCATCCTACCACAAGAAGTAGACATTGGGATCAGAATGGCACCTAGTGAAACCCATTATAAGAAGGAAGGAATCCATCTTGGCATACCAAGCTCGAGGGGCCTGTTTGAGGCCATAGATAGATTTACTAAGTCTACATACTAAAGAAGAATCCTGGACAAATCCTGGCGGCTATTCCATGTAAATCTCCTCCTCTAGGTCTCTGTGAAGAAAGGCACTCTTCACATCCATCTGATGCACATCCCAACCATGTGATGTGGCAATAGCCAAGGTGAGTCAGATAGAAGTCATCTTTGCAACAGGTGCAAAGGTCTTTGAGTAGTCAATGCCTACCACCTATGAGAAACCTTTGGTGACCAATTGTGCCTTGTACTTATCAACCAACCCATCTACTACAAACTTGGTCTCATATATCCACCTACATTGAACCATCTTTCTTCCCTTAAGAAGTGAAGTCAAATATCAAGTGTGATTTTTGATTAAGAATATTATTCCTTCATAGCATTATCCCACTCAGGTACCCCCGATGCCTCTTGAAAAGTCTATGGATCTAAAACTGAAGCAAAGAAGGCATGTGGATCTCTCTAAAAATCCCCCTTAGTATGTGTGTCATCTATGGGATCTCCTGCCCAAGTGCCAGCACTCTCAAGTGTCTATCTGGCCCAAAGTGGCCCAGAAGTGGGCGAGTCAAGTGCTAACTCCTCATCCTCTGACTGACTAGAGGTGGATGACTCTGCATCACTATCCTCACTGTCTAAACTAGAAGAAGAAGAAGATGTCTCTAGCTCAAGAACTTGCTATGGCTGATCTAAATCTAACGAGGAATCATCATGAAGAAGTAGATCTGATGAGGTAGAAGAAGTGTCAAGTGTTGAGTCTCTAGGATTCTCTTGAAAATGGACACTTCTCTTGATGAATAACTCATGAGTGACTGGATCTACAAGGTGATATCCCTTAATACCATCTGGATATCCTACAAAGATGCAAGGATTGGCATGACATTCCATAGCTTTGCATTTATTATTCAGAATGTGAGCCATGGCTGGGGATCCAAAAACTCTAAGGTGCTCAACATTAGGTTTCCTTTTATGCCAAGCTTCAAAGGGTGTTATCCCTTTCAAAGCTTTGTGAGGAACCATGTTTTGAATGTAGCAATCATAATTGATGGGTTTGGCCTAGTATTGTGGTGCTAAGGATTTGGAGTGAATCATATAGCTATCCATCTCTTTCAAGAACCTATTTTTGCATTTTGCAACCCCATTCTATGAAGGACTGTAGGTGACTGTGCATTGTAAATCAATCCCCTCTGTGGTGCAAAACTACTCAAACCTGATGCTGACATACCCCCCTCCATTATCAATTCGAATAACTTTGATGGATTTCTCATTTTATTTATCAACAAGAGCCTTAAAGTCAAGAAAATTTTCAAACACTTCAGACTTTTGTTTGAGAAAATATATCCAAGTGTACCTAGAGAAATCATCAATGAAAGTGAGGATGTACTTGGCCCTTGTGAAATATGGTTTGGGAAAGGGTCCCAATTCATCACTGTGGACTAACTCCAAAAGTTGTGAAGCCCTTCAAGATTTTCCTTTGTCAAATTTTTCTTTGGGATGCTTCCCAAGGGAGCACCCCTCACAAAGTCCTTTTGAGAATTTAACATGACGCAAACTTACGACCATGTCATGTTTGCAAAGTTTCTCAAGGTAGCAGTAGTTAAGGTGGCCAAACCGATCATGCCATAATTTGTTAACTCCATCTGAATGAGTCAACAATGTTGTTGGAGAAGAATCTAATGCAAAATGTGAGAAGGTGTATAACCTTGCTTGGTGATCTGCCCTACCCACTGCTACTGTAGTATCACTATGCAACTCCCTAATAGCCATTGAATCTAGTGAAAACTCAACTCTAATGCCCCAACCAATGTGAGTGATTTGGTACACTAATAGGAGATTGGTTGAAAGAGAAGGAATACTTATAACATTAGTGAATTTTCCTCCTTCCATTTCAACTGACCCTCTCCATGCAACAGAAACTGATGTGTCATCACCCAAACTAATTGAAGTCATGCTACAAGGCTCTAAAGATGAAAACTCAAATAGTGAAGATCCCATGTGGTTAGAAGCACCTGATTCAATGACCCATGAAGATATAGAAGTTGTTGTAGCTACAAGGGCCTTGCCCTTTTCATTCTCCTTACCCTTGATTTTTTGCCTTGGTAGAAACTTGGGTAGATGAATTCTGCTTGATGGACTTAGGAACACCTATGTTGTTCTTCTCTAGAAGATGAGTTAGGTGATCTATTTGTTTCTTCATAAATTTGTGTTCATCATTCCCTATCTTTCTAAAATAGGCACACTTAACCTTCTCCTTCTTAGGTTTAGCATTGGAGGATGAAGACTCAGTGTTGTTTTTGGCAGGATTGTTGTTTTCTTTCTTCTTCTCCTGGTCCTTGTTATTTTTCTTTTTCTCCTTTGTTGACATCTTATCCTTACCATTTCCAGATATCAAAGCTTGGGGTTGAGTAGACTTCATTTTTCCCATTTCAGTTAGCTTATCTTGCTCCCTATTCAAATCAACAATGAATAAATCCAAAGAAGGTATTTTCCATGTAGTGCCAAGGGCACTTTTTGTGGCATGGAAAGTGGAGACAGAGACTGAATAGGTTGGACCTAACTTTGTGAGAATATAAAGGATGAGTTGATCATCTTTTTTCTCTATCCTGCATTCTTTCAATTGTAATCTAAGTGCCTTAAACTTAGTGAAGAAGTCCTTTAGGGTGTCAAAGTTGTTATGGCTTAGACTTATGAGTTTGTTTTCAAGCTCATGACATCTCATCTCATCAAGCTTCCAAAATAAGTTTTCTAAGGTGTCCCATATGTCATTGGGAGTCTTGGAGGATTTCAAATGGAAGAGAATTTATGGAGACATAAACAAGCTCAGTAATGCATAGGTTTCATCACTACGGTTGTAGCACTTGACCTTTTCAGCATCATTGTTGGGTTCTACTTCATTACCCATGGTGATCTTATACAACCCTTTGCTTCTAAGAATGATTGACATTTTAACCTTCCATTCATGATAGTTGAAGGGTGTTAGGGGTTTATGTTGAAAAGAATCCATTTTAAGCTGAATTTAGGTGAAGTTGTGTTGATTGCAAGTTGTGAATTTATGCAGAAAGGAGAATGAAAGCAAAGATATGCAAGTTGTGAAAAACAATCACACCCCCAAAATGTTGAGCCCCCCAAATATGCAAGTACATGCTCAGAAGAGGTTAGGCTCAGCCGAGAATGCGTCTTAGAGCAATCAGTGCAAGACTTAAGCAAACAGGACATCAGACTCAGTCGAAAATGCATCCCGAGAGACCCAAATTTTTGGCACTTTATAAACTAGTGCATTTTTAACAAATAACAAGCCTACACTATGGAGAATTTAATTACAAACACTTCTAAAAAAAATGGCACCTAAATCTGAGCTACCATCTACAAGATATTAAAGGTTCAATTTTTCCATAAACTAGTGTTTTTGAAAAAAAAACACTAAAACATTAAAAAAATGCCTGTTATGAAAGAGAAAGTGGCCTTCCAACCACTCGTTAGATTTAGCACAGAATGAGGAATCCAAAGGAGATTTGTGTAATGGGGAATTGGCCTCTTGCCAACTTGGGCCTCACCCTTCATCTTTGTAGGTTGAAGATACAAGTTTTAAATGAAAATCCCCAAATTACAAAATTGTCTAAAAAACTAAATATTTAGTCAAATTGATTGATTTTTGTTTTAAAAGTCAATTTTGAAATGAAACAAATAAAGCATAGATAGAATGAAGGATTACCAAGTGTCTAAGGGGTGCCAAAAAAGCACAGTCCAAAATTGCTTACAGAAAAGACAAAAGAATAGCAGATGTGGCAGTATGTTTTCACAAAAAAGAAGGGCACATTTCTAATTTGCTGGGCAAGAAAAGGTTAAAGATTTTTTGGAATTCAATGCACAACAGGTTTGGGCAAAAAAAGACCAAAAAAATGTGCCATTTTTAGAAAACAACAGACCTAGACACCGTATGGCCTGCTTGGCACCTTGCAAACAAAGAAAGGTCAGAATTGCAAAACCTTGGTGTGGAGGAAGGAATGTTGCTACTGACCAGAAGTTAGGCATAGACTAGAAGCTAGGTGTAAACTTGAAAAATCTTGGCGTGGACTGAATGAGTGATGCTAACCAAAAGAGCTGACTGTGAGGAGTGCTGACTATTGTTGAGTGTTATTCCTCCCTCTACTACTCCACATAACAATGGCACCCAAGCTAATTACTGAACTAGCCCCTGAAGTGAAGACAACCAAGACACCCAAAGCCTAAGGATTCCCAAGAAAATGATACCAAAAATGATATATATATTTTATTTTAGATCAGATCTAAAAATTAAAAAAACAAAGAGAACTCCACTCCTCTTGATTTCAAAACAAACTAAAAGCATAACCAGACACACGATTACCGTTCTTGCTTTGATACCATATCAGAGTTGTTTCCAAAATTTAGATAATGCGAGTGCAATGGAAACGTGATCACATGAGATGAAGCAAGTGCACACCACATAGATGCTAAAGCAATTTGAAAATAACACAAGAAGATAAATTGCACAAGACAAAATGGAGAAAACCAAAATCTGATTAACATGAGATGGCCAAAGTGAGGAATACATATAGGAGAGTACGTAAGTAACTCCTCCACAAAAGGTGGACAAGGCACCCTAAGAATAGACTGTAACTCATCCATGAAAGGTGGTGACAAGGTGCTTATAATAGAGAAGTAACTCTCATCAATGGAGTTACTTATGACATTCTTATGACACCTATGACACATCTATGACACATAACTCCACATAAGCTAGCCTATCCCACAAATGTAGGAAAACTCCATGTATTCACAAGAAATACAATTTCCCTAATTAATAAATAAGGAAAAATAAAAACCTACACTAATATCCTTCACATCTTGAGGGTTTGGAGCTAGTATATTGTTGATCACACCATAAGGGGTTTTGATCTCCAAAGCATTCCATATACAATTTCAGTGTACAAACAATATGGACGAGTATGAGGCATTGGTTGTAGGGCTTCATCTTACCATGTAATGGGATATTTAAAGCTTAAAGGTATATGAAGATTCAAAACTAATCATAAATTAGAAAATTGATAAGTATTAAATAATATATGATAAGTTTGTTCCTTACAAGCAAATTATTGATAACCTTAAAACACATTTTAAATTTCTATAGTTTGAGCAATTTCCTTGAGTCAACAATAGATATGGTGATGCCATGGCAATAATTAGTTTCATGGTTTGAATGCATGACAATGATAAAGAGTATCAGTTCTTGATTAAAAATATTCTTTAGTTAGTACATATTCTAGTAGATTTAGAGAAGATATGCACCATTGTTGATCCTAATCCCTCACCTGAGTTACCATGGTACCAAAATTTTTATAACTATTTCCATATCCATGTAGTTCCTACCAACCTTTCCGAAAACCAAAAAAAACTTTTCCTTCATCACTTAACATGTTATATCCTCCTTGGAAACACATTTTATTGAAAAGTATATCATGGAATGCTTCTTCATTTTTTATCTTTGAGAGAATCCAAGCTTGCACTAAAGGAGGTTCATGAAGGAATGTGTGTGGCCCATACCAATGGTGTAGTCCTAGAAAAGAAACTTATCATAATAGGATATTATTGGCCCAAAATAGAGATAGATGCTTGAAATTTATGTAAAGAAATGTATTCCTTATCAGCAACATGGTAACTTGATACATGCACCTTCCTTACCCTTGTAGCTGCTTATAACACTATGGTCATTCTCAACATTGGGTCTTGATCTCATTAGCAAAATTAACCCATCTTTAGATGGCCATAATTACATTTTGACTAAAACTGAGTAATTTACCAAGTGGATTGAGGCCATTCCTCTCACTTATATTACCAGGAAATAAATGGCTAAATTCATCCATTACCATATCATCTATCGCTATGGCATCCCAGCCCATATTATATTCAATAATGGTGGATCCTTTATGAACTAAGATGTGAAATATATTTGTAAAAAATTCAATATCAAGCACAAGAAATCCACTCCATATAACTTTCAAGGCAACAGACAAGATGATGTATCAGATAAAACCATTCTAGCCATCTTAAAAAATGTTCTCAAAGATGTTGGCTGTAAATGGCATTCGCAACCTTTTCTTGCCCTCTGGGATTATAAAACCAATCATCACAGCCCAAATAAAGATACTCCTTACTCTCTTATTTTTTTCATTGAAGCTATCATCTCAGTCAAGATTGAGATCCCATCATTATGTATAACACTGGAGCACATTGAAGATGATGAAGACTATAGAACCTCATAGCTGCAAGAACTATAACTTCTTGATGGTAAGAATTTGGCTGCCCTAGAAAACTTATAGGCCTATTAGATTAAATTGTGGTGAAGCTACAAAAAAATCATTCTCCCTTGAGAATTTTAGATTGGTGACTTAGTTTTGAAAGAGAACCAAAATAACATGAATGCTAAACCCAAAAAGAAAGCCAAGTTTAAGCCTAATTGGTTATGACCATATATTGTCATAGCAAACTATGGATTAGGAGTATATCGATTGGCTAAACCTAATGTTAAATAAAATTCAAATCCCATGAACATCATACACCTTAAGAGGTTATATGCATGAACAACTTTGAACTATTGTCTATAAGACCCCTAACTTGGGGGCAACTTGTGTTGTTGTAATTTCATCCCACCCTTTTATCATACCTTGAACACATTTTATACTACCTTGGTCCACTTTTTATGAATCCTGATAGTAAAGGCTTTAAACCCTTGTCACTCTAAACACATTCTTCATCCCATTATGGATTTCTCTCTTTGATAGGTATATTCTTTATTTTTTCTAAGGCATGTTATAAGATTGAACATTTTTTGTCCCTCAACCAATTATGATCTTGATTATGTTACATGCACATTAAGAACATATTCATTAGCAATTCTACAAAGCATCTCAACCAGGACCATCTTGTAGATAGGTAAATAGCCACATCTTCTTAATACAAGGTATTTTATACTCTTTCTTATTTTATCAAATATCCTCACTCGAATTGATTTATGAGCAAGGTCATTACAGCTAGCTTGGTTGTCTTATTGGAACCTCTACTCTCAAGACATGCATCTCCTTGATTAGATGGTCCCACCATGTGTATATTTTATCCCAAAAACACCAAAAACATTCAAAATACTTTTAAAAATACCAAAAACATCATAACATGATCCACAAAAGAGAAAAAACATTGTCCCATGCTTCTGTACATTTGTACATTCCCATTTCACCATCCCATGCTCTCACCATTTTGTGAGAAACTGTTAAGTTTGAACTCTCTCTCTATTTTCTAAGCAATTGTTAATTTTGAATGCTCTTGCCATTTTGAAAGTATAAAAACACTAGTTCATTTCATATTATCCCAAGCACTTTCCATTTTTCAAGATCATTCTTTCTCATCTCACCAGCGTCTTGTTTGCCATACCATTCTCATTTGTTTGTTGTATCTTCCATTTCTTCTATAACACTAATCATGCAGGTTTGGTCATCATTTTTATTCTATCCCGTTTCTTGGGAGAACTACATTTGGCCTAAGTTTCATGTTGGAACATGCATCCATGGAACTATATAGGCAACATCCACTTGTCTTATACATCTAGAGCTAGCTTGGCCAACCCCTTCCTTTTTTTCTCTTCTCCCATTTCTTCTATCATAGTTCCTCTTTAATTAGGGAACAATTGTCATGTGATTGTTCTTTCTTATGATGTGGTGGAAATTAAAGACTCTATTTCACATACATGAACATTTGTCTTTAAACTGCACTAACTTCATTTTTGTTTGTGTGTGTTTTCTTGGTGTTTTGATGTGATTTTGCACCTATCCTTTTATTTCTTCTCATTTTCTCTTTTTATTACTTCTTGTTCCATTATTGGTCTTATGTTTCCTTGATTATTATTTTTTGCTTATCTCTTTTGTGTTTCAAAACATCTTGATGATTCACATGGATCTCAGTTGTTTATATCTTGATCCTATGTTATTACATTGTTCTTGAGCCATTTTTTAAATTTAATTGTTGTTGGTGTCTTATTTTTTTATTTTATTTTGCCTTTTTCTTTTGTGTTCGAGAATGTCTTGATAGTCCACATGGATCTTGATTATTCATATCTTGGTCTCATGTCATTAAGACATTCTTGAATTTTGTTTTTAAACATTTTGTTCCTACTTAGGATCATATCTTGATTTCAAGTTAGGTTCATTTATGTTTATATTTTTCCTTGTTTTTGCTTTTTTTTAAAATGTAAATCATTATAACTCTAGTTTTGGTCATTATTTTACCATTATCCTTAGTTATAGATATTCACATTTGAATTGTCTCAGTGCAATTGGAATCTATTGTCATTCTAATTCATTGGTACACATCACATAACTTTTTAATTTGTAGTTGGCAACATCCTATATGGGAATATGGTTCCAACACATTTAATGTCACCCTCTAATTCCTCTTTAGTTAGATTATGACCCAGTAATATGACTTTCTGACTATTTTGATTAATTAAGGACCAATTTTCAAATAATTGCACAAATGTTGATTAAACTTATTTAAGGTTAATTAATATAAATAAATAACTTAAGTGGATTTTCCATGAGAGTTGTTGAATATTTAGTTTTTAAAATTAATTCCTATTAACTACATCATCAGGTGACATCATTTCTTGGGAAGACATCGTTAGGCCATAAATGCCATAAATATAAAGATTATGGGTCACCCATACCTAGTTAATGCCTCCCATGCCTCTTCAATGCCCCTTCTTCCAATTTCATGATGAAGATAATTATGGATTTAATTCCAAATATTAGGATTATTCATGGCCACACATCTCAATGTTGAGATGGATAGTCATGGTTGATCCTGACCAATCTCAAAAATTTATAAATAGAGAGGCCATGAACATCATTTCTAAGCTATTTTGGTGCAAAGTTATTATGCTTAAACATATTCAAATATTGAATATTTAAAAGTTATAATGTTAAATTATTCCCATAAGGCTTTGTATTTTATCATATTTTTTGTTTGCAAGCTTCATTGATAGGCTAGTTTAGTGATTTGAAATAATGAGCCTAGGTTTTATGGAGTGTTCTTGAGGAATTGGAAGAGCTTACCACCATTGTTGAAAAATAAAAGTGTGATTGATCAAGGGAGAACATGTTTTTTCACCACATAGGTATGGTGAATCCATTTTGGAAGGTAATATAATGTTTTCTTTCTTTCATTTAATTCTTGTTATCCTTTATAATTCCTATAGGAATAGATAGGCTTGGTTAGTTTTTTTATTCATGTTTCATTGTTTATATACTAATGATTGACTAATTTTATTTTTAATCCTCTCTACAAAAATATGGGTAAGAGAGAGAGGAATAGAAAGGAATGAATAAACCTCACTGAGTACATGAACTAATACAAAACCTATTGTGATGTTGAGTAATGTTAGATGATGCTATACCAAGAGTAATATCGTGAATGGAGTTTAGTACTCAATTCCATGATAGTGGATAAAAAATACAAAGGATATCCATTTGGCTCCAATATCTCCCAAAAATTAAAGCTATGTGTTCATATGTGCATTGATCAATGTTTGGACTGTGTGTCTAATCCCTCTGAATAGCTGGCTCAAGAATACAAAGGCTAGCTAGAATTTTGGCTCCACATTTACCCCATGAAGTGAGGCTATAAACTAACACCAATATTAAATGTGTTTTAAATGAAATGGATCTCGAAGCCCATGTATGTTCTATAATCTATAATGTTGTCATGGAGCCAAATGTTTGCTAGAAACTAGGCCACTCTTAACAACTCTAAAAGATGGAGATTAGTCTTGTATGAAAGCCTCTCCAAAATTGGGAACTAGGATAATATGAAATTGATTATATAATATGGAGGTTAGGATTGTATTAAATCCACTCCAAAAGATGCAAACCACCTATATATGGAATAAGGCACATAACTGATAAGAATGCCTGGGTAATGCTAAACTGGAAATAAAAGAAAATAAATGTGTTAAGCACATTGCCCCCAATCACTAATGTCTAAAACATGTATTTTTATCTATAAATTATACCAAATACCATATCTAAAGATAAATGTGAGAGGCATCATACCATGCATGATTCCCCCTATATCTATATTCTCTAAGAAAAAGTGTACTAAAAGGTACTGATTTTAAACTAGTCTAAAAGTGCAAAACTATAGTTGAACCTACTTTTATATGTACTTCTAGAAAATATATTTTTGTTTTTGTTTAAATAGGATAAAAAAATAGGACACCTTGGTGTCCAACTCTATTGTCCATGTCTGACACTATTGTCCTTTGTTTAAACTAAAAACTATTCTAGAATCGTCACTATTTTTCTAGTCTATTCTACCTAGTTTGACCTCTGATTGTTGTTCTAAGTGTTCTAAAACTATTTTTTCAACTAGTAAGATCTCTGATCTCTATATTAAAACACCTGTCTATTTCCCCCTCTTTTGAGGGTAGGAGTGAAGACCCTAAAATGACTGCCTTTAGAAGAAATAGCCCTACAAGTGTGTTATACTACAAAATACATGATCTAGCAATGATAATCGATGATATATCTCAAAATATAACATAGTTTGTAAATGATATTGTTAGATCAACATGGCATGCCTATATATATATAATAGTATGTGGAATTTACTAAATTAGAATTAGAATTTTGGTTAGTTGTCAGTTATTAGTTGTCATGGAGGGATGGAGTATGATGTCCACCATGGCATCCAATAAAGCAAGATAATGCATGATGTTGATGATGGCATTAAAAATAATCAAGACTCAATCAAGAAAAAGGAACACAAAGCAATAAGAAAGACAAAAACATGAGTCACCAAGGGTCCAAACAAACAAAGGACATGGCCATATGTCACCCAAACTGGAAAGCAAGAATACAAGGCATGTTTAAATTCCACATACACATATAATTAAAAACAAGCAAGGTTGGTGTGAAAAACACAATCACATAGAAGATTATATGCAAAGGAAATTGGCAAATATCCTAAGTTACACACGTGAATAGACACAAAAGACATTGAAAAATGGCTTAAGGCACGTATAGGAGACAAAACAAGAAGTGAGGAATGCAATCAATCTAGCTACATAAAGTAAGAAAGGAAAGCATGTAAAAACTAGAATTACCATCGCATCTAACTAATCAAAGAAAGAAGTCAAAATATGCAAGACATGTTAGTACAAGACTAGGTATATTCTAAAAATACACAAGTGATATATACTAGTGAAATGTCAATAGAGTAATATGTGTAAGCTAGTAAATAATATACATCAACATGATAAATAGAATGTGTCATGTAAGAATGACATAACATATATGGTGTAGTCATGTAAAACATGCCCCTAGTGGGTATATGTATCAATGTATTGAAGTTAGAAGTAGGATGACCCCTCAATGGGTAGAGTGAAGCAATCAAAGAGCTAGATGTCACTGCAGACACCCAAAGGAGATTAAGTGAATAATTGTAATGTAGATAAATTGACGAGAAATAACATAGAAAAAAAATGTAAATCTAACATAGTATTAAAAATGTAAAGCATAGATAATACATTTAATCGAAATGTATTTTATTTTTTGACATATATTTTTTTTTTATAATTTTGATATATTTGAATAGTTTTAGAATTTTGATATATTTGAATGTTTTTGTGTTTTTGATATGTTGTATTGTTCTTTTTATTTTGAAATGTTATGAACTATGTATAATCAAACATGAGGAGACTATCTAAAATAAATGAAAAGAAGCTATGTACAAGAAATATTGAGAAAAAAAATACTAACTGATGAGTCTCATGGGATACTCCCTATCATGGTGTCATGTATTGAGGAGAGGGATCATGTATGATCATGAAGCATGATGGAAGGTCTGAGACTATGGCTCTAAAATTTGTATATGTTGTAAATTGTCTAAAATATCTAAAGTGGAAACTTATTTTGGGGTCTCCCTATAACTCTGAGAATTAGATGCAATTGTAGGGATCTTAGGGATGCATCTGGTGGTAGGAGAATCTCTCTAAACATGTGATTTATGAGTAGATGCATGAGATTTTAATGATACTATCTTAGGTGTGAATATTGTAGCTATAATCTATCTAGAATATTGAATTTGTGGAGGTGTATGAACTCTCTATGTTGGTGATGGATTCCTCAACTATGTCTACATTAGAACTCAAGGCAGAAATATAACTAGTGGAAAATTGATACTAGTGGTAAAACTAAAAATAGTTACTATAAAATAGTATATGGATCTGAAGTAGGGAGTTGTAATTCATATGAAAATCCATCAAATATAAAAACATGATTAGTGTGAATGAATTTCACATATTTTTGAATTGTAGAAGGTACTTTTCAAAGTTTTTGAATCCATGGATGACCAAGTAACATATCAAAAAATCCTACACTAGGAATAATAGTGAATGGTGTGTCCACATGTGTTGGACTAACCTGTAGAGGAAGTACAATCTCACCTAATGAAATTTGTATATGCCCACTAAATTTTCTAATAACTATGTCTATTAGGGTAATATTCCTATTATGAATATCCCAAATGATATAGTAGTGTCATAGTGCACATGTTCACACTAGTTGCATAGTCTATGAGAACACTATGAATACAATGATTATGAATGTAAGATATGATAAAGAGTGCATGATAATTTGAATCATCCTTGATGATCTCTTTCTCTAAGAAAGAGATGGAAGGTCTTGCTATAACTCTAGAGTTGTATACACCAATCATGTTGCTCAAAGGATGTGTCTCAACTAAAGGTGGCCTATATGTGTCTGGTGGGGGTTGTGCATGATATGCATGGTGAATCCCTGATGTATCCACTATCTCTTGTTTGTAATGCTATGGAAAAGGATATGAAAAGATTTTAAAAACATTGTTTTATGTTTGCTTTGCCTGAGGAGGCTCAACTAAAGTGTCAAGATCAATATGATTGCCATCTATCAAATCTTATATATTGTGTCCCAAATTGCTGCATATGTTTGTTGTATGGATAGGTGCCCTGTGAAACTCGTAAAAGGCATACTAATCGTATCCCTATGGAAGAGGCTTTGTTGGATCAACTTCTTGAATAAGAGGGAGAGATATGATATTACATTTCAATAGCTATTATAGACTCTAGATAGATAAACTAGTAGATTCGTAAATGTTCACTAAGGAGGTGATGATAAAACCATACATTGAGGGGGCTTGGAATCCACATTAACTATTGGTTGATTATAAATCTTTCTATCATTGACCTTAAATTTGTATATGAATTTCTTGTTACTCTTGTTTTTTTTGTTTTTGAGATACTTGTGTACTTGAGTTTGCCCATTGAAATTAATTTGACTTCTCTTTCCTTTAGTGTGTGACATAATTTAGTGAAGGAAGAGAATATTTTAAACATAATTGATTCATGCAAAGCTAGTAGAATATTTATTTTGAGGAGATCTTATAACTCTTGACTGGCCATGGGGATAGTCATCTTATCCAAGATATTCTTATATCAAAGAACATAATCTGTGAGATGCTCACTTGACCTATGTTTCTATTATGAAACTTGGACATAAGAAACCTTATCACTAGTGTTAATGATGAAATGAGCTAGGCACATGTCATCTAAAGGATTGAATTCATTGATTGAATAATTAGATATACTATAGAACCATTGTAAAGCATAATCCTTTAATCTCCATTGAAGCAACTTGGTAGGTATCCAATCATTTGGTACATAGTCCAAGCATGCATGTGAACATCTCTCAAATGTGTCTTTGGATCACCCTTGCCATCATATAGAGTAAGCTTGGGTTGAACAAAACCTTATGGTAGGGGTGTAGAATCAATGTGACATGCCAATGGTGTATTCAATAGAGAAAAATAATCAAAAGCCTATATAGGTCTAGAGGCACCTTGCTCAAGATGTATCACCTTGGATTGAATAGATCTTATCTCTTCTGCAAGGGCTACCAAATCATGAGATAAAGATGAAATAGTTGTAGCTAGTGGCATAGAGGCAAGTTGGGTTGTTATAGGGGGTTGATGAGACATAATTTCCCCCATAGTGTCAATTGTAATTAGTTGCTCTATGTTTTGAGAATATTGACCATTGTTCACTTTTTTTTGTTCCTCTTGTAGTATTTTAAGTATGTCATATTGCATCTTAGGTTGTTTAGTTAAGAGTTCTTAAAGTTCCCTTTTATCAATTTTATCAAAATCAGTGTATTGGGCCATTGTTAAGGTAGAAAAAAAATTTGAAATTTGATTGATTTTTTTTCAAAATCTTTTAATAGGGTAAGTGCTAGATAAGGAAAGTACTAAATTTAGGAAATGTTAAGTCCTAAATATAATGAACTAAAAATTGTGTAGAAAGGATACGAAGCTCACAAACATGTAAGGTGATACCTCAAGAATAAATGGGACCTATTATATGTAGCTAGGGTTTTAAAGTTGATTAATTTGAAATTTAAATTGAAATTTTTAGTGAAATATGCAAGTAAAAAATCATGAATTTATTGGAAAATTAGTGATTTAAAGAAACCTAGTAGATAAAGATATGGTTTTGAAAGAAAATTATTTTTGAAAATTACTTTTGAATTTTTAGTTTTAAAGTGAATTTATATTTTTAATATGCTAGTAAAAATTTATAAAACTATTGGAAAATTATTGGGAAAATATCGGGACCTAGTATGGGCAACTAGGGTTTGAAAGAAAATTATTTTAAAATTACTTTTTTTGAAAAAAAATTAATGATAATTTATAATTTTACTATGTAGGTAAAAATAAAAATATAAAAAATTTAGTAGGAAATTTACCCTAGGCTTTCTAGGGTTTTTATGTGCAAATAAAGTATGTCAAGTTTACCAAATGATTTAACAATTTTTGGAATATTCGTGTATTATTCTTAATTTAGTTAAATGGTTTCGATAGTAAAATTAGTAAATAAATATGAAATAATCAAGATATTTATTTGTATAATTTTATTACAATTTGAACTTTTCTAGAAATACTAATAAGGGAAAGGAAACAAGACTTAGTTATAAACTAACTGATATGACTGAGACAAAGGCTAGAATTCACTATGCAAAAATGAAACACTATCACAAATCAAGATGTAGCCTTCATTTTATAATTGTACAAGAGAAATAAAAATAGGACACCCTAGGCTCTGGCATTATAGTCCACTTCTACCACTATTGTTTGAGAGACCTAACCTTTCTGGGTTTTGTTCATTGTATCTATGAAACCCTACTTATGAAATTTTGACTATTGGATGTCACAAAACTCAATATAGAGATTTTTTTTCAAACCCTCAACATTATTATGCTTTGACCAATTTTTAGAAAGAGGTTGGGGGGTTAGTGTGTGTAATATTCACTACATGTGTATCCATACTCCTTTTGTGGGTACGCTACCTACATACCAATAATTTGAAGAGGGATCAAGCCATATGTAGTTCTCCCACTTGATGTTATTTTATTTAATAGTATGTATGAAGATGTAAAATTCTAAACTGAGTGTTCTTGAGGTGACTAGGGACTGGTGTAAGGATGTGAATAAGTTGGAAAAGGTATTGGATGGTTGTATGTAGAGAATAGGGAAATATGCTTGAATAGTCTTGCTTGGATTCTTTCTTGCTTTGTGATATTTTCCAACCCCTTATAAATTAACTTTGAATGGGATTTTATAGGGATCTTTTGGTCATGGGTTCAATATATTTGTGTTAGGATGATAAGAAGCAAGATAGGAACCATAAGGAAATGACCATTTGGGATCAAAATATGATTGGATAGGAGAATAAAAAATAAAACACATTAGGGTCTGATACTATACTGTAAGTTGGGTGCTATAGTCTTGAGTTGACAAAACCTGCAGGATGGATCTATCATGAAAAGAGGATTTTGGCTCAACTAGGATTATGTTTAGAAGGCTATGGATGATTGGGAATTAGTGAAAATTTTCCTATGAGGGTCATGAAAGAAATTATGAGGGACCTATGGGATGGATGTCACAAGTCATGATCAAGTTACCAATTTTTTCATTTTATATGACTACATAACTCCTATCATAGAAATATACCTAAGCAAGCGAATCCCACAAGTGTAGGAAAAATATGTGTATAATAATCCTAATAAACTAATAAAATTAAATAATATCCTAAACTAACACTAAGGACATGTGAAAATTTGACCATAGGATGGGCAAAGAAGGATAAAAAAATGGTAACCCTGTGAGAGATCAGACAAAAGATAAAAATATTATACTAGACAATTGCATTAAGCATAGACAATAATGTTGACATTAGTGTCCATGATGTGTGCAAGTGTCTAGGATGAACACAAGTGTCCAGGGGTTTAAAACATTTTAAAAAAAATTCGATAGGTAAAGTTTTGTGGTATACACTGGATGAGGATAAACGAACATAATACACAAGCGTAAGGGGTAGGTAAACTAGGTTAAATAAGATGGAACCAAAGAGGTCCATGATAGACTAGACCACTAGATGTATAATTAATAGTAAATATGTATTTACATATAAAAATATTAGAAATATGTGTGTTTTTACCAAAATGGGTGTCTAAATCTATCTCACTATGGGTGGAAAAATTAATTCCTTCATTATGCAAACATTTAGTCTAGTATTATATTGTTATGTAAAAATAAGGTATAAAATAATAATCATATAACTTTCAAACATTATTCATATAGAAAAGTTATATATTTTAAATATGAAATAAGTATATATTCCTAAATATTATCATGAGTTATTTATAACAAGTTGAACATGATTTGAAAATGGTCATGTACTTATTGATTATAGGTTCAAATTTGGTGTTATTGTTATATTTTTGAATTTTTTATGTGTCTTCCCTACTTTTATTTCCCCTTTTTCTTTATCTTTTTTTCCCTCAAGTGTCTAAGGGTTTTTATGTTCAGATCATAAGGATTGTGTTGGGATCTATCAAGGGTTTATAGGTACTTAAATTTGGTACATGACCCTTATTCCTAGTGTATCACCCCTAAATATTTAAAACATTGTATATGATTTGATGAACATTAAAGGGGTAGAATAACCTAATCAAATGGATGAATAATATTATTCTAAAGTAGGCTAATCATATTATCTCAGATAATATAGTATTTTGAATCTACAAGATTACTTAATACATAAATTACAATGTTGATTGATATTCTTATAATCAAAATGCATAGAAGAGATAATACTTAGTTTTCAAATGTGTAGGTATATCTAAGATGTGAAGGTATGAAAACATGTAGACTAATAATTAGGATTTCATTATTAGATTATAAAAAATAATATTTATGGATGCTTGGATACTTCCATCGACATATGTACACTTGTGTCAATGCTTTTGTCTATGGTTCAATGATTATATGCTATACCAATCACTCAATATATTTGGAAGCAACTAACTAGACCTATTTTGGTTTTCTATCATATTTCTATTGATATATTTCGATCACATGCTTAGACTCTATATAATTATGTCTATCTCAAACCCTATTTATTCACCTTAGGTTATTTCTCCTTGGCAATAATGGGTTGGTGGGCTCACAAAGTCAAGTTGACCTCAACGACCCTTTTGTCAATGAGAGCTGCCTACATAGTCAATACTTTAAGTAGGGCCTCACACATATGCAGTTCTTCCCTAATTATGGGTTTACATGTGGCAAGGGTATAAGACTATATATGCAATAGCATGCAATTAGCTAAATTTTAACTAGACAAATAATACTCATAAGATTTTCTTTGAATTATTAAGACTTATAATATGACTGCCCTAATTATTAACATAGAAATAGTGAAGAATATGGTAGTAGAATGTAGTTGTGTAATTAATTGAATGAACTTGAATAGATGATTTATCAAAATTTTCTAGATGAATATTGATTAGGATTTGATTCATATTTATACCACAAATTTTTAAAATATCTCTAATAATGAAAGATAATACAAATATCTTAACCCATATGGTTCAAAAGATTTGTAATTTGAATGACTTTTGAGATACATACATTAAATAAGAAAACTAGACACTAGTGTCAATATGTAAAATGTAATTATCCAACATAATAGAAAAATGTTGAAGGTTTATAAATAAAAAAAGGTATATAAATCATGTTTTAAGATTTATTTAATGTATATTTGATCTAGGTCATCATAATGATAGGGTTAGTCCATAAGATAATAAGTTAGGCACAATGAGATGTTGAATATGAGTATTTCAGTAGCAAGAAGGCGTAGAACTTACTGGAATATACTTAATTGGTATGTATCAACTATACATGATTGAGATTATATACATAATAATATTTTAGTATCTACATCTCTCCTCATTAATATAGTAATTCATAAGGATGAAATTACTAGGTTAAAGCAAATAAATGTGTACCCAACTATGTACAACACACCTTACCTTTAATTTAGCCTTGGTGAATTTTTTTTTGGTGTGTGACCCATAAACAAGGGGATTTTATAGTATAAGTTATTAAATGAAATCTTAAATTTAAATATTAAAATAATTGAAAAGTAAAAAGAGCAAAGAGGGAGTACACATGTGTGTTGGTACAAGCACATTACACTTTGGTACTTTGATTTGGTAAATATTATTTCTTATAAATAATTAGAGATGAGAGAGATTTAGAGATAAAACTTATATATTTTTAATATTTAAATCTACATATTAGTTATGTCCCTAATCTGGTGATAGGGTGAGTTGTAACATGGCCATTAAGATCACTGAATCTCAATTGCATAATTTATTGTGTGGATAATAAATACAAACTAAGTGGTATAATCAACTCAAATTATAAAAGGTAAATAGTTATAAGGCCATATATGTCATAGAATCTCAAATAAACTACTCAAGGGAGCCAATTCTAAAGATTAAAAAATCTCAAAATGGTGCTTCTTGGTAAAAATAATGCATCATTGTAAAAACAATGATTCTCAGTAATATGTTTGAGATATATATTTTCAATTTTTTTTGCACTTGTTGAAATATGTGCCTATAATTCATAGAAAATTTAATTATTTTTCAACATGTAACCTCTACTCTATAAGTGTGAATAATATTTATAACAAATCTTAGAAACTTTGTCCCAAATCTATAACTCAATGTAAAATGTATAGTATTCTTACCCAAGTGTATATCTAAATCATGTATAATGTATCAAATTATAATGATGGTGTATGTTTTATGGAATTCCTCTAGTATATTCCCCCACTAATAATCCCCTCCCCATTTTGACGTGAGGAGAGTAAAATTTGGTAGTCACCTTAACTATCATGTAACATATAGGAGTATCATGTCTAAGTAGACATAGAAAGGAATATTGCATAATGTAATAAAAAAGTCATAAAATTCATGATATGGATCATGGAAATGTCTATAAACTATAAATACAAGAAAAACCAATAATGAGACACACATACAAGAGAACTCAGTGTCACATAAAATGGAATCTAAGAATACCATAAACAAGGGGCATATTCAGTTTTTTCACACTTAAAGGGAGTACATATTAAAATGTCCACCCACAAATAGAACACATGAAATGGCACAATATACCAAAAGCAAGGAACATATTAAAATTTTTCTTAAGCAAGACAATAGAAAAAATAAGTACACTTGTGGAAGTGACAATGTAAATAAGTGATGTATGAGCAACCAACATAAGCATATCATACTAGTCCCTACATTTATGTGTTTTAAAAAATAGTCATGTAACATATCATATAAATTACATGGTATAATATGTAAAAATAAGTATAGGTATGTTTAATATTTATTATATAAACTCAAAAAGATAATGTAAAAGTGATGATAGAGTAATAAAACATATATCAATCAAGATCAAATAGAAGAAAGATGCCCCAACATAGACTTCCATGTAGGAAGAGGAAAGTTACAACATATACATGTGCATGGATCATGGATCTAATGTTGGAATATATAAATTTGAAGTACTTGTGAAGCATATGTGTCTATAAAAAAATAATATATGTTGTCTACTAATAGAAAGTAAACAACATTGATGCCAAGGAGCTAGTAACATGGGTATGCTTAATATTGTTTTACTACTTTTGGTTTACTTGATTTTTTTTATATTTTCATAGGATATTTGATTTTTATTTTTTAATATTTGAAATGAAAATGTATAGTTTATGATTCCATCTAAGTTATGCTCATAGAAGAGTCCAAACTCATAATATAGTACATCAGACCGGTGATACTTCCAATGGGCATATATATGTGCCATATCTATCATTGTAGAGTTTGTGGTAATCTACATATGTTTAAAATGAATATGTGGTCATGAAGAGGTAATAGAAGTATTAATGGTTATTATAACCCATTTTTTATAACTATATGGTTTCTCTAGTGTAACTATAATTATAATATGATTATTTGATCTTATAAATTGGGTGGATCATACAAGTATAGATGAGGAATCTATGGAGTCCACTATGCATTTCTTGTGAAATGGCATCTCATTATAGATATTATAGGAAAGTTTATTTCCTATTACTTACCCTTTTAATCATTATCAACCTTAGTAAGTTTTATAATTAGTTATATTGATTAAAATTATCTTGTTCAAAAGAATGTTGATATAAAATTTAAGAAATAGTAGTTACCCCATTGATATGAATGTATTTAATACACCTGTGCACTATGGAAGGTATCACACAGAGTTTATTTCTCCAAGGTCATCGGAATAATACATATAAGACTCTTGTGTATGGTATAATAGAAAAGGTAGTTATCATATGCATTGGACCAACTTGTAAAGGTAAATCAATATCACCAATAACATGTTGTGATGTCCCATAAAATGGTCTAACCATTTTGTTCGAATGGTATAAATGATTGTGTGTATATTAAAAATGTGTGAGCAATTCATAGTAAATACATTCTCGCTAGAACCATTATCAGACATAACATTATGTATAGGTTGATTATCAAGGTACACTCTAATTAATAATGAGTGAAGATTTGAATCATCATCCAAAATTTCACTATCATCAAATGTAATTGAATTTTTTTTTACCAAAGGAGGCATGGTACATGTGAAAATAATGTCATATAATGGTTTCCCACAATAAGGTGGAAGAGGATGTGAATTACATTCCATTTTCACTTCTACAATTTTTCATTGAATGATCTTGTAATGATTTGTTAAGCATGTTTTGGTTTTGATGGTCACTGGGTTGTGATGTTGAATCCTTTGGAGGATAATCAAAGGTAATATGTTGATTATTAATAAGGTATTAGGTCTTTTATTTCAATGGGTTTTTTTTTGTTATAATGACTAACACCTCAGTTATATTAACAATATGTATTAACATCATATCTTTTTAGTAGAGGAAGGCTCATAACAACTTATATACAAGGAGGAAGATATATGAGATGACACTCCACAAGGTTATTAATTAACCAATCTTGAGACTCATGTAATTTGTAAATTGTCTCCTAGGTGCATTGGATAAGATAAGATGATTAGGTTGTTGTGACAATAGATTAACCATTGTGGTTATTTCCTTTTTAGTTTATATATGTTTAACATTGAATCTTGGTTCATTATGAAACATGGTAGTCGATATTTGTCAATGAAATAAGTTTCACTTGACAATATTGAATAAATATTTCATAAGTCATCAAAATATTTAAATTTATTGAAGATGACTCATATAATGGTGCAAACAAACTTTTATTGAATATGTCATCAAACTCTTTATTTTCCATTGGACTTATCTTTTTCATCAACATTAATTTTCACCTCAAAAAATATTTTTTAATAGGTTTGTTGGTTCCTTGTTTGATTTTATAAAATTGGGAATATGACATCTTTTAGATGATGTTGATAGAGAAATGTGCTAGAAACTGATCTTCCAGAGGATTAAATTATTCACTAATTGTACTGGTAAGTCATAGAACCATATTAAAGCATAGTATTTTATGTTCCATGGAAATAATTTCATCAATAGTTTATCATTTGTATCATAATCATAACATTTTAGATATAAAGAACAAAGATGTTGTTCATGATCACCCTTACCATCATAAAATATGAACTTGGGTGCAACAAATATGTTGGCAAAGATTGAAAAAATATCTCATGTGCCATCGGATTATGCAATGCATCTTTTGAATCAATAACATGAGATTATTTAATGTATTGTTCAATATTGGTAAACTTAGCCTCCAAAGCTTGATTAACTTGGAGAAGAGTTTTCATAGTATATCCATTGGGATTGATATTTGAGATTTGAGAATCTATCCAAGGGGATGAAAACACAACTTGTGTTCATGTAGGCATTAAAACTGGTAATTGTGTTAAATTATTAATTATTCTAATTAAGGATGTACAACGATTTCTACAATCTAATGGTTGACCATTATTGGATGTGGATGCACTAGCCTAATCATATTTATTGATTTTTTTTTGTGTAACATGTAATAATTCATTATTTAATTCATGATATATATTTATATGGTTGGCTAAGGTTTATTTATCTTCAATTTAAAGTGATCTTTCTTTAATTTTTATATATTTTATAAATTCAAAAAAAGATTCCAAAAGTAAAAAAAAAGATAGATCTACA
>JARHVA010002927.1:932500-967500 GCA_037957365.1 Torreya grandis
AATTTATTTGTGTTGTTTCATATTAATATCTTATGATTATGTGACCTAGACTTAAGTGTTGCTATATATGAACTACAACAAACTACCTTTACATATCTCTAGTGTTAAAAAGATATGAAACCCTAATTCAGTTTTCACATATATATTATTGTATGCATTTATTGCAATTATATATTCCTTATTTTATATAAAACTATATTTAGGTACAAATTTCATAATTATCACAAACATCTATAAAACCTAGACCCTTATTGTAATCTTTGACATATTACATAATCCATTTGCATCATAAGTGTTTTTTCATCCTTTACCTACATCATTTTTTGTAACCATATTTATAACATTTAATGGAGATGAGGGTCTATGTAAACACATCAAATCCATATTTTCATCTTGTATTTTGTGTCATCATCATGAAATTCTCATGACCATGGTGTTATGGTGCATTGGAATTGTATTGAAAATTTAATGTTTTTATTGCATTGTGATGTGTTATCAATATTTAAGGATTATACTGGGTTGTAAGAATTATTGTAAGTAGGTGGGTCTTTTGCCAACACAAACCTTACCTTATGCTTGAGCTAGATATTCATTGAGCCTAAGGAGATATGTTTTAGCATATATCTATGGATATATTTTAGCACATCTCATTTGAGATGAATATGTGATTTTCATTTTGTGTGAAAGTTATATTTATATACATTGAAATATAATAAAATAATATTATGTTTTTATATGGCATTAGTTTGTAATATGTTTGATGGGTAATTCTAAAGGCTACATGGTCTAAGACATCTCTTTATTGAGATCCCTAAGTATGACTACATAATAAAATAATGTATGTGAAAATAAGATGTAGTGTGAGATGTAAAAAGTAGTGAGACCAATGTTCCTTAGATATGATTATTGTAGATTTGATAACTTTAATGAACATAGATGTAGGATTTAGTGTGATCTAGTAGACCAAATGATAATGAGAGTAATATTATATTAAAAAAATAATTTAGGTGTTATGATTTTTTAAATATTAAACTATATAGGAGATGTAAATGATCTAGAAGGACACATTATCACAACACAAGTCTAAAATTATGCACTTAAAAGATGAAAGACTAGAAAATTAGTAACTCATATTACCCCAGGAGCCACACATCATTTAAGTATGGTTAGTTAACATGTATGTGAAAAAAAGAGTTTCATCTCATTAGGAGACACTTTGGATTTCTCAGAATTGTATGGCATGCATGTTCATAACCCTCTTCGATAGAAATTCAATAGTAGGAAAGGGAGACTCTTAATACGATGGTAATAGATTTGTACAATGTAAACCAAAATCGTTAGGGGATTAGCCAAAAATGAAAATATAGGTTATAAAATGATTTAACTATAAATTAAAAAATCGCATAAGGTGTATTATAAAAGGAAGAAAAACTCATAGTGAAACAAAATTGATGATGGACTCCAAAGTCAATCCAAACATAATTGAATAAGACTATGGAGGTCTCAAAAATGTTGATATCATTCGTACTTGAATGTTATATTTATGTAATCCAAAGATCAATATGAAACTGGTAGAAGAGTCTAGAGTCCAAGTTTCTAGTTTATTGGCTTTGAAATGTTACACTGTTTGAATGACTTGATATGTAACTGTCTATAACTGTACATATGTGGCTATTCAAAAAGAAATTCAAGTGTAAAACATGTTTATCTAATGCCAAAAAATTTACCCTTCTTGATGTAAGATGCCTTAAAAAAGAATCTCTCATGAAGAGTTTAGTAAATAATACTAGTTGTCCAATCTTGTAGAGAATCATATCAAATAATAATTATTATATAGGTCTATGTATAATCTTAGTCTATAGGGTAGAGATAATCCCAATAGGAAAAGTTGTCTCTGGGCATTTAGAATTGTTAGGAGTGTAATGATTGGAAGTCAAATAAGCTTGTTACTTTATTGTCCTTACATGTGTTATGTTTGATCACCAAATATAACCATTGTAGGTATGTCATTCACTTCATATGATACACATTCTCCACTATGATATATGTATGGAGAAACTAAGGAGGATTTTGATTCAAGTTGATAGTGGTCTACTAATTTCCCAAGATGAAATTGAGCCATTGTTTCACATCTTAAATAGTGACATATAAATCCTTCTCATAGGCAGAAACCTATGAGCTATAAGATTGAAATTTTATATGTTAGAGGCTATGTGATTTCTATGATGAATGATTATTGTTTTGAACCCATAAACTGATGCATTAGATTCAATTTTAAAATCCAATTCAATGTTAGTTATGGTGATAAATTGTAAGAGACATAGATGTGTTTTTTATTTCTTCAAAGGTGCATTGTTGTGTAGGTGTAAAATGAAATGTAGACTTGAGGCATGAGATCTCATTCAATTGCTAAAAATTAGGTGAAAATGTTAGGATGAATATAGAATAGAAATGTTAATGTCTATAAAAACACTTTTATTTTTTTTAATAATGCATAGAATTATCCATTCTCAAATTAATCTGATTGTATTTGGTTCTCCCTGAATAATTTTGTAGTCGACTCCATGGCCTACATATTAGATATGTGTGCCAAGAATCATAAACTCTATAACATTCACCTCAAATTGTATTGGTACATCATAGTTAACACACACGTGACATGCTCTGTGTGTTTTTCCCATGTATTTCTAGAGATGAGAATGCCATCCACGTAGATAATGGTGGAGGAATTTTTGGAGGGCTTGAGTATGTTTTTAATCAGATGTATTAATGTTGTTGGTGCATTGGTTATGATAAAAGGAATCACAAACCATTCATAAAATTTTGTTTTCTATGATAAAAGACATCATTATCCACTTGTCCTCTCACTTACTCTTTCCTTTGTCGTGTGAAAATCATAGGTATAGCTTTATATTGGGCATGCATTTATTATTTTGGTTGTAAGGGATCTTTTCATGTTCTTTGTACCTTACTATAGGTTGATTCTACTTATACTCATGTTGATTATGTGAAATGTTTAGAGACGTATTCATTCATAAAAAGTAGCAAACAACATGGATTTTATGCTCTATCTTAATCTTCTATTATATTTTGATAACATGATGATAAACTTTTCCAAAATATCAATTAGCACAAATGCTTTTTGTGAATGACTTAATGATGCCTATTAATATTTTTAAATACTTTATTATGCATTCAAGTGCACAATTATCTTATTAAATTCATTCAAACGTACAAGAACCATATTAAACCCGTATGTATAATCATACACATACTAGTATTTTCTTTACCTCAATTCATTAAAGCTTCGCATACTAAATATGGTGTTTGATAAAATAAAATATAATTTATGTGTTCTAAAAAATAAAAATAATAACCCCACCCGCTCAAAATAAATAAATATTAAAAGCAGGGAAAAAGGATACACATGGCATCCACTACCCCATACTGGGATTGGGAGATAAAGTTGATGTGAAAAGAAAGAGGAGAGAATCATATTATATTGGTAAGGATGGTATGGAATGTGTTACGTAATAGAGAACATTGGAATTTGTTTTAGCATGTGATGGGACTCTCGCTTTATCAACAAGATTAGTATTAGTAAGTAATTGGGACCTACAAAATACTTTTGATTCTGCTTTTGCTTTCCCTTTTGCTTTGTGGTTGTGTTGTATTGTCTTGTATCATCTTGAGATGGGAGAAAAGGACCAAAGAACTAAGACTCCAGGCCCTCAAAGTACTCTCGAATAGCCGACGTTGAGTTCGACAATATGGGCCATGGCAAATTTATTTTATGATTATTGAAGAATTCGATTCAATTCTGTCATTTGTTCTTTTTATCGATCTAGTTTTTGATTTAGTGTTAAAGAGTTATTCATTCCGTCGAATTTGTTTAAAGTAGATTAGTCAATTTTGCATCTCTGTAACGAAAGCCCGCTACGAGGCTTCATCAACAATTATTTAATCATACCACCATCTCAGGAAGAACTTTAAGAAACAAAATCCCTGAAGTTGAAAAGTTTTGTTACTGAACAAAATCATTTAATCAACAGCATAAATTCTACAGGTCTAGGGAGTACATTCCATACATCTATCATCCAGAGAATTTCAATCTCTAAAGAGCTAATTCATTACTACCCATTGCTGAAATTAGTCCTGCATCAGGTTTAATTCTGTAGTCAGTCATTTCTGTGCACACCTGCAGGCTGTCGAGGTAATTCAAATTTCACTGAAAAATAATTTCTTCAAACTCTAAAGGTTTGATGCAAATCATATAGTTGGGCCAAGAAGCGAACAAAATTATTCCTTCATTTTGCAAAATATTAAAGGCAATATTACATAGTTATGGAAAAGAAAGGTATAAAACTAATATAACTATCTGAAAAATATTAAGAGATGTTAATTTTAAGGTTTTTATTTTTATTTTGTAATTTTTATATATTATAATTATTAATAATTTTATAAAAAAATTATTGAATTGGTCGATTTTATTATATTAATTTATAAAGTTTTAAATATTTTTTGAGTGAAAAAAGAGGGATTCTAAAATTTAATATATACAAAAATATTATAATTTATAAATAATTATTTTAAGAAAGTAAGATTTATTTTTTATTTTTTAAATCACATTCAAATAGATGTTAAATTTAACAGTGGAAATAAAAGTAAATACCCTCACTATATTGCAGCCCACCACCACCTAAATATCATTGTAGAATGCTTCTTGATGTAATAAAATCTATTTAACGTGTAGGTATAATGTATATACAAAAAATATATATTTTAGATATGAGGTAGAATGCCTTTTAACATAATGAAATATATTTAACGTGCAAGCATAATGTACATACAAAAGATATATATTTTATATACATGAGATAGAATGTCGTTGACATTTTAAAATGGTCAATGTGTTAAATTGTATAATTCTAGGGTACTTGTATATTTGTTAGATATTGGCTTCAATTAATTGTTATTAGGGCATTTTATGGTTTATTATTGTGGTCCTCCTCCTTCTATCTACTCCCTTTTTCTTTCTTGGTTTTAAGGTTAAATGGTGGGTTTCCCAATAACATACTACATTGTTAGGACCCTAAAACATAATATGCTTTTGGGATTTGTTTTTGTGCACTAAATTTCATATTCAACCTATATTACCAATTTTAGTAATAAAAACCTAAAATTTAAACACACTAATAGAAATGGATAAAATAGGCAATTAACACACTAAGAATACTCCTATCATCACTTTACCTCCTTATGGCTCCACTCCAAGATTGTAAAATAAATTTTTGATGACAACTTTGAGATTTTTGGATTGCATTGCTTGATGTTGATAATGGCTTCCAAAATGGATGATTGAGATTAACAATGGCTTTAGATGAAATTCAAGAAGGCTAGGAGGATGCAAGATAATGGAATGAAGGCAAGTAGATTTCAAGTTTCAAGCTAAGTTGAAGGAGGGAGGTGGATTCAATATATAGGCATGGAGGGAGAGATCAATGACTCAAATTCAAATTTGAGCCATTGAAATTAATGGCCAGGGATTTTCCATGAATTCTTTAATTCCATGGAGACCTCTAGAATTAGAGAATTCTAGAGAAAGGGGGATAGAATGGAGGATGTTTCTAGAATCCTCTAATTCTATAAATCTCCCATAGAGTTTAGGTATTTAGGAGAGGCTAGAATAGGGTGGTGGTTGGGTAGGTAGCTTATTTTATATTTCTTAATTGGCTATTTGGCTTAGGGAGTAGGTTAGTGGGTAATAGGTTCTATTAGGGGTTTAATAAAATGATTAATTAATATTTGGGATTGGATAATGTTTGTAGGATATAGGAATGGGATGTGGATTATAGGGTTATTAGTTAATCTAGTTAAGAAATATAGAAATTAGATTAAAATAGTGAAATTTATATTAATTACTATAATTAGTAGGGTGATCATATATTAGTGCATACATTTTACCACTCTTTGAAAGGGAATTACAAGTGGACAAGATGGGAAGGAGTAATGGTCTCTCAAAGAAGAATCATAATGTTAGACAATATCCAATGTTAGTAGGATATGATGCCCCTTCGAGGGAGTATGTGGGGAGAGTCAACCCAAGAGGATCACTCAAACATAAATCATGAGGTTGGATAAAATCATGATGGCAAAATGGGGCTAGGATGCCCCAAGTTGGGAGGGGATAAGGTAGGTCAATTTCGATGGGTTATAGACTAATGGCCAATGCCTATAAAGTGTTTTTATTGATAAAGAAAAATTTATTAAGAAGAGATGGGTTCAGGACAATGATAAGTCCCATAGCAAGGGCACATGCTATAGAGGGCTTGAAGATGGATAAAGGGGATAAAAGTTATTTTTTTATGAGACAGAGCTACTTTATGTAAGATTCATGGCTTAAAAATGACATGTGATTGTTAAGTGACTAGTTCAAGGATAGGATGGTGATGAGCGATGAATGATGGCTAAGCTATCCCTAGGAACAAAAGTGAGACCAAGTACTACCTACATAGTTTGAAAAGACCTCAAGATGATATAGTTTTGACTTTGGATGATGTTGGATGATAAGTAAAGACTATGCCCTGGACAATTGAAGGAGGATAAGTTGACAAAATGAAGGTGATTGAGTAAGTTCATGCGGTTTAGATGTGACAAGGGGGTTTTGGAGGTAGGGGTGATGGGCTAGGGGGATAATTAGGTTTAAGTAGGATGTTGATAGGTGAGACATGACAACTAACATGATTAGTGGGATGGGTGGCAATTTGGAATCCCTTGATAATTTTTTCAATCTTTTTTAATATTGCACCATTTGGATGTGTGCCAATGACATAAGATAATTCAAAGTTATATCAAAACAAGTACATGGGGGAACTCTTTTTTTATTGACATTGCCCAAATAGGTTCAGGAGTCACCTAGACCATCCTTGTTACCATAAAAGTTAAAAAGAGAAAATATATACAAGATGATAACAAAGAAAACAAGATAATGTAATTACATAATTAACTAAACAACCACACACATACTCAAAATATACACACATTCACACAAGATAATCATAAGATCATATAGATTAAAGATAGGGATAAGAACAAGGATAGACAAAATGATAATGAAGTGATGATAGACAATGGGAATTGTGATAATTAGGGGTTATGTGCATGGGGTAGATAGTGCCCAATGGTATTATATGTCAGATCAAGATTCCAACTGACTCAAAAAAGTATCGATCTATGGGATTTAGGATGATCCCTCAAGATTCAGTATCATAATGCATACAACACCCCAGAATAGAAAACCTATCTTTTGACCCTTCCATAATGACAATGTTAGTGGGAAGGTGTGAACCATGGTCTTAGGGAAATCAAGAGACACATAGAGATGGGATTCATATTGAGGCTAATAAGAGACATGCTTATCAATGAGGATTTGATATGGTGATAGGATAGTGATAAGGATATGAGGGAACTTGGGTACATAAACATGATAATTATGGATGAGAAGCTCCAGAGAACTTCCCTAGTAGACATCCCCATTACTCAACAAGCATTACCTTTTACCTCAGATAATTTTTTTCTTGTTGCTACATAAAACCCTTTGATGGATGCCCACTATTACAACCAAGGTCAAGAATAGGTTATTTACCATGATGCCAAAAATTGATTTTCATCATAATACTTGCCCAAGGCATTAGAAGACTAGTTTTCACCATTGGATGATTTTTTAAAAAATATTGGACTATTGAGGAGATGTTATGGAGAGGATGCAGTGGACAAGGGTATGCCCCCAAGATTGGGGACTCATAGATGGAGGATGATGGAACCTGTCAGGTGTAGAAATGCTTCAGATGCATGATATTCATGGGATCCTCAAGCTCCTCACCATCTAGTGTGGCTAATTTATGTGCTTCAGATCCAAACATGGCAATGATTATATAAGGCCTGAGCTAATTAGCTTCAAACCTCCCTTTCTTATCTCTATCTATGTTAGTGTTTTTTAGTTCTCCTTTAGAACTAGGTCACCAACTTTGAATTTTATGGACTAGATTTTCTTATGATATTTGATTTTTAGCTTATTTTGATATGCTTGTAGGTGATCAAGGGATTTTTGATATTTTTCATCAGGAAGATCCAGTTATTGTAGGCATTCATGTCTATAATTATTGTCAGTGAAGATTCCCTAAAGTGAGATTTGAAGGCAGTGGATCTCTACTACTACTGGCAAAATCACTTCTGTCCCATAGACCAAGGCATACAAAGTAGCTCTAGTAAGAGTGTGGATGCTTGTACGATAAGACTAAAAGGTTGGATAGAGTTATAGGTGCCAATTTCTTCCTACCTGATTGACTATTTTATTCAAGATTTTGATGAGAGTCTTGTTGGTAGCCTTAGCTTGTCTGTTACCCTGAGGATAATAGGGAGAATAAAAATGATGCTTGATGTGATATTTCTGACACAAGGCCTCAACTTATTGGTTTTTGAATGATTTGTCATTATCTGAGATAATTTTGGTTGGTATTCCAAAGCATCAAATGATTTTATTGAGGATAAATTTGGAGATTTGGAGCCATGTTATATAAGCTAGTGGTATCACCTCTACCCATTTAATAAAGTATTATGTTGTCATGATACTGAACTTATGACCATTTGATGAAGTTAGATTCATCTTGCTACTTAAATCAAGGCCCCACATAGAAAACAGCCAAGGTATCATGATGGGATTTAATTCATGTGTTGGTGAATGAATGAGATTTCCATATTTTTAACAACAAATGCATTTCCACACATAGTGATAAGAGTCTTATTCCAAGATTAGCCAATAATATCCAGTTTAGAGTAGTTCTTAGCTAGGGCCATTCCACTTATGTGCCCACCACATATACCATCATAAACCTCCTTGATCACATGAGAGGCCTCTTACTATGGTAAACACCTTAACAGAGTTCCATCATAGCCCCTATGATAGAGAGTGATACCAAGGATTGTGTAATAGGAGGTGAGATGACTAAAGGCTTTGCATTAGTGCAAATTAAGGTTAGGAGGGAAGATGTTATCATGAAGGTACCTATAAATGTCATAGTACCAAGGAAGACTAGGATCATTAATTATGCAAATTTGATAAGGATCCATATATTGATGTGCTATAATAATTAGATGTTCTATTAAAAAATTATCTTTTAGAATGTCTTCAGGGAGATCAATAAGAGAACCAATGGTAGCCATTACATCAGTTGCTTGGTTACTCCCTTGTGGAACTTTATTGAATGTAATAGATTGAAATTTTGATTTTAATTGATCAAACAACTATTTATAATGGATTAACTTCTTATCTTTTGTCTAGAACTCATCATTAACTTGTTTGATTATCGATCGTGAGTCACCAAATACTTGTAAATACTAGATATTCCACTAAATGGCTAGGTAAAGGCTAGATATCAAGGTCTAATATTTTGAAATGTTATTAGTGCATGGGAATGTGAGGAAAAAGACATTAATAATGAGATCACCTTATGGGGTGATGAGGAGGATGCTTGCCCCTGATTCATGCATAGTGAATCAACCATCAAAATATAATTTCTAGTCACATGATTTTGAAGTGCTCATTATAGATTCATCTAAGAAGTTGGTTATAAGGGCTCAATTTATTCAAGAGGTGCCTTGGATATTTGATCCACTATGAATTGTCCTTTTATGGCCTTTTGATTGGCATATTCAATGTCAAACTCACTAAGTAACATGATCCACTTATCTATTATACTAGTAAGAGCTTATTTACAAAATAAATATTTTAGAGGATCAACCATGGCAATGAGCTAGACTTGATTATTTAACATGTAATTCTATATTTTTTGTGAGGAAAAGACAATAGATAAACATGCCTTCTCTACTAGATTGTATTTTAGCTCATAAGATATTAGTGTATGACTAAGATAATATACTACTTATTCCTTACCCTACTCATTGTGTTATGATAGGAGGGTACCTATTGTACATAGTGTTGCTAAGATATAAAGAGCAATGGTATTCTCGAGATAGGTGGTGACAACATAGCAGGCTTTGTCAAATGTTGTTTGATATTAACAACATCTTGATGGCACTCAAAAATCTAGTTAAAATTAGTCCCCTTCTTTAATAGATGGGTGAAGGGGTGGCATTTGTCTACAAGCTAAGAACTAAAGTGTCAGATAGCTTGTAGGTTTCCTTGTAGATTCCTGAGCTATTTTAGATTTTGAGGTAAAGGCATTTCTATTATTGCTTTTTACATTGGTTGGGTCTACTTATATGCCTCATCTAGAAACTATGAATTTTCATAAAATCCCCAAAGTGACACTCAATACACACTTTTTGGGACTTAGTCTTACTTTGTATTCTTACAATCACTCAAATATTCTCCTTAAGATAACAAGGTATTCAAACTTAAGTCATGACTTCCCTAGAATGTTGTATACATAATATTTGACTATATCATGCATCATGTCATGAAAAATGACTGTCATGGCCTGTTGATAAGTTGCATCAACATTTTTAAGGCTAAAGGGCATGACCTTATAACATAATGTTCCCTATGGAGTGATAAAAGTTATTTTTTGTTGATCCTTAGGTGAAATTTTAATTTTATTATACCCTGAGAAACCATCCATGAGAGATATAATTTCATATCTAGTGATTGAGTCCATAATCATGGAGATGTTTGAAAGGGGGAAGTCATCCTTGGGACATGCCTTGTTTATATCTTGGAAGTATGTGAAAATTTGAATTCCACCTTGTGGCTTGGTCATAGGGACAATATTATTATTCCAATCTGAATAATCTTTAGGTTAGTTGAAACCAACTTCTAAGAACTTTTGTAACTCCTCTTTGAATAATAGTGCTACATTGGGGTGCATCTTTCATAATTTATGCTTGACCAGTTTAGCATTAGGATGCATAACCAAGTGATGTACCATTAAGGAGGGGTCTAATCAAGTCATATCTGCATAACTCCATGCAAATATGTTGATAAATTCCTTAAGCATCTTGATGATAACTTCATGTTCCATGGGTGTCAAAGATGCCCCTTGTGTAAATATTTTTGGATATTGATCCACCCCAATGTTGACTTATATTATTTATTCAATAAGAGAGGGTGATTTCTCTTATAAATAAGGAGGAAGTGGTATTTTTGGAACATCTGAAGCAAAATAATTTGGAAGCTCTGCGTTAATGTCAAATATTCTTCTAATTTGAAGGAGACATGTGTATGTTTGTCCAAAGTTTTAGGCAAATCTTGCTCTTTAGATTGTTCTTTGTCACTATGCACATGAGACTCTTGTTATTCTCCAAAATATGTAGAATGATAAATATTTATGGAAAATCCCCATTTGTGACCCCCAAATGGCATAAACACTTGATCTCCTGTATATTCCAAGATTTCTTCATCATTTTGAAATGTATCAAATGGAGGATCCTTTTTTATCCCAGTCGATGAATGATGGATAGAGGGAGATATTGATGGTGGAAATTATAGTATTAATGAAGAAGTTAGTGGTATTAATCTCCTCGATGCAACTATAAATGGAACCTATTTCAATTTTTTCATCAGGGAGAAAAGGCCTAGAGATCTAAGGAGTATCCATAATGAGATTGTTCAGGTCATCATCATATAGTCCATACCTTACATGAAAATACTATGGATACTCTTGAACCATGATGGGTTCAAGTTTGGCTTATTCTTGCTTTGCTAGTCCTTTTCTTTTATAATCCATATTTTTCATCATATTATAGACATGGGGATATTGTTTTCTTATAGAGATAAGGGCCTCTTCATCTACAATAATCCATGAATCATCCAAATTTTTAATGCATTCTTTAGATAGGAATCAGGAACTTGAGAAGGCCATTGATCCAAATTGATATTTGATGGGATTAGTCTTTCTCATGGATGAGGACCCATAGCTATGTGGGTAGAGCTATAAATCAAAATTATAGAAGGTTTTATGTTCATATTCTTCATAGCCCATGGATGTAATTTTTAAGTGGGTAACCTCAGGTAGTAGATCTGATGTAGATGCATGCTAATTAGGGGATATATATTTTGTAGTTATTGGATATAGGATGGAATTATCTATGTTATGATAGGGATAGGAGGGTGAGGATTAATCCATCTAATAGCTATGAAGATGATCTATTACTTCTGGGATGGTGACCTCTATTCTAGAGTGAGGGAGTTTGAGACACTAGTGTAGGGTTGATGGAATAGCCAACATTTCATGGATCCACAGGCATCTGAGTAACATGTTATAAGGCAAATATACATCCATGATATGGAGTAATTTTTGGTGTACTATAGGCCCCATGGCAGTGGGAAGGTAAATAGTCCCAACAGATGGCCTCTCATTATCATCATAAGCCTTGATCATTATCAATGTGGTTCCCAAAGATGCTTATGAATATCCCAACTTCTATAATAAGTCCAAATTACATAATTTTAATGTTGATCCTCCATATATGAGAATATAGTATACACAATGGTGGGATATTAAAACTCTAATTAATAGGGCATAATTGTGGTGTGGGATAATTGGAGGCATACCCTGGGCACCAAAATTAATCTATTATGAAGGGGATAAATGTCCCACTAATGCTTGGAAATAATTGGTATCCAAGTCACTATGGACTTTAAGATCATTCAAGACTTGGTTTATCATATATTGATGTAAATAAAATGTCTTAAGAGGTTCCATTAATGTTATTTGAGGTAAGGTTTTCTCAAGTTCTTGAATGATGTCATAAGACTTATTAGAAGAATTTGAAATATTTTTAGGAACACACCCCTTTTGAGTAGTAGATGAAGTGGATGGGTTTCTAGGTGATGCAGCATGAACTATAATTTTATTGAATCTAGTGGTGACTATGCAATCAATAGTGTCCTATTTAAATTTTAAAATGGTGGATAAAGATGGAGTAGGTTCTTAGAGGTTACATATTTTAATAATATTGATATAGTCGTATAGTATAGTGTGGTCATTTGTGCGATTAGAGGAAAAGGCATAATCTTGGTCTCTTAGTGGCCTCTTATTTCTTTGATCATGCTTAGGGAGTGGGTTCTTGTACATGCTGTGGTGCCCATTTGTTGATTGACTTGGAGGAGTTTCACCTTCTATTTCAGTGTCACCCATTTCAATCAAATCTTCAATGTAGTGTTTAAGTTGTAGACATATTTACATATCATAACCTTTGACCCTATGGTATTTGAAAAGCTCGTCATCATGGTACCAATCTAGTTTTGGTTGTCAATCATCCATAGATCTAATTTTAGGAAGGATGATCATATTAGCAACAATTAACTGATCAAGGACTATTTCAATTTGTACTCCAAAGCTAGTGAATGGTGTGCACATGTTGTTGTTTAGAATTAGTCACCCCATCTCCCATGACATATTTTTTTAGTTGAAGACCTCAGATTTCCCTGAAAAGAGATGTCTTGGTTTTGACTATGATGGTTATAGGAATATAATTTGATTGTCCCTTTTTTAATAAGGGACTTTTTTATTTGCATCCCTTTCTTTATTATTTAATAAAAGGTTTGATCACACTGTATCTTTAGTTGATACTTGAGCTCAGTGTTAATATTATTCATAAATATTTTAACAAACTACTTCTCAAATACTATACATCTCAAGTGGCTTGCCAAACTTTACCATTTTTGTAAGAAGTATGTCAGACTTTCCCCAAATCTTTGCTTGGTATTATAAAGGTATATTATTGATATTTCATGTTAAATATTAAATGAAAAATGTCTGATGAATTATTCTATCAATTATTTTAAGCTATATATTTACCCCTTGGGTAAATACATAAACCACTGTAAAGTTGGTCCATTAAGACTTTTTAGGAAAAGTCTCAATAAATAGGCATCTTTGTATGCCACCTCATAAAAATACACATAAAATTCCTGTACATGATCTCTAGGATATCATTTCCCTTGATATTTTTAAAATTTTGGTACCTTAAAGTGTGAAGGTGAAGGTATTTATAGTAAGCTCATGTTCAAGGGTAAAGAACAAAAATATTCATATTTGTATTTGAGAGATTATGAGAATGTGTCTACTTGTTGGAGGGTCTCCTTCATTTCTCTCCACTCTTGTGCAAATGCAGGGTCCCCAAGAGGATTTGTGGTTTGTTTTTTACTATTTTTGGGAATATGGGTGTTATGAGCATTATGGGTAATATGAGTATTGTTGGTATTTGATTTAATAGTTTTTGGAATATTAAAGTTTTATTCTTAATTTAGTTAAAGTTTTGAGTTGACTAAATCAGTAAATAATATTAAAATAAATAGAATATTGATTTGCATAATTTATTTGACCTTTGTAGCGTTATAAAAATAGAAATTAAATAGTAAAAATATAACATAGCTTAAACAAGACTGAGATGGCTAAGACAAAAGTTCGTACTAGTTGTGCAGGACTGGGACACTATCACAAATCAAGGTCTATCTTTCATTTGGTAAAAGGATAGGAGGACCAAAAACAAGACACTTTAGGGTCCATCACTATAGTCTAGTTCCTACATCTATTATCCAAACTAGTCATATATATATTCTATGTTTTATCCGCTATCCTTGTATTATTATGCTTATGAAATTTCAAGTCTTGATTATCAATAAATCTCTTCGTAGAGTTGATTTAATCTCCAACCCTAGGTATTCCTTATGATTGAACTTGAATGAAAACTTAGAGAAAGAAGAGGGGTTAGTATGTGTAAGATGAATTGAATATGTATCCACACCCCTTGTGTCAGCATGGTACCTACATACCAATATTTTGAGGAGGGATCAAGCCGTATGTAGTTCTCCCACTTGATGTGTTTTTTGTAATAGTGTTATGTAGATTAAAAAATGTTAAATTGGGTGTACTTGAGGTGGATAGGGATTGGTGTGAGGGTTTGAGTGAGCTTGTGTCTATTTTGGATGGTTATATGAAAAGAATAGGGAAAATTGATTTAGTGGTTTGTCTTTGTATTCTTGCTTTCTTTAGAAAAATTGTCAACCCCCTTCTACATGAACTTTGAATGGGATTTAATAGATATCTATTGGTCATGTGTTAGATGCATTCACATTAGGATGACATAATAAAGAAGAGGAATCAAGATAAAATGATCACTTGGGTTCAAAACATGATTAGATAAGAGTGTTATAAATAGGACACTTTAGATTCTATCACTATATTCCAACCCTATGCTCCTATCCTATAGGCTCAGGACCTAGGGGATGGAATAAGCTTGGAAAATGGAGCATAGATGAGATGGAATGAGGTTTTAGAAGTCTACTAATGATTGAGAGTCATTGAAAGGGTGGATAGAAGGGTCATGAGAGCATGCAGGAGGGACCTATGGGTTGGGTGTCACAAGCCACACTAAAGCTACCAATTTTGACATTTTATATGACTACATTTGCTCCTCCCCCTTTATTCTAGTGATGCATCAAAGTGAAATACTAGGATAAAGGAAAACTAGAAAGATACATGAACTTACCTCCAATATTGAAGCTCATGAATCTATGTGATGTTGGGTGTCCATAGAGAGAACACATCATGAAGTGTAAATCTGAAAAATAAAATCAGGAGTAGATCATTTCTTACTAGATATGCTATATTTAAAATAAGAACATAAAAAAGTTGGGTAAGAGAGAGAGAGGAAGAGAAAATAATGAATACACCTCACCAGGTACTTAGACCAATATAAAATTTATTGTGATGCTAGATGATGCTAAATAATGCTAGGTATGTGTTGTACCAAGAGTAATGTTGTGAATGTAGTTGCATGGTCAATTCCTCAAAAGTAGCTCAAGAATGCAAAGGTTTTCCCTTTGGCTTCATCATCACCTACTAATTGAAGCTATGTCATCATGTGTGTGTTAATTGATGTTTAGACTATCTGTCCAATCCCTATAATTAAGTGGCTCAATAATACAAAGGCTATCTAGACCTTTGGTTCAATCATTACCCCATGAAGTGAAGTTATGAATCAATACCAGTATGAATGTGTGTCATATGAGATGGATCTTGAATCCCATAAATTATTTTTAATATTGTAATGTGGCATGGATAGTTGAATGTGTACTAGAAACTAGGCAAATCTTGGCCAACTCTAGAAGGAGGAGAATAGGCTTGTATGAAAGCCACTTTGAAACTAGAAACTAGGCTTATGTGGAATCCACTCAGGAATTTGGAGGTTTAGGATTGTATGAAATCCACTTCAAAATGATGTCAACCACCTATAGATGGAATAAGGCACACAACTATTGATAATTCCTAGGTAATATACTTACCTCAAAAATAAAACAAGTCAAATGTGTCATGCACATTAACCCAATCACTAGTGTCTAAAACACGGATTCTGATCTAAAATTTATACTAACTTCCTAATCTAAAACTAAAAGTGAGAGCCATCATGCCACACATTATACCACTTATATCTAGATTTTCTATGAAAAAATATACTAAAATTATTGAATATAAACTAGTCTATATTTGACAAAACTATAGCTGAGCTGAACTTTCTACCTATTTTTAGAAAATTTGAGTTTTTTGTTGTTTGGATAGGAATGATGAAAATAAGATAGCTATAGTGAGAAAAACTATAGCTGAGATAAATTATTATCTATGCTTGGCACTATTGTCCTTTGCTAAAACTAATAATTATTCTATAATCATCATTGTTTTTCTAGTCTATTCTGCCTAGTTTGACCTCTAATTATTGTTTTGAGTGTTTTAAAAATTGATTTTTTGATCAATAGGAGCTCTAATCTCTATGGTAAAATCCATGTTTGTTTTCCCCTCTTATGAGGGTAGGAATGAATACCTTGCAATGATTTCCCTCAGATGAAATATCCCTATAACTATGTTATATTGTGAAATACATGATATATCAATGATAATAAAAAAGATGTCTCAAAATATAAAATAGTTTGTATTGGGTATTTTTTAGATCAACAAGGGTATGCCCCGATAGATATAACAATGTAATATCATGTGTAATGTATTGAACTAAATCTGAAAATGTTAATTGTTAATTGTTAGTTGTCAAAGAGGGATGAAGCTTGATATCCATCATGTCATCCAAAATAGAAAGAAAATGCATGATGTGGATAATAACATTGTAAATAATGAGAAGCAACAAGAAAATAAGCACATAAGGCAAGAAGCAAGAATCATAAAAGAGTGGCCAAGGGACCAATCAAACAAGGGACATGGGCACGTGTCACTCAAAATTGAAAGTATGCATATAAATCATGTTCAAATGCCACATACACATACAATTGAAAATAAGCTAGGTTAACATTAGGGCCAAAGTAACATAGATGAGTATAGATAAAGGACATTGGCACATGTCCTAAGGCACAGACAAGAATAGAAGCAAAGGACATTGACAAAAGTCCTAAGGCACATATAAGAAAAAAATAGGAACTAAGATATGTAATCACATCTAGCTACACAAATTAAGGAAGGAAAACGTGTAATATGCTAAAAATACAATTGCATCTAACTAATCAAAGCAAAAAGTGAAAGTATGAAAGACATGGAGTACAAGAGTAGGTAGATGCTAGGAAATACACAAGTGTTATATCCTAGTGACTAGTGATAGAGTAATCTATGTAAGATAGTAAGTAATGTACAACAACATGATAACTATAGTATGTGGTGTAGGATGGCATAACCCTGATGGTGTAGTCATGTATAAGATGTCCCTAGTGGGTAAATGTATAGATGTATGTCTCGAATGTAAAATTAGGATGCCCCCTCATTAGGTAGAGTGAAATAATTATGGATCTGGATGTCCATTCACACACTCAAATAAGATCAAGTGAAGCATGATAATGTAGACAAAATGTAGGTATATCATAGTAGTAGAAATGTAAAGCATGGATAATGCATAAAATTGAAATGTTTTTATGTTTTTGAATTATTTGAATGTTTTTTGTATTTTCAAATGTTATATTGTTTGTGGTATTTTGACATATTTGATTATTTTGGTATTTTGACATATTTGAAGGTGTTTTTATATTTTTAATATAAGTTATGTACAATCCTTCATAAAGAAACTATGTATAAGTGTTGGATAGATATTTTGCATGTATTCAAAATTATCTAGGTAGTCATTGGATTAAATCCCCTTCATTTGATGATGAGGCTCCCATACAAATATTTCTATTTCTTTCTAATTACCTACAACATATGGTTATTTCTAGACTATACAAATTATTTGTAATGTAATCTAATTGAGGGTATTACTTTAATAACTTCATTCATGATCCATAATATAGAGATCCTAAAGTAGGTAAGCAACTAGTTTTTGGAATGTAAACAAAGTTTAAAATAGATTGAAAAATAGAGAAAAGACTATAATGCTCGAGAAAGGAAAGAAATAAAAGAGATGCACTTCATAATAAATAGTTTTACAGAGTTCATTGTATACATGGTGATAACCTTCTCAGCAAGTGATCAAAAAAGAAATGAATTCAATTTAGATAAATAGATAGCATAGAGATTGCCATTTTATCTTCATAGAACACACAAATTGATTCCCTTAGACACAAAGTTCTCTAGAAAAAAAACTTCCTTCTTATTCACTTTTAGTAATAATTTATACAAAATAGTCTAGATAACTAAACACAAAGTTTTAAATTACTTAACTTTCCCATATAATGGTTATAATTTATTGATTATAAAAATTTATCATCCCCAAGTATGTAGGCTTGCACTTATATTTATACAATTTTTAGATACCAAATTCAAATAGGAAACAATCTCTTTAATATCCATGTGTTGTGCTAAAACTAGAAATGAGTGAGTAGCATATTTCTTGAATTTCTCTTATGTTGCATGCAATAGTTGATGACAAGTGGTGATGCATGAACTCCTTGTTTTGATCAAACACCAACTCCTTGTATGCTATGTAGAATTAGCTCTAGTAATATGATTTTACAAAATGACTTTATATAATTACATTTTGGTCAAATTAATTAAGTGTTTTAATTTCAAAAACTAATTTTAATTTACAAAAAAACTGTCCAATGACATCTCTTTACAAAGTAATTACTTGCAACAAGATTGCTCGTAATGCATTTGAAAAAATAAGAGAAGAATATTAAAGAAAATTAAAGGAAGAAGTCTCTTTTCAAACTTGAAGTAAACATCTAGTCCAATTCATGAACTTGTTCTCTACATTTCTCCCTATATTTAATGTGTTGAGACATCATCATGCATAACAAGTTCTTGTCTCTATATTTCAAATATTAGCATTTCTTTCTCTAATCTTTTATAATGAGATTTTACCTTTTCAATTCTTAGCTCAAGTATTTTTATCTCTTGTTGATATTTAATTAAATCCTTTATGGATTTGGCTATGAAAGGAGTTGAAGCTTTAACCATCAGTTGTTTGAATTATTCATATAGTTACTTGAATGTCCTTGAAACATTATTAGACTAGATACCAGTAAGACCAAACAAGGAATATTCTAGATTTCTTTTTTCACTACACGCCTATTCTTCCAAAGTCTTCATTTCCTCACTCATTGATTGTAAAATATTTATAGAAAAAGATAGGAGGTACTCTCTTTGCTTTATATTCTTCATGGATCCATCAAGAGCAATCTTTTCTTCAACCAGAGTCTTATCCTTCAAATTAACTATATTATGTTGGCTTTCCTATTTCAATTCAAAAATACCATTTTTAAGCTCAATCTCTTTCATCATTGTCTTTACTTCTAGCAATTTATTTAATATATCAGCATGAGCACTGGAGTACTAGAGAAGAGCTTTTGAGCAGTTGTATGGAATTTTTATATCCACTTTTCAACTGCTTTTGATTTTTCTCCTATCTCTTCCAATTTTGTAATTACTTGTTGTATAACTAATTTTTTTGAAAGTATTGGTTGATGAGGAACAAAAATTTCCACCCTCCAAATTATTTCACATAGTCATGCATTTTGTTCCTTTAATTTGGCCTTAGCATCTTTTTATTCATTAATCTTTTTGAAAAGAGTACCTATTAGAGTTTGGGTGTCTTTATTCAAACCCTTAGTAGTAACCTCCCTCAAATATACCCTAGTGACTATTAAATCTTTTTCTATAACTTCAATTTTACTCATCCCTTGTGGAGGTGTTAACACTTATGAAAACTTTTGTCCTAAAGATTAAATCAAAAAATTTGAAGTTACTTTGGCTGAATTGGGATTTTTTACTTTCTTATTTAGACTCCTTAGTAATTTTAAGTTCATCCCCTCAAGATTTATCACTTCTTTAGCTTCTAGAGAAATCTCCATAGCCAACCAAGATGAGAAGTCTCTAGTAGTGGAAATATCTATATTAACCACCATCTGTTATTGATTATCCTTAATCACTAATTCTAGAGAAGGAAATTCTTATGCCTAAATTTCTCTGTAAATCTCTTTCTCAGAATCCTATTCAACATGTTTCTCAATTTTTGTTTCTTTTTTTGTCATCTTCTTTCTCTTTCTCTATTAATTTTTCAATTACTACCTCTTTTTCCTTTTATTTCTCAACAACTTTCTCTATTATTAATCCAAGATCTGCTTCTCATCTTCTCCTTCTTTCACTATTTCAACTATTTTCTCCTCCTCAGGTTCAAATTTTTTTAATCTCTCAAAAACTACTTCTTCTCTAGTTTCCTTCTCAGGCTCAACTATTTCTTTCAATTTTTCTTGTTGCTCTTCTTGAGATTGAGCCTCCTCTTTAGTAGTTAATTTTTTAGGTTCCCTATCAATGGTAGGTTATTTTATTAGAGGAGGTGATGGTGAAACATTTGGAGATGATGGAGGAGGAAGAGGAGGCAGAGCACTAGTGTCTTTTTGAATAGGCTTCTCAGGGCATTTGGTGCCATGAGACTTAAGAGGAGGAATTAATACTAATGGATATATGGTGGGTATAGTGGAAGTTGAAATAAGAGAGGTGGAAATAGTAGGAATATCGATATCAATAGAAGAAACAAATGGTGTGGTATAAATAGTTGGATGAATAGGCTCCTTGTGCTTTACTACTGAATAGGTAACATCACTATTCCTTTTAAACATTATCTTCTTTGTAAGTGCTTGGATGCTCTCTTATTTTATTATTTATTTTTTCTTTTATCCTACATAGGTGGTTTCCTTCATCAATTCCTTCATGTAGTAGCCTCTATTAAGGAGCCAAGAAGATGTCATTGCCAAGACATTTTATGTTTTTTTCAGAAATAATCATATCATGATCTTTGCCAAAAATGATTACTGGGAATGGGACATTATCCCCTCCTACTATATGAAAATTATCACTTGTGATAAACCCATCATATTCAATATCCTCAAGGATGGTGGATACATCAAAATCATGAATTTGTTCCATAGTCAAACTAATATAATCTCTTATTCTCACATCAAACTCATCTCTGCAGTAAGTCCAAAAATCCTCAAGTGTTGGGATATGCATGTATTCTAAATAAACTATATTTTTTCCATTGCTATATAATCATAATTTATCTTGGACTCAAAATATGTTTGGGTGTAATGATTATGCATCTCTTTCTATACATTTCTAGCCTTATAAATTCTTGGACAATGGTAATGGCCAATGACAATGGGAAAGTTGATGGATACCTGATTAGATTGTAACTACAAGTCATGTAGTTAAATTAGTTGTCTACACATTTCCATGAGAATCCATTTTCCATGTGGGTATCTTGTAAATTTCATAGGTGTTTCTAAGAAACCTCCCACTCTGATGTATGCAAAGACAAGGAATTCAATGAAAATGCATCCATATTAAGAAATTTTATTTCATGTTTCATCTGATACTCTTCTATGCTTTAGATCTATATTCAATTTATAAATAAGTTGATAAAAGAACCCATAATTTACTATAATGTAATGTTTTTAGTATTTTGAAAGAACTAGTTGAGGATAAAACTCATATATTAGCATAGATAACAATGTGCCTCTTGTCCTTAGTATTGAAAAGGCTCCACTTGAAGCTACTACATACACAAGGTATGAAATCATTTTGAAGTCAAAAGTCTATAATACATTCCTCAACTATTGATCCATATTGTCACTTATATTTTTTGGCTACTCAATCCTAGTTGAGCTCCTAGTGATATCAATGGTTCTAATATAAGCATACATCCAAGGTGAGAAATGTTAGGGATTCTTATCCCCATTAATTTTTCATAGTAATTAAATGATATCATCTACTTCATGAAAAAAATCTGATCTTACTATTTACTTTGGGAATCTTGAGGCTTGTTTCACCTTCTTCAAGTAATATGAATTCATTATCTTAATACATTCTATTGTCTTAGTTTCCCATTACTTATTGTCTTTGCCCATTGTAATATCAATTACTTTTAGTGATGTTGGGATCTTTAGACAATAGTTTATATATTGAACATCCAATGTCACAATTGCATTTCTAGCAACATATTTCCCAACCCTAGTAAGAGAGTCGTAGTACTTGGCACATGTCAGCACAAATTTAGGAATTTGAGCTAAGCTTGGGAAAGTTGTAGCTTTTAGAATTCCAGTACTAGTCATGGCTTGAATGAGTGGAGTCCTAGCTATGGCCTTTGATCTCTCCAATAATTTAGTCATAGAAACATGCCCCATGTTTATGTCACTCATCTCAGTTAGCTTATAAATGATGCTTGATTCAATTGGGTACCCCTTGTATTTTTAATTCATCTTGGACTCTCGGGACTTAGCTCTCTTAGCTTTTTCTTTGCCTATCCTAATTGTTTTTTTAATCTCTTCAAGTAAAAAATCTGAGACTGCTTCAATCTATGTTGTTTGTAATTTCCAATTAAACTATCTCCTCTTCTAATCTTCTTAACCCCTCTAATCTAGACATTAACTCTAATTATCTCTGCAATAATTTGATGTGTGCTATTTAATACTAGTTAACTACTTCAAATATTTATGAAAAAGAGTCAATTTATTGTTTTTATAGTATTTTTAAGCAAACTTCATGTTTTGAGTAGCATAAAGTCTAAAAAAACTTAACTTATTTTAAGTAATAGGGTCCCATAAACCTAGGTTGGTCTGTAAAGTTCATAAATCTTAAGCATTTAGAAACCTGGGTAAGCCATAAGTAGTAAGCGTAGACAACTTTGGGTTTTAGTTTGCTATTGACTTTGGGTTTTCATCACTAAGTTACTTGAACTTGAAAACCCAAGTAAGCATAAATAAGGATTTTGGGTAGGTCTCATTTATTGTTATATAGGTTTCTCATGATCTAAGACTTTAGGTTTACCAAGGGAATTAATTGCATCTAAAAAATGAGAAATAAGTTGTCATAAATAGAAAACTTGAGTAGGTCAGGTCTTTGAGGGTCAATGTTTTGAAAGTTAACTACTTGCGCTAGGAACCCTAGGTAATTAAGTCACTCTCAATTTGGGTTTTGTAAATGTAGTTACTCGTTATTGGGAACCCAAGTAATCAACACTCAAAATCTTGAGTAAGTAGGGTTAGAAAACCCGAAGGCTAAGGCTCTTAGGAATCAAGTTTCTTGAGGGTAGTTACTCAATGTTGAGAACCTGAGGAAGTAATTAAGGTGTAGGAACTTGAGGAAGTTGTTAGGTTTGGTAAAATTGAGTGGGAAAGGGATCTTAGTTGATAGGGTTTATGTTATAAATCTTTATTTCATAGGGTTTTTTCAAATCTTAAACATGATAAATGACTAAAAATATAAATATGTGTTTCAAAACATCTAATCATGCTTAATAAATTAAAATCCAAAATGAACAAAACAAGACTTAATTTAATAAATAGCCATGAAGACAAAAGGAATATTTGTAGAGACAAATGAAAAGAAAAAGTAAATGAAAAGCTATGAAAATAACATGAGTGATATCTACCTACCTAAGATACAAATGGGTCAAAGAGAAGACAATATAAAGGATGAAATCAAATGTCTTAGGGTTTTTATATTTCGTTAATTGATCAGAATGCTTAGATACTAGGTGAGAATGAGGTAGAATTTCAAAATAAAAATAAAAATCCAGCTCATTCATGAAAATCATGGGAAGGCCACATAAGCCTTTGTCACCTTTATTGAGCTCTTTGAATTAATTTTCTTTTTTTTTTAGAGTTTTAAGTAGAGTCTCCTTTCAAGCTCAGGTAGGTCTAAGTTGACAAGTAGCTTAAGTTTGTAGGACCACTTTTCTTAGTTTTGGAAATGCATTAAAGTGACTTGATAACTCATGCTTGAACTAAGAAGAGTAGTTTAGGTTTGTGGGACAACTTTAATTATTTTTAATAAGTAAAGTAATCTGGAGAACTTGATTTGAATTATAAATGAACCAAAAACACTTAATCTTCTTTGATTTGCTAAAATATATGATTAAATGGGTTTTTAGTGATGGTTTTAATCAATTATTTTCAATCCTCTAGATTGACTAGGACCAATTGGGGAAAGTAAGCAATCAAACACAAAAATTACTAAAAGCTAAAGTTTTATTTAGAGGATTGGTTCAACAAGTACAATTGACTCACATAAGACAAGGATGTAAAATTTTAAATAGGGGTGCCCTAAAATTTGAAGTGTGAAATTTTGGGGACACTAGCTACCTTTGAATAGGGACATATTTATTTCTATCATAAAGAAGAAAATAGGGGTGAGATTCTAGCATCTCTATTTTCACATCTTATCTATTGGATATAAGGTCTCTGAAGAAACTCAATCACAAAAAACTACAATATAGGAAAACAATCATGAAATAAAAAAACAAAACTAAAAGAAATATTGAAAACTTTATTTATATACATGCATGTGTTACCCTATTGCTCAATTCTTGTAGATATTTAAGTTTTACACATTTAATCGTGATGGTAGTGCAATCCCATCTGCATAAACTAGAATGAAGCTATCCCTTCTAACAATTTTGTTTATAATGAAAATTCCTTTCCATAGAGAGTCAAACTTGTCGTGTTTCCTTTTTGTTAATTTTGATTATCCCATAGAAGAACCAAATCACCAAATTCACATTGCTTATCTTAAGCATTTTTATCAAAGATATTTTGTACTCTCATTTGATGATCTTCCAGTCGGTCAACAACTTGAACACATACTTCTTGAAGTTCAGTGAGAAACATGACTCTTTATTATCTTCAATGGCTTTAGACAATTGAAAGCCATGTAGCTCTATGGTTATTGGTATCTCAACATTTATTCTATATAGAAATTGAAAAGGAGAGATACCTTTAGCTTTTTTGGGTGATTCTATCAACCCACAGTGCCTCAAACAACTTCTTGTGCCAGGTTCATTGGTTATTGTCCAATATCTTATGAATGATGGTCATCAAATTTTTGTTCTTCAATTTATCTTGACTTTTTACTTAACGAAAGTGATTTGAAGCATGAACCAAGTCTGTCCCATATGAGTAACAAAACTTAGTCAAATCTATATAGGAAAAGTTGCATGCATTATTTGTTATAATTTTATGAGGTATGCCAAACCTTACAATAATATTCTCTTTGATGAAGTCACATATAATTTTAGAAGTGGCATGCTTAACAAGAATAGATTCAACCCACTTGCTAAAGTAGTTAGTAGTATTCAAGAAGTAACAGTGTCTAGAACTTGAGGAAGGATTCAACATACCATTAAAGTCCATGCCTTATTGACAGAAAGGTTCAGTAATAAAAACTAATTTAAGAGGCAAGGATAGAAACTTGAGTGATCTTAAAAAATGATGACATTTTTGACATTTAGCAACCTAATCTGAAGCATATTGAAATAAAGTATGCTAAAAATACCTTGCTCATAAGATATTATGTGATGTGACTCTTGTTGAGAAGTGAAATCCACATGACTTGTCATGAAACTCCTTTAGTAGTCTTATTTGTTTCTCTTTATCTACACAATGAATAAATACACCATCAATTCCTCTTTTCAACATACCATTATCCCAAAAGACATAATCCTTTGATTTTAGATTGATGGTACATTTTTCCTTACATGTCAAATTAGTTAGGTATTCCCTATAGGTTAAGAAGTAGGAAATCTTGATAAACCATTCATCAAATAGGTCAAAAAATATCACCATGGGAAATTCTTCCTTTATTTTAGCTTGAAGAGAAGACATTTCTATATCTGTATCATCAAGTTTTATGTCTATCATCAACTGGTATAAACCTCTTCTCCTGACTAGATTTATAGGTATAATATCAAAATCAAAATCTTACACCTTAGCTACACAAGTGCCTCTCAGTAATCCTAGTTTTTACTATGTTAGAATTGTCTTGACTATAGTATCAGGTACATAAAGTATAGTATGTGAAGACAAAATGTAGTACCTAAAAACTTTACATGCTTTGACTATAACAAAGGCATGTTTGTCCATTTGTGATTACTTTAGTTTAGATATCTTTAATGGTTAGCTCATAAAATTTATCGGGGATTCAATTACTTCATCATTCTTCTGTAAATGTATATCTAACATTGTATGCTTAGAGGATTAATATTAAATAATGAATTCTTTACTGAAGTCCAAGGAAACCAACACTAGGGCTTTAGCTATTACAAATTTAATTATTTCAAATTCCAACATTCCTTTATCATTCCATTTCAAATCTTGTTTCTTTTTCATCATATGATAGACGTCGTGAGTTAACTCAGCAAAATTAGGATTAAATTTTCTAATAAAATTTACCTTACCAAGGAATGAGTGCACTCCTTTCTTAGATGTAGGCATGGGAAAAATATGAATAATTTTGACTCACTCTAGATAAATTTTGTTCCCTTATTTTGAAACTATTTGGCCAAGGAGTTTTCCTTTAGTTACAATAAATATTGATTTCTTTAGATTTAAGGAAATCACATGTGTCCTACATTGGACAAGAACTTATTCAAGATCAACCAGATGATTACCTCTTTTCTTAGAAAAGACTGTCAAGTCATCTAAGTATACCACAATACTCTTGTTCTTCAAATTAGAAAAATCTAGGTCCATAGCTTGCTAAAATGTTGCTCCAGCATTAATTATCCCTAAAGGCATCTTCTGTTAAGCAAAATTTCCCCATGGCATTGTGAAAGTGATATTGTATTGATCTTCCTCAACAAATTTTATTTAATTATATCCAAAAAAACCATCCAACATGGATAACATCTCTAAAATTGTAACTACTTGTAAGGTGTGATCTATAATGGGTAGGGGATAATTGTCTTTCAGAGATGCCTGATTTAGATTGAAGAAATCAACACATAAACATATCTCCCAATTTTTATTTCTCACTGGAACAATATTGTCTAACCATTCTGAGTGATGGATTGGATAAATGATCTTTGCATCAAGGAGCTTTTATATCTCAGCATAAATGGTACCTAAATTAGTTGGGTTATGGTGACATAACTTCTTCTTGAAAGGCTTCACCTCTGGCTGGAGTGGAATATAGTGTTGTACCTCATCTAACTAGAAGGATTTGAGGTCCTTGTAGGACCAAGGAAACACATCAGTGTATTTTGTGAGAAGCTTGATGAACACTTCATTTTCTTCTTGAGAGAACTACATACCAAGGTTGATCATCCTAGGCTCTTCTTCACTACCCAGGTTAATCTACTCTACTTATAGAGAGGAAGTATCACCATACTCTTTCTTTTTCTTTAGAAACATATCATGTTTTTCAAATATTTATTCTAAAGAGACTAAGCCCTTCGGAGTTTTATTTCCCCTCAATTGAATTATATCTTGACTATGAGTAAGTTCAGGATTAGTAATACCTATTTTTTTCTCACATGGATGTGATTTGTTTCCTTCAAAATACAGTCCTTCAAAATTGTCTTGTTTCTTAAAAAATGTATCTATTTTTTAATCATCATTGAAAACTTTCCACTAGTCAACATTATCTAATACCTTGAGATGGTATACTATTTCCACTTTTTAGTTACATTCTCTAAAGAGTGTTGGTTGTTGTTTTGGCCTAAGCAAAGATGTGGAACAACAAGCAAATCACCTTTGGAGTTATGATCTTGAGGAACTTAGCTAACTGAGAAAGTAGAGAATTCAAGTGTGGCACTTAAAACATAATCATGGTAGTGTTTCAACTTGTCTTTTTTCACCTGATAGTAACCTTTAATTTGCCTCACTATCAATTCATCATCACCTTGTGATTTAAGGATCCTAACTCATTTTTATTTTGCTTGTTCAAGTCCTAACAAATGTTCCTCATACTCACCTATATTGTTAATGTTTTCAAACATGAGCTTATAAGAATAGATAAATATTTCACCAGCAGGGGATATCAATATTACCCCTACACTTGAACCAAGAATGCTACAATTTCCATCAAAATATAGCATCCATATCTTGTCCTTCTCTTCCTCTTTCTCTTGTTCTTGAATCTCTTTACTTATTTCAAGATAGTAAACTCCATGATCAGATTCTTGAAAAAGAATGTGTGACCTTGGATCCTCAAATTTGGAGATTGTGTTTTTGGATTTATTTTTAGGTAAAAAATTTTGATTCACTCCTTTGGTTAGAATGTGAGCACATGATAAATCCATTTTTACTTCTCCACCCAGATCCTTGAAAAAGTTTCTACTTAGCAACATTCCATAAGAAACATGATTTTTTGCTACTAAAATTGTCATTTTTAATATTTTATCTAGAAAGGCTACTAAGACTACTTCAACATATTTGATCTATATTATTAGGGGAAGTTTACTCTCCATTTAGTAACACCTTACTATTGTATTAGTCAAGGTAAGACAAAGATCATCAACTACCTTAGCTGACATTACATTATCTAAAGCTCTAGAATGTAATTATGTAACTTAAATCCATTAATCAAGAGGGAAACACAAAATGGATCTATCCTTTTCGATGTATAAGTGGGTGTGGATGAAGTAGAAACAACATTATTCTAGGAAGGAAATTGTTTGGGAGTAGGGAAGATACCTTTAGAGGTAATGAATAAATTATTTGACCCTTTACTTTAAACATATTTAACTAATCTATTCAACTAATATTGGTAAGATATCAAGTACACATCTTCTAACGTCTAAATTTTGGTTTTATTTATATGGTTAATTATGTCAAAAGAGTCAATGGAAGTAGACAAGACATGACTAACCTTAGTGGTATGAGTAACTAGTTTATGAGTCTAAGATGAAAAAGTTATATACTTATCTTTAGGAGCTAAAGATGAAGGTAGAGGACTACCTCTCTTAGGAATACTTACCTCTACTCTAGAATATCCCTTCTCTTTATATTATTTTTTAGTAGGTTTCTCACCAACCTGTTGAGCTTGTGACTTTGTAAAAATTGTGAATGAAAGAATATGATCTTATTTTAATGCTTCTTCATAGTCACTTTTACATTGATATTCTAGGTAACCAATATTAGAGTCACTATAAAGATCCACATATTCATATTCATCACCAAGACATTGATGAATATCATTAGTCAATTAGTCTTCCTCACTCATCTCAACATGATTTCTAGGAACATATTTAATTACTATCTCTACACAAGACCAACAATACAGTTCATATTTTGATTATTAAAATTCTAGGTAGATGCATTCCTAGCAAGGGTAACACTTCCATGAGTACCTTGAACAATTTGGCTTTTAACTCGAAGCAAGTCATTAGCCAATTTTTAAAATAATGGATCGATGGTCTGTGATGTGATTAAAGTTGTAGAGTTTCCCCTAAAAACTATTTTCTTAATCTTATCAACCATTATCAAATCATCTTCAACCTCTATATATGTATTTTGAGCTGATACTAAATCAGCTAGTCATGCTCTTCATAGATGATAATTAACTTATGACAACTAAGCATTAACAAAGAAACACTTATGATTGTTTGCAGTGGGAAGTACAACTTGAGTATTTTTATAGATAAATCTATTGAACTTGGTGATAAAATCATACATGTGTTCATGTGATTCCTTATTGAGTTGATTTAGTTGAGTAAGTAGTATATGTGCATCTTCAGTAGATTTGAATATTTTCTTTAATTTCTCATGCATAGTAGCCTAATTGGTTACAATGCTCAGAGCTAAATGGTAGAACCATTATACAACTAGGTCATGCAGAGTCTCAATAAAGAGTCTAATAGAAACATTTTCATTTTCAATGTCAATTACTCCACATACCATGAAGAAGGTAGCAAAGTGGTTATCTAGATTTTGTTTACCATCGCCAATAAATTTACAAAAAATATTCCTTGATCCTTTTGGCAGGTCATGTTGAGGATTCAAATTTAAAGGTCCAATAACCATCCCCCATGGGATAAAAATTGGTAATGCCATTCTTATAGAGATAAGAAACAATGGATATATAGGTTGAATTATTCCTAATGAATTATTTTGTAACTAATTTTTTGCAGTTGTTGTCTGTCTCACAAGTGAGAGGCTAACTCTTCATGTTCTTGCTTGAATAATAAAACTAAAATTTAACCACTCTTGCAATTCAAATAAATAATATATTTGGTCTTAAGATATCCGTGCTCTTGTAAAGGGTTTATTTACTAGTTTGGGATGTAGAAATTCTTCTAAAGATTATTCTTAACAACTCTATTTATAGACAAAACTTGGGTGGCAGTTTATTTCAATATGTATAGAGCTATAAAGGCAAACTAGGGAGTAAATTGAGCATAGAATTGGTAGTTTAAAAACATACAACAAGCTAATTTTAAGGATCATTTATATTAGTAAGAAAAGAGGTTAATCTCAATAAAACATTAAAAATAGTCAAGCATGTTTTTCTATCATGAAACACATTGAGTAGTAGTTTGGGAATTTTGAGGTTTTAAGAACTCAATTTAATACCATGCCTATCTCAATTGGTATGTGCAATCTAGAGCTGATTTTGGGAGTTAAAATCATAGTCTCCCAGTAGAAAGCCATAAACATTTGGCTAGATATTTTTCATGCATTCAAAATTATCTAGGTAGACATGGGATTAAATCCCCTTCATTTAATAGTGAAGCTCCCACGTAAATATGTCTATCTATTTATAATTACTTATGACTTATGGTTATTCATATATTATATATATTACATGTAATTTATTTTACTAAGGGGTATTACTTTAATCACTTCATTCATGATCCATAAAAAAGAGATATTGTAACAAATAGGTAACTAGTTTTGGGAATGTGAATAGTGTTTAGATAGATTGAAAAATATAAAAAAGACTAGAATGTGTAACAAAGGAAAAAAATAAAAGAGATGCACTTCACAATAAATAGTTTTGAAGAGTTCACTATATACATGCAAATAGATAAACATAAAATGGTGATAACCTTCTCAGCAAGTGATCAAAAAAGGAATGAATTCAATTTCAATAAATAGATAACATAAATTTTACCATTTTCTCTTCATAGAACACATAAATTGATTCCATTAGAGACAAAGTTCTCCAAAAAACAAACTTCCTTCTTATTCACTTTCAGAAATAATTCATACAAAATAGTCTAGATATCTAAACTTAAATTTTAGATTTCTTAACTTTCTCGTACAATGGTTACAATTACTTTCTTGTAAAAAAATATCATCCCTAGGCATGTAGGCCTACACTTCTATCTATACAATTTTTAAATACCAAATTTAAATTAAAAAAATCTATTCAATATCCATGTGTTATAGTAAAAATGGAAATATGTGAGTGGTTTCTTTCTTGAATTTCTCTTATGTGGCATGTAATAGTTGATGGCAAGTGGTGATGTATGAAATCCTTGTTTGGATCAAAATACCAACTCCTTTCATGTTATGTATAAGTAACTCCAGTAATCTGCTTTTACAAAATGACTTTAAGTAATGGCATTTTGGCCAAATTACATAAGTCTTTCAATTTCACAAAGTAATTTTACTTTACAAATATACTATCCAAGACATCTCTTTACAAAGTAATTACTTGAAATAATATTACTTGTAATACATTTGAGAAAAAAAAGAATGATGAATAAAAAGAAAGGAAGAAGTCTCTTTTCAAACATGGATTAAACATCTATTCCAATTCATGAACATGTTCTCTATATTTATCTCTGTATTTGCTTTTCTGAGACATCATCAATTATATAGCTACATCATCAAGCTTAACAAGTGCTTGTCTCTTTCAAATCTTAGCATTTATTTCTCTCATCTCCTACAATGAGCTTTTACCTTTTCAATCCTTGGCGCAAGTATTTTTAGATCTTGTTGATATTAACTCCTTGATGGATTTGGCTGTGAAAGGAGTTGTAGCTTTGTCCATAAGTTTCTTGAATTATTTATATAGTTGCTCAAATGTCCTTAAATCATTGTCAGACCATATACTAGTAAGACCAAATAAGGAATCTTCTAGATTTATCTTTGCACTATGCACCTCTTCTTCCAAATTATTCATTTCCTCATTCATTGCTTATATAATATTTATTTGTAAAGATAGGAAATACTCTGATTTCTTTATCTTCTTCATGGATCCATTGGGATCAATCTTTTCTTCAATCAAAGTTTTCTCATTCAAATTAATATTGTCTATAGTATTTCTTGCTACAATTTCAAAATACCATTTTCAATCTTAATCTCTTTCATCATTGTCTTATTCCAATTTCTTCAAAATATCAGCATGAGTGTTTGGAGTACTAGGGAAGAGCTTCTAATCAGTTTTATGCATTTTCTCTATCCACTTGTTAACTAATTTTGCTTTGTCTTCAGTCTCTTTCACTTTTATAATTACTTGTTGTATAACTATAACCTATGAAAGTAGTGGTTTATGAGGAACATACTTTGCCACCCTAGTTATTATTTCACATAGTTGTCGATTGTTTCCTTTAATTGGGCCTTAACAACCTTTTCTTCATTAAGCTTTTGGAAAAAAGTATTTATTAGAGTTTGTGTGTCTTGCTTCAAACCCTGAGTATTAACCTCACCCAAAGATACATTAGTGACTATTAACTATTTTGTATAACTTCACTTTTACTCATCCCTTATGGAGTTAACACTTTTGTAAACTTTTGACTTAAAGATTCAATCAACTATTTAGAAGTTACTTCAACTGGTTTTGGATTTTTTCCTTTCTTATCTAGACTCCTCAGCTGTTTTAGGTCGATCTCCTCAAGATTTATCACTTATTTAGCTTGTATAGCAGTTTGCATAGCCAAAGAATGTGAGAAGTCTCTAAAATTGGAAATATTGTTATGAACCACCATATAATGTTGATTATCCTTAATCACTAGTTCTTGAGAAGGAACTTCCTATGCCTTAATTTCTCTCTGAATCTCTTTCTCAGAATCCTCTTCAGCATGATTCTCAATTTATTTTTCATTTTCCTTCTCCTTCTCTATTTTTCTTAAATTACTACCTCATTCTCCTTAGGTTTCGCAGGGACTTTCTCTATTACTACTTCAAGATCTACTTCTTTCTCAGCTTTTCCTTTTTTTTTTGATATTTCAACTATTTTCTTTCTTAGGTTCAACTTATTATGACCTCTCAACAACTACTTCTTATCCTACTTCCTTCTTAGGGTCAAATAATTGTTTCATTTTTTATTGTTGCTCTTCCTGATATGGAGTCTCCTCTTCAATGGTTACTTTTTTTGGTTCCTTATCAATGGTAGGTTGTTTTGATAAAAGAAGTGATGGTGAGACATATAGAGATGATGGAGGAAGAAGAGGAGGGGGAACATTAGTGTTTTATTTCAAGAGGCTTCTTAGGAAATTTGGTTCCATGAGACTTAGGAGGAGGCATTCGTACTAATGGATCTATGGTGGGTATAGTGGAATTTGGAATTGAAAGAGTGGTGGAAATAGTAGGAACAAATATATCAATATCATAAACTAATGGTGGGGTAGAAACAACTAGCTAAATAGGATCCTTATCCTCTACTTCTTAATAGGTATCATCGCTATTATTTTTGAACTTTGTCTTCTTTATAGTTCCTTAGCTTCTCTATCCTTGTATTATTAATTTTCTCTTTTTTCATACACAGGAGGTTACCTTCAAGAATTCCTTCATGCAATACCCTTTTTTAAGGAGCCAAGTAGAATTCATTGCCTAGACATTTAAAGTTTGGTAAAAAATAATCTTATCATTATCTTTGGCAAAAATGATTACTAGAGTGCGACATTATCCCCTCCTACTATATGAAAATCATCACTTCGAATAACTCCATCATCTTTCATATCCTTTGGAATGGTGTCCAAATCAAAAACACAAATTTTTTCCATAGTCAATCTACTGTTATCTCTTCTTCTCACATCAAACTTGTCTCTCCAGTTAGTCCAAAAATCCTCAAGTATTAGGATATGCATGTATTTTAAAGAAATTATATTTTATACCACCCCTCTATAAGCAAAGTTGATCTTGAACTCAAAATATGCTTGGGTGTAAGGATGGTACATCTCTTTATCTACATTTCTTGACTTATAAATTCTTGGACAATGGTAATGACCAATGAAAATGGGAAAGTTGATGGTTGAATGGTGAGCTTTTGTTTACAAATCATGTAGTTAAACTAGTTATATGCACATTTCCATGAGAATCCATTTCTCACTTAAATATCTAGGCAATTTAATAAGTGTTCCCAAGAAAGCTCCCACTCTGATGTATGTAATGTCATGTAATTGAATGAAAATACAACCATATTATGAAACTATATCCCATGACTTATCTAATACTCTTCTATGCTTTATAACTATATTCAAATTGCAAATAAATTCATAAAAGAACCCATCAATTACTACAATGTAATGTTTTTAGTATTCTAAAAGAACTATTTGAAGATAAAACTCATATATTGGCATAGAGGACAATGTGCATTTTCTCCTTAGTGTTGAAAATTATCCAATTGGACCTCCTACATACATAAGGTATGAGTTCATTTTGAAGTCAAATGTCTATAATACATTCCTCAATTATTGATCCATATTGTCACTTATCATTCTTACCCACTCAAACATAGCTAAGCACCTATTGAAATCAATGGTTCTGATATAAGCATTATCCAAGGTGAGAAACATTTGACATTATTATCCCCATTTATTTT
>JARHVA010002927.1:972500-1100000 GCA_037957365.1 Torreya grandis
ATAGATAATGAAGTGATTGTAAATTATAATTCTTTAGATTCTATGGAAATAGCTTAGTTAGTATCCAGTCATTTGGCACATAGTCCAAACATGGTACATGAAAATCTCTCAAGTGTGTCTCTAGATCACCCTTGCCATCATATAGAGTGAGTTTGGGTTGAACAAACCTTAGTGGCAAGAGTGTAGAAGCAATGTTACATGCCAATGGTGTATTAAGTAGTGTAAAAAAATCCAAAGCTTGTGTTGGTCTAGAATCACCTTGCTTAAGATGTAACACCTTGGATTGAATATATTTTATCTCTTGCATAAGGTTTACCACATCAGGAGACAAAGATGTACTAGTAATAGCTGGTTATGGCACAAAAGTAGGTTGGGTTGTTATAGGGGGTTATTGAGACATAGTTGCCCCCATAGTGTCATGTGCAACTAGTTGCTCTAAAGGAATAAAAGACTCAACTTGTTTATCCTTTTTTATTTCCATGATAGATTGTAAGATAAGAGTATGATCTTGGGGTTATTCCTTGAGTCTTTTTTGAAAACTTTGTAGGATCAAATATTTATTAAGGATAACTTCATTATCAATAATAGGTGGAAGTGGATCAAGAGTATGATGTGGTGGGTCATGAACATCAATTATCATCATTTTCATTCTCATACTACTCATTATCAAAATTATCCACATATAAATTGGTGTACTCTTGATGTGTAGGATCTATATCAAGAACTTGGGCTAGTTGTTTATCCATGATATATGGCTAGGTTGAAGGAATCTAGGTGAATATAGGATGGTTACCACTAAGTACTACACTTCATATAAAGGAAGATATGAAAGTATCTTAGATATCATAAGGAAAACAACTTGAAAAATGAAATAGCAGATTAATTGAATATATTCTAAACAATGAACCGAAATATGGATAAAAAGATATGAACGATGTCAAACATGTAATGTGATACTTTAATAAAAAATGCAACTTAGTATAAGAAACTAGGGTATTGAAAAACTATATTTTCAAATTACTGAGGAATTTTAAAATTTAATGTAAATTTTTTATTTAAATATGCAGGTAAAAAAATAGAAAAATATTGCAAAATTCTTGATTTAAAGGGACCTACTGTATGTAACTAGGGTTTAGAAGAAAATAAATAATTTAAAATTACTATGGAATTTTAAAACTTAAACACTAATTTCTAATTAAAAATATGTAGGAAAAATCAAAGAATTATTGGAAAAATTAGCAAGGAATTTACCCTAGGGTTTCTAGTTTTTTTATACATAAAAAAAGTAAGTTGACTTCACCAAATGATTTAACAATTTTTGGAATATTGGAATTTTATTCCTAATTTAGTTAAAGTTCTAAGTTGACTAAATCAGTAAATAATATTGCAATAAATAGATTACTAATTTGTATAATTATATTGACCTTCGTAGCTTTCTAAAAATAGAAATGAAATAGGAGAAATATAACTTTGCTTAAACAAGACTGAGACAGTTGAGACAAAATTTGGTACTGATTGTGTAGGACTAGAACACTATCATAAATCAAGAACTAGCTTTCGTTCAATGAAAAGACAAGAATGCCAAAAACATGACACTTTAAGGTCCAATGTTATAGTTTAGGTCTTATCGTTGTTATCCAAACTAGTCATAGAGGTTTGCATTTTTTGGGTTTTGTTTGCTATCCCTATATTAGTCCTCCTATAAAATTTAAAGTCTTCAATATCAACAAAGATCCTTCTAGAGATGATTTAATCTCCAACCCTAAATATTTCTTATGCTTGAACTTGAATGAAAACTTGGAGAAAGAGGAGGGGGTTAGTGCATGTAAGATGCACTAACCATGTATCCATACCCCTTGTGTGAGCACGCTGCCTACATATGAATAATTTGAAGAGGATTCAAGCCATATGTACTTCTCCCACTTGATGTGATTTATAAAATAGTGTTATGTAGATGTAAAAATGTGAAACTAGGTGTGCTTGAGGTGGCTAGGGACTGGTGTGAGGGTTTTAATGAGCTTCTGGTTGTATTAATTGGTTGTATGTAGAGAATAGGGAAAATTTCCTTAGTGGTTTTGCTTGTATTGTTACTTATTTTGAAATAATTTCCAACCCCCTTATAAATGAACTTTGAATGGGATTTTATAGATAAATATTGGTCATGGGTTAGATGCATTTGTGTTAAGCTGACACAAGAAAGAAGAGGAATTAGGATAAAATTGTCACTTGGGCTTGAAATGTGATTGGATACGAGCACTAGAAATGGGACACCTGAGGGTCCAGTGCTATAGTATAACCCCAATGCTCCTATCCTATAGGATTGAGACCTAGGGGATGAAATAAGTATGGGAAATATAGCTTGGCTAAGCTGAAATGAGGTTTTAAAAGTCTACCGATGACCAAGAATCAATGAAAAGGTTGATAAAAGGGTCATGGGAGCATGCAAGATAGATCTATGGGTTGGGTGTCACAAGCCACACTCAAGTTACCAATTTTGATAGTTTATATGACTACAATATTAGTAATATTATTAGTAGTGTTGTTTTTATTAGCAGTATTGTTTGTGTTATTTTATTGAGGGGATGATGGACATTGGTTACAGAGTGGGATACTGATTTATTATGTTAGTTGGTATAATCGATCTTCTATGATAGCTTATCTCTATTTATCCTCAATATGATTATTACAAAGTGGTGGTGGGTGTTATTCCTCTATAAATCCATGCTCTGTGCCTTCCTATTCTTGAGGTATTTTATTGGCATGTATGTTTTGACATGGTGTATTTGGATGAGGTGGAAGGCAGATTAAATTATATAAGAGATTAAGGTTGAAAGTAGAAGGTACTGTGCCTTTTATTTTAGTAGCATGGTCTAAGACAGGATCATAGTTTTTATATAGGTATAAGTCAATTAAGTTCCCAATCTCATCATTGGGGATGGGATTGAATCATTCATATTGTCCTTTGGGGTATGCATATCATTATGGGTATTATCATGATCTTGAGTTGGATCAACTAGATTCCCCAATGGGTTAAATTCTTGTTTGGAAGCTTATCCAATTCTATGTTGGGAATGGGTGTGTGTGACCATTCTGGATGAGGGGAAAAGGGATTTTATGAAGTATCATAAGTGATTTGGAGGTTTCAGATACTAACTTAGTCTAGAAACCAAATTTACTAGTGGTCAGAGAGAATGATGTGATGATAATTTTAGAAAGGGATGAGATGATTAAGAATTACCAAGAGACAAAGTCTTGTAAGAGAAAAATCTAGAAATAATTAAAGAGAGTCATGGGGTGAAATACCTTATCCAATATCATAAGGTATGATTGGAAGTGTTATAGGTGCGTAAGTCACTTGATATGGATGAGTAATGGGAGCTAGATTAGATTCTTGATGAGACTTTGTATATAGATAATACCAAATCTAAAGATATAGGATGTGACAATGAGGACTTAAGAGGATGGATACCCACTAGAACTTGATTCAAAGACTAAATATACTATTCAAGATTGATGAGAGGACATAAGATGTATGGGGTATAGGAAACAAAAGATATAAGATGAAATGAATAGATGTTATAGGATGGGTATTAGGTGGATGGGGAATACATATTAAATATGGAAGATATAGGATAGAAAATATGGGTTATATAAATCACCTAGTATATGGATGGAGGGGGATATATGATGTGAATAGAGGATATAGGATGGATATTAGGCATATGGATAAATATGGGATGTTGTAAGTATTGAATGATACAAGATGGGTGTTAAATAAGTAGAAGGTATGTTGTGGGATGGGTGGCTAACACTAGATGGGTAGATGATATAGGATGAAATAGGGTAGATAAGTTTTATTAGATGGAAGATAAAAGGATATGGTATGGGGGATATGATATGAGTACTTAGAATAATGTGGGATGAAAGTTAATATAAAATAAGTAAATTATATAAGATGGAGAGTATATTAGCTAGAAGATGCAATATTAGGGAGTGGAGAATGTGGGATGGAAGATAAAATATAATGGATAGGATGAATAGAAGCTATAGGATGTGTATTATGTGGTCCCCCAAAAATATCACTCTTTTTGGGAAAAACCTATGAACTATTTTGGTTCAACAGACCAAAATCCTCTCTCCCCTTTTCAAGAATTGTTTTGATCATTCAAGTTCTTCATTCTTCAAGCTTTTCAAAAATCTACAGACTTTGTAGGCTTGAAACTACAGACTCTACAGGCTTGAAACTATGGACTCCATAGACTCATTTCTAAGGACTTCACAAGAAGGAATCTACAGACTCTGGAGGAATCAAATCTACAAACTCATTTCTACGGACTCCCCCAGTTCTACGAACTTGAATCTATGGACTCTGCAGGAAAGAGGCAAGCTCTCAATACTTAGGCGATTTCAAGGTTGGTTCAATGACAAGGTTCAACCAAAATAGTTCATCGGCAAAATTTTAAGCAAGGATTTAACCATTAAACCATTAAACCATTTAACCTTGAACCATTTTGGTTCAACGGGTTCAATGGGTTCAAGGTTCAACATTGTCAGCAAGTGTTAAGCGCTTCATCAAAGGTTCAACATGTTTGGTTCAGACAGATCAAAAGGACTTAGCCAAATAAAAAGAATGAACTAATTGAACCATTGAACCTTGAACCAAAAGGTTTAATGAGTTCATAGGTTCAAAGTTTTAACTAGTGCAATGAAGATCAAAGAGCTTAGAAAGAACAAGGAAGTGGTTGAAAAAGGATGAACCAATGAACCGATTGAACCTTGAATTGAAAGAGTTCAAAGTTTAATGGTTCATGGGTTCAAAGGTTCAAAGGTAGCTTCAGTCAAGGAAAGAAGCAACAAATAGGTGGTTTAAGAGATGGTTCAACCAAGGAGTGGGAAAGTGATTGAACCAGGAAGTGATGGAATAAAAGAGATAGAATGAACTGATGAACCAATGAACTAATGTACATTCAGTGGGTTCAAAGGTCTAAGGTTCATCATGGTTCAAGCGGCTAGCAACCATTGATAGCCCTGTGGACGTCAAATTTAAAGTAAGGGAATATCCATTGAAATTTAAATAAAGTGCAGAACTTAAAGGAAGAACCAAGTGATTGATCGAAAAGATAGCCTGAGAGCTCAAATCATAGCAGGATGAGACATAGAGGAAAATATCTATGTAGAAGTTATTCTGGTAGCTAAAATAGTCTACAAAGTAGATTTTTTAGCTTGAAAACATTGAAGGCATGGCCTATTGATCTCCTTTGGAGTAAAGATAAAATGGATAGTTACGTAGACATCAGAGGGGATAGAATAGATGATCCAGACTCAGGGGAAGACATATGAGATGAAATGACATGCCATAGTTAAGATAGCCACCCTATTTTCAGCACAGTCCTTTAACAAACCTGGAAATGCATTCAAGGAATTGAATGTATAACATGGGCTGTTCTATGGATTAAAGCACCAAGTCTTTCTTGGCTGCTATATATTGTAATCTCTTTTATTATTTTAAGGAGATCTTTTTGATCACAGAAGAAAAACTCTGCCCAAATTGAAAGGTGAATACTGAGACTTTGAGCTCAAATTATTGTTCACACTATTTTATCTAAATGAGAAAGCAAGTTACTTGCAGAGTTTGTGTTGTTATAGCTTGTGCCATTTTAGGAGATTGTTCTTATGTCTATCTTCTAGATGCATTCTTGTTTATTTAATCTAACAAGAAAAATTAGTTGAAGTGATAAGGAAGATGTCCTGAAGTCAGTTACTTTCAGACTTTGTGCTTTTATAGTTGTCTTCAGTGTGTGTTTATTTTTTGTTTCTATGTTGAGGATTATGGGATGAATTTGTACCCCCATTATCCTTTGTATCTCACTCTTTAGGCAGCTGAAGTGGAGACTTTGTGCTACACTTCATTCTTCTAGTTATTACACCTTGTTACTAGTCACTTATCATACCTGAAAGAAAATCCTGTAGTCCCCTGCAAGAACACTTTTGAAAGAGGAGAAGTGCCTTAAGTTTTTTCACCAAGATTTTCTCCTTTGTTTGTGAACATCATCTCCAAAAAAAGAGAGATGGATGGCTTATCCTACCCCTGAGTATTATTTTCAGCTTATATTTATAGTATATAGCCCCTGCATATTTATACGGAACCTCCCGTTGATGAGAGGAGAGATTTGTCCACCTCTGATGTAGTAAACCTACACACTGGGCTGACCAATCTCCTTTACTGTGGATGATAAGACCTATTTTGCTCAATCAGACATAGTTACTTGTAGACTTGGTGTTGTTGTAGCTTGTGCCATTTTAGGATATTGTTCTTATGTCTGTCTTTTAGATGCATTCTTGTTTATTTAATCTAATAAGCAAAATTAGTGGATGTGATAAGGAAGATGTCTTAAAGTTAGTTAATTTTAGACTTTATGATGTTATAGTTTTCTTCAGTGTGTGTTTATTTTTTATTTTTGTGTTGAGGATTCTAGGATGACTTTGTGCCCCCATTATCCTTTGTATCTCACTCTTTGGGTAGCTGAAGTGGAGACTTTGTTCTACACTTCAATCTACTAGTTATTGCACCCTATCACCAGTCACTTACCATACCTAAAAGAAAATCTTGTTGTCCCCTGCAAGAACACTTATGAAAGAAGAGAAGTGCCTTAAGTGTTTTCACTAGGATTTTCTCCTTTTTTTTGTGAACATCATCTCTAAAAAAAGAGAGATGGATGGCTTATCCTACCCCTGAGTGTTATTTTCAGCTTATAGTATATATCCCTTGCATATTTATAGGGAACCTCCCCTTGATGAGAGGAGAGATTTTTCCACCTCTAATGTAGTAAACCTACACACTAGGCCGACCAATCTCCTTTGTTGTGGATGATAAGACCTATTTTGCTCAATCATACATAGTTACTTGTAGACTTTGTGTTGTTATAGATTGTGCCATTTTAGGATATTTTTCTTATGTCTATCTTTTACACACATTCTTGTTTATTTAATCTAACAAGAAAAATTATTGGAAGTGATAAGGAAGATGTCTTGAAGTCAGTTACTTTCAAATTTCATGATGTTATAGTTGTGTCCAGTGTGTGTTTATTTTTTGTTTCTGTGTTGAGGATTATGGGATGACTTTGTGCCCCCATTATCCTTTTTATCTCACTCTTTGGGCAGCTGAAGTGGAGACTTTGTTCTACACTTCATTCTATCAGTTATTGCACCCTGTTACTAGTCACTTATCATACCTGAAATAAAATCTTGTTGTCCCTTGCAAGAACACTTCTGAAAGAAGAGAAGTGCCTTCAATGTTTTCACCAAGATTTTATCCTTTTTTTGTGAACATCATCTCTAAAAAAAGAGAGATGGATGGCTTATCCTACCCCTGAGTGTTATTTTCAACTTATATTTATAGTATATAGCCCCCTGCATATTTATAGGGAACCTTCCCTTCATGAGAGGAGAGTTTTGTCCACCTTTGATGTAGTAAACCTACACACTGGGCCAACCAATACACTTTGCTATGGATGATAGGCCTATTTTGCTCAATCAAATAGCTGACTGACAAAATATTCACCCAATAGTCTTTTTGGCAACTCCGCTAGGGAAGAGCGCGCAGTTTGAAGTCTCAAGCTTCAAGCTGAAGCAGATCCTACTTTTTTCCATTTTTGTTCTACAATCTGGCAACTCCACATGCCACCCAAATTTTTTATCCCTCTTTTTCATAATCCCATCATGGTAGTTCAAGGCCCTTGGGGTAACTAATTTGGCCCACTAAGTCTTACTCCACCTCTACGTGAACTTCCATGCAGCTCAAGAAAGAATTTCCACATATTTTTTGGTAATGGAAGAGTTCACCCTGATGAACACATTGCAGCCTTCAGCATAGCCTATGGCATAATAAGAGTGGAATTTGAGGATGTTGTAGTTAGGCTCTTTGTGGAAACACTACAAGGTGTTGTTATAGACTGGTTCTACCATTTACAATCTAGATTAGTGACTGATTAGGACACACTCAAAGCTTAATTTGAAGCTAGGTTTAAGCCTATAGCGGATGCACATGTTTTGCTGGCCTAGCTCACATAGATGAATAAGGAACCTCATGAACCTATGAGGGATTTCATTTCTAAGTTCAATAAGCTAAGGAACTAAATTCTTGCTATTGCTCAGCCAATACCTGAAAACCTCAAATGCTTCTTCATCAACTCACAGCTGCCTAAAGTGAGTTTTTTGCTGAGATGGGCTAGACACATAGACCTTGATGCTACTCAAGACTTAGCTACTGAGTTATAATATGACCTTATCTTGATACAGAAGATAAGGAGAGACCAAAATAGAGGTAAATCCTCTTCATCTTATAAATATCCATCTATAGGCACCATGGACCAAATGGTGCAAAAGCTAGGAAATGAATTGCTAGCTTTGAAAAAGCAAATGGCACAAGGTATGTCTACTCCTTCTAATCAGGATATGCCAAGGAGGAAATTTTAGAACCAGTCATATCAAGGTAATGCTATGAGGAATCAAGGGTAGCCAAATCATCTTCCTCTCCCATAGAGGAACCTTTCCCTTGAAGCACCCCCAACCAACTCATCAGTTGGATATCTAGAAACTAAACATGATTTCTATTTCCAACCTGAGTGTGATCGAGAAAATGACATTGATCTCTTCATAGAGGATCAAGAAGAATTAGCTAGTGAGTCCAACATTGGTTTCCTAAATTACCAAGATGAACCCAGAAGTAAAGGTGAAGTAGTTGAGGGATCATATGCTATGTTCACCCAGTTTAAGAATCAGTCAACCTAACAAGCTAATAAAGAGAAGATAGAGGAATGACCTCAGCCAACAATTTTTATTGCTAAGCATGGAACCACTCTGCCTTTCCAGCCAAATGACCCAGTGGTTGCTAAAAAAAAAGTACCCCAAACATTTTTGCACCTTCAACTTCAAATTCATAGACCAGTCCTCCCCCTCCCAAAAATGAAAAGGATGAACTCCCATCCTCTCTTCCTAGTCCATTTCAGTCATTTGACATAGTCGACCATGTCAATAAAAATAAAATTCAAATGACTAAATTTGAATTCCTACTAGCCAACCATGAGCAGTTGGATAGGTTGGTGGAGTGTGTGAAGAATACAGCCATCCCTACAGGACAAGAAATTAGAAAGGTAACTCATGATCCCCTAAGGAAAATGCCCATCCCAATAACTCAGACATCAGTACCTGAAGCTTAGATTCTATTTGAGTCTTCAAGCAGGGGAAATTATTTTTTGTCCACAAAGGATGGTCATGTTTCTACAGATGAAAGTCTTGTAGCTGAAAATCTAGGAATTGATTCAAATAAGACATTAAAAGAATTGGTAGGGCATAGTATAAATAAAAAAGGATCTTCCATCTCTAATAAAGATAAATATGATAGAAGATTAGTTTTTGATGATGTTTGGATCTAGGAATTTGATGGCAGCAATTCCTCTACCCGTGTTGGAGTTGGGATGGTGTTGATATCTCCTCAATGAGATATTCTTCCTCCTTCACACAAGTTGCAGTTTAGTAACACCAACAACACTGTTGAGTATGAATCTCTATTACTCAAATTGAAGGCTACTCAGGATGAAGATGTCAAACTCCTTCATGTGAAAGGAGATGCTGAACTGATGGTTTGTCAGGGGTCTGATGCTGACAATCAAAATATGTGACAGACTGAACCACCAGAACAACAAGCTATGGTAGTGGACCATACTGTTGTACTTTGAAGATAGCAAAAGGAACTCTTCACCAAGAGAGAAAAGATTTATGGTTTTCAGATTCAAGACTGTCTTGACATGGGGCAAGAAGAGAGAACCAAAAGGAGTGCACAGAAAATGTGATTCCTAGTGGAGAGTTACATTTTCCTGTCACTGATTTTAGGGACAAAATGGTTTACTACTAGTTTATCAAGATGAAATGCCATCTTCATTGTCTCATAATGGGTAGCATCTGAATCAATTCAATTTTTGAAGTATCAGATAAGTTCACCTATACATATGTACCTTTGTATAGTCTTTAGTTCTATTTTGTGCTTTTCATTTTCATTTTTTGGAGCCTTTCTTTTTGGGTGGCATGACTCCATATCTCAATGGCATACATCAAGGCACCTGAGATTCTGGTTTTTAATCCCCTCAGTTGCTTCAAAATTTTAACTAAGGGATGTTCCCCAACTAGAGATAGCTATTGTCCCCCAAAAATATCACTCTTTTTGGGAACAACCTATGAACTATTTTGGTTCAACTGAGCAAAATCCTCTCTCCCCTTTTCAATAATTGTTCTAAGCATTCAAGTTCTTCATTCTTCAAGATTTTTAGAAATTTACGAACTCTGTAGGCTTGAAACTATGGACTCCACAGGATCATTTCTACGGACTTCATAGGAAGGAATCTATGGACTCTGTAGGAAGCAAATCTGTGAACTCATTTCTATGGACTCCCCCAATTCTACGAACTTGAATCTACGGACTCTGCAGGAAAGAAGCAAGCTCTCAACACTTAGGGAATTTCAAGGTTGGTTCAATGACAAGGTTCAACCAAAAGAGTTCATCAACAAACTTCTAAGCAAGGATTGAACCATTGAACCATTGAACTATTTAACCTTGAACCATTTTGGTTCAATGGGTTTAAGGTTCAACATCATCAACAAGAGTTAAGTGCTTCGTCAAAGGTTCAATAGGTTTAATGACCAAATGGTTCAATGCATTTGGTTTTAAAAGATCAAAAGGACTTAGCCAAATGAAAAGAATGAGCAAATTAAACCATTGAACCTTGAACCAAAAGGTTCAATGAGTTCACAAGTTTAAAGGTTCAACCAGTGCGATGATGATCAAAGAGCATAGAAATAATAAGGAAGTCACGAACAAAGGATGAACCAATGAACCGATTGAACCTTGAACTTAAAGAGTTCAAATTTCAATGGTTCATGGGCTTAAAGGTTCAAAGGTGGCCTCAGTCAAGGAAAGAAGTAACAAATAGGTGGTTCAACAGATGGTTCAACCAAGGAGTAGGAAAGCGATTGAACTAGGAAGTGATGGAACAAAAGAGGCAAAATGAACTGATGAACCAATGAACTAATGTACTTTCAATGGGTTCAAAGGTTTATGGTTCAACATGGTTCAAGTGGATAGCGACCATTGACAGCCCCGTGGACGTCAAATTTAAAGTAAGGGAATATCTGTTGAAATTCAAATAAAGCACAAAACTTAAAGGAAGAACCAAACGACTGTCTAAAAAGATAGCCTGAGAGCTCAAATCATAGTAGTAAGGGACAAAGAGGAAAATATCTATGTAGAAGTTATTCTGGTAGCTAGAATAGTCTACAAAGTAGATTTTTTAGCTTAAAAACATTTAAGGCACGGCCTATTGGTCTCCTTTGGAGTAAAGACAAAATGAACAGCTGCACAGACATTAGAGGGGATAGACTAGATAATCCATACTCAGGAAAAGACATATGGGATGAAATGACATGCCATAGTTAAGATAGCCACCCTATTTTCAATGCAGTCCTTTGACAAACCTAGAAATGCATTCAAGGCATTGAATGTACTTCATGGGTCATTCTTTTGAACAAACCACCATGTATTTCTTGGTTGCTATATATTTTAATCTCTCTTATTGTTTTAAGGAGATATTTTTGATCACAGAAGCAAAACTCTACCCAAATTAAAAGGTGAATACTAAGACTTTGAGCTCAGATTATTATTCATATTATTTTATCTAAATGAGAAATCAAGTTACTTGCAGACTTTGTGCTGTAATAACTTGTACCATTTTCAAATATTGTTCTTATGTCTATCTTCTAGATGCATTCTTGTTTATCTAATCTAACAAGTAGAATTAGTGGAAGTGATAAGGAAGATGTCCTCAAGTCAATTAATTTCAAACTTTGTGCTGTTATAGTTGTCTTTAGTGTGTGTTTATTTTCTATTTCTTTGTTGAGGATTTTGGGATGACTTTGTGCTCCCATTATCCCTTGTATCTCACTCTTTGGCAGCTAAAGTGGAGACTTTATGCTACACTTCACTTTTCTAGTTATTACACCCTGTTACCAGTCACTTATTATACCTTAAAGAAAATCCTGATGTCCCTTGCAAGAACACTTCTTAAAGAAGAGAAGTTCTTTTAGTGTTTTCACCAGGATTTTTTCCTTTATTTGTGCACATCATCTCTGAAAAAAGAGAGATGGATGGTTCATCCTAACCTTGAGTGTTATTTTTATCTTATATTTATATTATATATCCCCCTGCTTATTTATAGGGAACCTCCCCTTAATGAGAGGAGAGATTTTTCCACCTCTGATGTAGTAAACCTACACACTAGGCTGACCAATCTCCTTTGTTGTGGATGATAAGACCTATTTTGCTCAATCAGACATCTAACTGACAAAATATTCACCTAACATATTAGGTGGGTATAGTATGTGGATGTAAGATTGGATAAGAATGATTAAATATCCTCCAAATGAGGTATATATAAATGGATTCTTAGTAGGGAAGGTATATAAGACATAGGATGAATATGGGAGTCAAGTGTATATACAAGCTAGATACTAAAAATTATCTTAGGATCAGACATGGAAAGTGAAAAATGGGTGATTAATAGGATGTATATGGTGGGGTGGATAGTATATTTGGATTGTATATTAGAAGAGAGATGGAATATTAAGGTATGAAGGATATAACATGAATATGAGATGATGAGATGAATATGGATGTGTGCATGATATAAAGTGAATTGGTACCTGAAAGATTAGGATGTGATATGATGAGATGATGAGTATTAACCTATAGGTGTATAAGGTGTTACACACAAAATAAGGTATTGATGACTTGGATTGAAAATAATATGGTTTTTTGCACAACACTCAAATAACACATGAAAGTACAAATCCTAAATTAGTCAACTATTAAGGGTGTATAACCTAATGCCCACACCATTTACTGGATTCATAGGTGAGGTTATAGACTAGTGACCCAATATAGTATAAACCTAACCCTCTAAACTCCACTTGCATTTGATGGCCACTTTTTAGTTAATAATGACTCCTGTGTTGATACACTTGTTATTGTTAAAGGTTCCTAATCTAGGTATACCCAAGGGTTTCTAGGTGTATCCCCTATATTCACAAAGGTACAATGGGGCATAAGTATATGTAGGATGCTGTTTGATCACCCTATATCTTGGAGCTTAACCACCCCTCACTCCATAGATCCCTTAATGGGGAATTCTTCTTAGGCATTCAATGACAACTCTACTCATTTTTAGACTCCATAACAACACAACGTTTGGTTAGTGCATGGTGATAAAATCCATGACACTAACCCATATATTCTAATCCCATGTATGGGGATGAATTCCATGTCACGTGTCATCCTAAAATTAGGGGGGACAATAAATAGGCAAATGCAACATGATTAATTAACTACTTAATTACCTACATGTGAGGGGAATAAGTATAAACAAGTCAAAACATAGACAAAATAATGCATATACACTGAATAAAATTTACACAAAAGGGATTTATATATAATAACAAAGGTTAGAAAACAAAATGGGGTGCTTTGGTCTTGAAGGGTCCTACACAAAAGGGTTAGTAGTTTTTAAATATTTTAGTTTAAAATGATCAGACCTGTAAGCACACATCAAAAGTGTTAATGAGATAAATAAGATGGATGAGTAAAAGTGATGTTTGTGTTTGATTTCAAAACTAATCGGCCTATAAAACAAATGATTAGGAGTTTTATCTATTTTAATCTTTGACCAAACATTATATAGAGTACTATAAGATAACCTATAATGATAAAATATTATTATTTTGAACAAAGTTTTTTATGTTAATGCGAATACCTAGATGTCAAAAATTCCACATTTTTTATATGATTATTATTTCAATTTTACAAGATTACCTATAACCAATCAATATGACTAAATCATCTGCTTATAAATAACAATGAATGACTAGTCAATAAAGAAATGGCTTGAAAGGTAATATTCATAACACTAACAATCCAATGACTATTTAAAAATCATTCTAGAATTGTATAATGAATATAAAGTATAACATGAGCCCATAACACAAACTATTGACATAATCAAAAAACCCATAACACAAATATGCATTATTCTCAAATTATATACTATCTGATTAATAACTATATGATGTGTCCTAATATAAAATACTTATGAATTACAAATTACATAGGAGAAAAACACAAATAACATGTACTATTCCAAATTACAATATATTTAATATGTAGTTGACATTACCATTAATAAAACTTTACCTACTGATTATAATAAATTTAGTCAAATAGATATTGTGGACAAGCATATTATAGATCCCTATGTATATTTATTGATGTGCCGAATGGTCAATGCTATTATTAACTGGTGTTTTGGTAACTACAAATTTGGTTGGATCTAGATGCTTGCTACTTCTCCTTGCAAAAGTAATTCCAGCCGAACATTAAATGCCTTGATAAATATATACACCAAATGTGGATGTAAAACCTATAGATTTATATGGTATGAAACATCTGATAAATGTGATAGTGTGGCATTGGACACTTGTCAAGGACTAATTTTTTTTATAAAAATACTATCAATATATTAACTAGATGTACCAAAATAAATTTATATTATGAAGAAAAAGCTTGCTACAACTTGCTAGATGCAATTAGACAACAAGTTTCAAAACATATACATTAGTGATATCTAGATATATATATTTTCCAAATAAAATTAGTGAAAATAAATGTATAAATGATATCAAAAAACTATAAAAGTAGTTAATATCAATCAATGTTGCAGTCACAAAGATGTAGTCCTGCTAAACTACATGTTTTACCAAATCAATTTTTAATAGATAAAGATTTTTTAAAAGCTAAGAATTTGTAGTGATTATAATTAACATGATTGATTAGAAAATCCAATCAATGATGCTAGATACAAACTTTTGAAAGACATGTGATATTAACCAAACATATATAAGAGTACATGAGTTTTGATTTTAAAAAACAATTAATCAATTTCTGTCAAGATTTTAAAGCACTGCCTAGTCATGTATAGTAATAAGGTAATTCAAAAAATTATTCAAAAAACAACTCTTACTAGTCAAATTGGCTTAAAATTAACAAATATTACAGGGTAATTTACTTGCCATTGAAATAGAATAGTTTGTTTGATATTGGCATCTATTTATATTACCAAAACATGTAATGTTAGTACCTACAAGGAAAACATACAACTAAAGCCAAAGACAAAATCATGAACTTAAAACATGTTGATGACCAAAATCAAATACAATTAGCTGTACAAAAAGAAATGGTACCAAAAACAAATATCTAAAAAAAATGAAAGGACATTTATATATACAAAATATCATTATCCACTGATTTAATAGGCAGTAGTGAGTATCTTCCCTTAAGCTAGAGAAGTTCTAAAGGAAAATTTTTTCTATTTTTTCTCTCAAACCTATAAATTGAATTTATATACTCCAAGAACATATGGTTAGTAAGAGGAAGACTCTCCCACCATGGTCTCCAATAATGTGCACTAAATTTTAGATTTAGCTTATATTACAAATTCTAGTAATAAAAACATAAAATTTAAACACAATAATAGGAATGGATAAAGTAGGCAATCAACACAATAAAAATACTCTTACCATAACTTTACCTCCTTACATATACACTCTAGGATTACAAAATGGATTATTTATGAAAAATTTAAGAGTGTTGGATTACTTTGCTTGATGTTGATAATGGCTTCCAAAATGGATGATTGATCTTTACAATGGCTTTATATGAAATGCAAGAAGGCTCTAGGGATGCAAGATATTGGAAACAAGGCAAGTAGATTTCAAGGTTTCAAGTTAAGTGGAAGGAGGGAAGTGGCTTGATTATATAGGAATGAAGGGAGAGATTAATGTCTAAAATTCAATTTTGAGCCATTGAAATCAATGGCTAGAAATTTTCCATGAATTTTTTAATTATATGGAGATCTATTGAATTAGAAAATTCTAGAGAAATGGGGCTAGAATGGAAGAAATTTATAGAATCCTCAAATTCTATAAATCTCCCATATGGTTTAGGGGTTTAAGAGAGGTAGAACATGGTGGTGGTTGGGTTGTTACATTATTTCGTATTATTAAACTGGCTAGTTGGCTTAGGAGTAGGTTAGTGGGTAAGAAGTTCTAGTAGGGGTTTAATAAAGGGATTAGTTGATTTTTGGGATTTGGTAAGGTTTGTAGGATACATGAACAGCATGTGGGTTATTAGGCTATTATTTAGTTTATTTAATAAATATATAAATTAGACTAAATTAGTAGAAATTAGCTTAATTATTATAATTAGCCAGATGAGCATATTTTAGTACATACAGTTTCATCCTAAATAAGTAAGGTAGGCATGTGGTTTGTGGTCCCATCACGTTAATTTTTTTATTGTTTGATGTTAATTACTCTTCAATAAGGTCCTATTATGAATTTAACTCATCTATAAATATAAATACATCTCAGTGCATTTAAAAAATATAAATATCATTTGAAAAAGGTATCTAGTGTGTAGTGTCCACAAGAAAAATTTGAGTATTTAAAATAATTTTATATAACTAAAGTAAACATTTACAAAGCATCCATTATAGCATTAAAGTCTATGTTAAAAAAATGGGATTACATTGCATTAGTTTTCCTTGATGTTGATGAATGATTGTAATTACTTGAATAATGTATTTTATATTTTACATAGTTCGATTGAGGGGTGGCAAGGGCTGAGGTGCTAACAAGTATTATGAATCTAAGTTATTATTTGGTATGACTTAGGCCCACAAACATATGTTTAATGTTATTATATGTTTTTTGGATGACAATGGGTCAATTTGATTAAATGAGATCATTATGGGTATTGCAATAATCATGAAAACTCTTGTGCATTATCAATTATGTCCATTTATTTCCATTTTATTCATTTTTTTATGTGTGGTTTCACACACATTTTACAAACATGATCTAACTTAATCTAATAAAAATACCCTAATTGTTTTTTGTAAATTATTCATTCAAATTATTTGGACATGCAAAATGTCCATGAATATGTGTGTTGATATTAAATGCAACAAAGAATGAGTCAAAAAAATTTTGTCTATGAAAACCATATATCTTATAACTTTTGGAGTTGATATTTGTATAATAATGTAATATGAGTTAGTATATTGGCAATACTAAAAATAAGAGTAATTTATGGAAATTATTTAGGTGTTACAATATATTTTTAGATTATGGTATATAATATTTAAAAAATAGGGAGGTGATGTGTAAAAATAGGAACTAAAATATGAAAATATTGAAAATTATTAGTTAATATTTTACAATACCCTAAATTAATTTAAGTGTAGTTAGAAAACATCTTTATAAAAAAAGTAACAACACATCCTTAGGAGAGACCATGGGTTTCCCTAAAAAATTACTAACATGAATGTTCATAATATTGTGTAAGAGAATTAGAAAAAAGGAAAATTCTTGATAAAAAAGTATTAGTTAATTATGATTCATTCTTAAATCATTACCCATATTTAATCTAAAATGAAAATAGATATTAAAGATTAATTAAAATTTGTATTCATTATATTCCTTGTCAAAAATGGATGACAAACCTTGGATCACAATCAAACAGAATTGAAGTGAAGCCAAACATGGGTGAAGAACAGTTTGGAGGTCTCACATATGTTGATATTATCTTTTCCTAAAGGATAAATTGAAGGATATATTATAATAATTTAAAGTCCAAGTTTATAGTTTAGTCCAAGTTTATAGTTTGTTGGCTTGAAGATGTTGCAACAGAAATATGATTGTGCAACATCAATACTACACTTTCCCAAGTTTTGATCATCTTTTAGTGTTACATTGTAGTTGAGACATATGTGATATCTTTTATGTGTTCCTTGAATGTATTTTCAGAGATGTGAGTGTGTAGACAACTATTTTTTTGTCTTAAGATAGTTTGAGTTATCAAATTGTATTCTTCTAGAGTAATTCTTTATTTGTCAATTATTATTCATATTATATTCTAATTCGAGTATGATTCATTTGTCTTTGGCCCCATTGTTTCCCTCTTCATTGGAGTTCCTATCTCATTTATAGTTTTCTATATCATCCCTTTTTGTAGTTTTTATTTTTCTGTCGTAAAATAACATTTTAAGTTTATACTACAGCACCATGTACCACTACATTATTGATCTGTTATGAATCCTATACTTTCATAGATTCATTTTTAGTGATCATGTTCTATTAAACACACCTTACCTTGGATTTTTTGTGAAAAGTACAGACCCCTTTTGTTTTGTAGAGGAATTATTTATTATTTGGGTTATGTGTGTGTGTTTGGGTTGATTTTTATTATTACCTATATAAATATGATGTTTTGGACAATGGAATCTCATTTCATATGCTTATTTTCCATTTGAGAGGACTTATTGAAACTAATCTATTAATGGAAGCTCAAGAAGAATTGCTACCTATGATAGGTATTCAAGTTTGCTTATTTGGGTTCTTTTCTTAAGAGTTCTTATTCAAAATATTTTATTCCACATTTTGGATACTTTCAGTCTTTGGTATTTTTGTCTTTGAAAAGTTTTCAATGGGAAACTATTTGGTAAGGAGATTTATCTTGAATTTTATTCCAATCCGTATCCTTTTGATTAATAACTTTTCTTCAAAGAATTTTGTTTAGAACTTCTTATGCAATAAATTTACTTTGGAAAATTTGGTCTTCAAAAAAAAATTGTTTGAGAACTTTATCTACGGTAACCTCCTCTAGAATGGAAATCTCCTCAAAGAACACTAGGTCTTGGGGAACTATTCCTTCAATCACTTTCATTCAGATCCCTTCATTTAAGACATTAAAAAAAATCTTCCTAAATGAATCTCTTTGAAGAGCAATTTTCTCTTCAAGGTCTTTTCTTATAATCCTGAGTTGTTACACCCCTAAACCATTAAGTAAGATATTTTCACCAACATGACATACACCTAGGTGTAAGATGATATTTTTTCAAAAGGTTAATCCTTGGGGTTTTTGTGTATCTAGTTGGAGGATATAGCACAAATCTTGTACCAATTGGTAGGAGGATAACCATCTCCCATTTTTTTAGGGAAACATCAAGGATTTAGAGAAATGTGGTAAGTGTAGTGCAGGGATTGTAGAGTCATAGAACTGGTAGTTATGATGATAGATTTCTATCCCAACACCTAATGTGTAACTTCCACTCTATAAAAGATGCTCCTAATATATTATATAAGGAGTTCAATCCAAAATAATAAAGGATATGAAGTATTGCAATGAATATCTGTCAAAATGACTTCAAAACCTTGCTCTATAACCTTTAATCCAGTGCCATTAAGGCTTAGAAATAGTAAGGAGGCCACCATTGTTCCAATATTATGTACCCAAGCTCTCTTATAAGCCTTTACGATGCTATGTGTTATGATTTTAATATAAAATGTTTTATGCACTTTGAACGATGATGACTATTGTTGTATTAAAATGTACTATGTCTTATTTACATGTATTTTTATATTGCTAATTGGATGAAAAAGTTTATGAGGTTATATTATTAATTGAATAATGTTAATTAATGTTTGTGATTTGTACTAGTTCACTTATTTAATAGAGCCTCTACAATTTTCATGACATCATGATCATATTGTATGGAGGATGAGCATAGATCTACACTAGTAACCTAATACTTATTTAAATTTCATGTCTAGTACGATTAAATTGAGTAGAAGCAATCTTTTGACCCTTTAAGTGCCTATAAGACAATAGGCTCAATCTGAGAAAGTCTTGCACCTGTAGATTTGTCTTAATATGAGTTTTTGTTGAATTTCTTAAGTCCCCTAATTAAAACCTCATACCATGGCACAACTAGCACAATATGGGCCTTGGTTCCTTTCAACTTGTACTTTGGGTGAGTGCATAAGGCATATGCCTTATGTGGATTGATGTTGGTGCAATAGAGGGTTTAAATGGTGAGTATTAAGGGAGTATCCCACGTTTGTACTTGGTTCTAGTAAACTAAAACAATAGATTTTTCACAACATTTTTGTTCTATTGTTGGGACAATTGTTAAATTTTGTTACTATAATGATGCAAAAAAATGATGTACTAACTTTTTCTTGAAAACATTGAGTATTGGTTATAATAGGTGGAAGATATTTTTGCATAGAAGCATCCAACCTACAAAGGATAAAATCCAAAAAAATGGTTTTAGAAAAACCTATATGATGATTTTTATGAGGTAATTTTTTGTGAGTTATTTGAGCATGTGTACAAGTGACTGTTTTCATAGTCAACCCATAGAAGATGCAACTATGGATGGAAATATGAATGGATAAAGGAGTACCTAGAGATTTTTGAGACCTTAGATGTTACTTGGATTAGAGAAGTGGAAAAATGGTGGCAAGGAGCTCTAAATAACTACATACTTGAGTTTTTAGTATCAGCTTAATCTTGCATAGAGGAGGTAGAGTACCAATTTTTAGGCAACCCTAGAGGCACATTCATGTAGGATTTTGATGCATAGCTCAAAAATATAATGGTTGAGTATGGTTTTGAAAATTTGTGGATGGAAGTTCAAAATCCTTTTGCATATGAGTTATGAAATGAGGGAGAAGGGGCTATGTAGGTGAGGCATAATTGAAGGGGATGAGAAAATTAACACCTAAGAGATCAAAAGATAGACCTATAATAAGATACGGTGCCAACTAATAGAGGATATGGAACTTGAAAGTGTTGAGAGGTTCCGTATTGATTGAAAAGGGCATGGGGAAGGATATATTGAAATAAAATAACATGAATATGAGAGATATAATAAAGAGATGGACTAAACTTGATTATTGATAGGTGTGAAATTTACTGAGTTCCTACAAGATTTTGTGACTATAGATATGCCTGATGTGCCTACCCCATTTTAACCTATAGTGAATGTTCACATGTTGGATCCCCCACTTGAATTAAGTAGATAACTTCTTGTTGACCCTACTAATGCGTTATATTTTAGACATTTTGTATATTTAGATTCTAACTTTGTGATTGAATAGATTATTAATACCATATGAGGATGTGAGAACAAATAACTTTGGACTATTGGGCACTATCTCACCATAACATAACTTGAATGCGATCATACTAATTTACTTGAGGTCAATAATGTAAAGTGGGAAATAACCCACAAGAATTTGGTTGATGTCATAATCATGTGGCATAACACAACAACATCAGCTATGCCAACAGTGATGATAGGACCACCACCTACCTATATGGATAGAGGCATTGGAGTAATATTTCCAAGATAGGTTCAAAGGGGAAAAGTTCCTCAAGTAGTAGTTTCCCCCTACAGCAGATCTACTATGAGATGATTATGCACCTTCCATAATATCATAGTGTAAAATGTACTAGAACATGTGCTAAAGTGTGAGATATAATGGCATGTAAGAGGCATAACTTATATGAAGCACAAGGCTACTCAATTTATAACCACTTTATTTGATCATTACCATACTTGGTATAGAAAATTTTATCCTAACCAGGCCATGCTTGACTATGATACCCTAAAGGATGCATTCCTAAATAATTTGACACCTCATAATTTGAACAATAGAGCATCATTGTGATAAAAGAAATCACCCAAGGATTCTTAGAGAGTGTATGTTTGAATGATGAAAGGTTCAAAACATTCCTATCAAAGTTCCCATATGATATTCACCCTTCCCAGCATGTGCATTGGATAATTCAGGGGTTGCTCACATCATGATGAAGAGTGGTTTCCATAAAGGCTTTTACAGATCCTCAAGAAGCACTTAAATCTATCCTAAGAGCTAAGGTAGTCAAAAGTGTAGACACTAGGATCAATCCATTTATGGAGGTATAGATTCCATATATGGCCTCCTAGCTCTAAAATCTCACCACCAGCTCTTTGCATGATGCTTGAAGTAGACTATGGTGTACCAACTGTGAACTAATAGGCCATAATAGAACCAATTGCTCATTAAAGAATGTGAACACCCTACTTCTAAGATATGAATATTTTCAAAAAGTGCATGACATCCAAAATTATCATTTATTATAATGTGCAAACCAAGTCAACATAATGATCTATTGTTGTTTATGTAATGCCTACACCCATACCACTACTAATTTCTAGGTGATTGATGAAATTTATGAAAGCATGGAAAGAGGTGCATAACATGATATAATACTAGTTAACAGGAAAGAAAACTAAGTGAATGATGGATATGACCAATATAATACATGCTTGAAGATGTAATGAGGAGATAGATGGTGGGGTAGAGGATGTGATAGAGGAAGGTTCCCACCACACTCATGTTATAAGTGTGGCTCAACAAAGAATTATCAGTGTAATTTCCCTACACATTCCATGTGTGGTTATTTTTGAGGTCTCCATAAGGTCAAAGAATATATTGACCTATAAAAAAAATTGACCCAAGGTAGGCTAGTGGAAAAATGGTGTAGGAATGATCAAACATGAGCATAAGATGGAAAAATGGATCCCAAAGGCACTAACTACACATACAAATATAGTCAAAGCATAGTTAAATACTCATAGTGGACTCACCACTCAGTTGATAGTTGGGCCAGTACCTGAGTTATTCCTCAAATATGGGGATAATGGTCAAAATAAATGCATAATGGGGCCTAAATAAAAATTTACATTGTGCCCAAACCCTACGCTCTAAAAAGATGTATTACAATAGGCTATGAGTGTAATCCAAAACATACAATGGGAGATATAATTAGTGTGAGACCTAGAAATGTAGGCTACCACCTCTTTAAAAAAGAAAGATAGCCAAAATGTTGAGGTACAAGAATTGACTAAGATCTTATGCCTCCTAAAAATAGAAAGAATGTTACCCCTTTTGAAGAAATTGCTCTTAAAGCATGTTGGTCAAAATCAAGTTGAGGTTACCATGTCACGCATGGAGAGGGTACAAGAAATTCAAGATATATAAAATGCTAAATATGACCAAGAAATCCTAGTGGATGCTATTATTAATATATGTTATATCTATGAGTTTATTTTACACAGGCATTGAGGTCAACATATTGACCAAGAATGCTTGGGATAAAATGGGTAGAATATCCCTAAGACCTTCCCCTCATGCACTATTTAAGGCCAATAAGACCTAGGCACAACCTATTAGAATTTTTAAATAGAAAAATTATGGATATCATGGGTTTTTAGTTCCATGCTAACTTTGAAGTCATAGAGTTAGCAGAGCAAGACAACTAACTAAAACTTCTAGGAAGATTGTGGTGTTATGAAAATAATGTAAGTATGTGCTTCAAAAGGTGCTACATTAATTTTTAAAATGGAAAGGAAGGGTTAGTTATACCTCTCTGAAATGACCAGGGACCCCTTATGTTGAGAGCATGGACATCAAGAATTAGATCAACCATATATATAACATCACACCATAAGGCACTAAGATTATAGATCCAAATGATCAAGGAGTCCTCTCTTGGGAAGATGGGAAATCATCCTTAGACACCATAGATGTTTCTTATGACTGATGGTTAAGGAATCATATGAAACCACTGGTCGATGGTGCCACTTAGTATACATAAAAGCACAAAAACTAGTAAAGAGAGGTTATATATGTATTGATCACACTACTAACAGATGAGTCCCTTGTATCAATAGAATGGTCAAAATAATATTTTTCCTTATTAAGGGTAAACTTCATATGCTCATAATATTCTAAGGAAGTAATCCTATGGAGAACTATATTTGTGACCTTGAATCATACATCCTGAAAGATGTGAATAGAATGGGTGCACGAGTGTAAACATTATAGAGCCCTACTACTTACTAATGGGTAGCGTAGAATCTTATATTTCCAACTTGGTAGGATGTAAAGGAAGTTATTTATACTAGCTTCATAAAAAGTAATGAGGACCTAGAAATTATAGCCTACTCTAGTGATTGTGACCCCATAACACATGTACATCTTTGCAAAGATACGTGGACTATTTTTATGAAAACTCCCCATGAAATATATGGGTGCATACCTTCTATAGAACCTTAAAGACTTTGGCATGGGTGTGATAAATATTCAATGAGTCACACTACAAAATAACAAATTGGGATGCCCTTAAGGAGTTGTTTTTTCATACTTTCTCCTTTTCTTTGAAAAATATTTAACTAATTGAGCCATTACAGGAAGTTTGAAGGTCAGTGTTTGAGGATGTTTCTATACTTGAATATTTATTAAAGGACATGTTTGGAAGAAAAGGATTAGCACTCCCAACATTTTTTGAAGAGAAAATTATGAATAATGACTCTAGTGATGAATATCATGATACATGGAAGGTGTGAAACTGGACAAATTTGATAGGTAAAAGGAAGTTAGTACATTAAGTTAAGGATAACACCCTAGATGAAGACCCTACCAATTTTAAGGTAGAAATAACTAATGGAAGAAGACAAATCAAGTATTCACACAATGAGAAGAATGAACCCTACTAAGAACCATTAAAAAATACCAAGGTAGATATCAATTCAGAGGGGGAACCCAAAATTACCACTCTAGATGCCTAATGGTTTGATGTAAAACTATATCAAATTATTGATCTCTTGAAGTAATTCAAAGAATTGTTACAAAAAATATAAAAAGATATTAAAGGTGCACACCCATCCCTTAGAAAAATGATAATCAAACTAGTCGATAGTGTAAGACTTGTCAAAAGTGGCCTTATAGGATGAACCCAAATCTTTGTGCCAAGGTTAAGACTAAGATTGATAACATGCAAGTTATAGGCATCATCTACCCCATACAAGAATCAGAATGGTTTATCCCCTTGGTCATCAACATCAAAAATTATGGGCACATTCACACTTGTGTTGACTATAAACTATTGAATGCCATTTATGTGAATGGCCCCTTTTCAACTCCATTCACCGAAAAATTATTGGATGGTGTTATAGGTTGTAAGATATACACATTTATTGATGGTTTTTTAGGATACCATCAAGTTTATATTGAGTATGAGGACAATCCTAAAACCACCTTCATGATGAAATTGGGTGTTTTACTTATCACATAATGCTTTTTCGGTTGAATAATGCACCAACCATTTTTTTCGAAGTGGTAATCACCTCATTTAAATACATAATTCATAATTTATTTAAAGTATACTTGGATTATTAGATAGTGTATGGGTTGGTGAAGGATCAATATGATAATTTGTGACTAATGTTTGAAAGGTGGAGGTAGTTAAAAATTTATTTGAATGTCAAGAAGTCTGTCTTTGTAACACCATTTGGCACCTTACTCAAGTACATCATTTTCAAGGATGGTCTACTTGTTGATCCCACCAAGATTGAAATCATCCTTTAGCTTCAAATATCATCAATGCATAAAGACATCCACACCTTTATTAGTAATTATGGATCTTATAGGAAATTCATAAGGGATTATTCTAGGATTATGACATCGTTAGAATAACTCTTATGAAAGGATGACCCATCATATTGAGTCATAGTGTAGGAAGATGCTTTTTAGACCCTAAATCTCAAAGTTTTTACAATATATTCCCATTTTATTACCAATATATGCACCCAATCATGATGGATCCATTATATAGAGAAGGTCCACTAAAAGGTATGGCACGATAAACATATCAAGTGAAAGGTGTTTATATAAGATGAACTCATCTTGCTATATGGTTCTAAGTAGCTAAGGCACCTAGGAAAATTATAGATTAGGTGGATGGGACCTTATGTCATCCAAAACATCTTAGGGACTGATGCATGTAATATGTGCATGATGATTGGTGAAATTCTCCCTAGGATTTTGAATGATAACATATTGAATGTATACCATCACCAAGATGGCACTACACCATCTAAAACTAGATTCCTTGTCAAAAGTTGGATTATTAGTTTTGACCATATTAAAATTGGTGCAATCCAACTCTTTTCTCTATGTTTATTCTCTTAAATTTCTTGAATAAGCACGTATCTTTCAATCCTATGGGATAAAATTTTTGTCACTTACACCCACATAAATCTAGTCAGGTGAGTTGAGCCTAGTCAAATTTTCAACACCAAAGGCTAGAAACCTAAGATTCTGAGCACATGTGAATTTTGTGAAGATAAAAAATATATAATAATAAATTGATCAAGGAAGGATAATAAAGTGTTTTTGTGTAAGAAATCAAGAGGGGATAATGAGGTGCTAGAATACTAGCACAACTATTTGCATGGGGTAGGGAAGGCTACAGAAAGAGATAGTAAAGTGCAAGGAAATTGACCTAAGAGAGAGACATGTTTCAAAGGGAGCATAACACCAAGAATATTTGGAACCTATAAGGACAAATGATGCGCATGTGAAGAACTACACTAAAGTAACCAAAATAATGAAAAAAGTCATGCCAAGTGGAATAAAGTGGAATATAATAACCATTGTGATAGTTGGTACCCACCTAATATTCAGTGGGAAGTCACTATTTGAATCACCTATCACTTCATTGAAGAAATAATTATTAAATTTAATGATATGGTGGTGGAAGAACAAAGATCTACATTAAATGAGTAATTAGTGGTGGATTTTATCGGATTTCATGGTTTTGAGTAGATTTAAAGAATTTAAATACCACCAACCATCAGTGTGGTAGCTAAGAATAATGTATAAAATGGAACATGGTAGAGGAAGGAAGGTTAATAACACTTTCAATAGCTAATAATAGAGATGGAAGTCAAAGCTATTAAACCAAAAAATGCTACTAGAGAGAACCAATCACCCACATCCCCTAAGTGAGAATGAAAGAACATAAAGAAGATTGCATTTTTCCTTGAAGAGAAAATAAGGTAAGTTGTGGGATGTAAATAGATAAAAAAGGGAGAAGGAATTAGGTAGAATAACTATACTACCATATATAGGGTAAGAATCTCAATAGTCAAATGCACAATCACATTTTCTATGATTATGAAGCATATCGGGCACAATTTTGGGCTTCAAAAGAATCAACTAACCTTTATTTAATAGTGTCATGTTTAGGATAGGAAAGAAACAACTAAACATAGGACCACCAAAAGAAAAAATAGATGTGAATAAAGCATGGGTGGTAAGAGAAGTAGTCATCACAAAACTAGAGGTGCAGATGGTGGAGGGAGTAAGCATCATAGAGATAGATCTAACCATGAACACAAAGCTCACTTATAGAGAGATGGATTGCCCATAAAATCTTATGGTGGGGGAGAAGTGAGTATCATTTATTCATGTTTATAATTTTGAGGACTACAACCATAGGATAGGTACCAACATGCAAGAGTTGAACAAGGACTAGATGATAGACATTGGGAATAAAACCAAATTAGAGACCAAGTTATTTGATGTCTCCATCAGAGATAAATTATAACTCACATGCATCATAAAACTATTAAAACTACCAAATTTTGGCAAGCTAAAATACTTGGTTCATTTCCTCCTATCAAGGGTACATGGTGACTTGTTATACTTTGTTAGATTGTGCATGAGGATCTATGAAAGCCTCATTAGTAGAATCATAGGTCTACATAGTGAAAAATCATATATGAGAGATAATGGAGGATGAGGTGGATGTATAAATGGTCTAAAATTATTGGTAGTGTGAATGCACAAAGTAATTAGATCAAAGACTAGGAGTGGACCTTGGAATAACTTTTATGCACTCTATAGACTAAGGCCTGTGAGAAAGGAGAGATCTTAGATGGAAGTGTGGTAAAGGTGAAAGCCAATTTATAAGCCTTATATAAGAGTTAGATAAAATATATGTTATAAATATTTTATCCTCCAAGATAGATAACTCTTAATAAGAAATTAAGCTAGCCATTAAAGGCTTTGAAGACTTCAACACCAAACTCTAGGAGAATGTGCTTGAGTTTTATGCTTCCAAGAGTTTGATAGCTTAGTCTGAGGGTATACTAAAGTTTTTATATGGGGTAAATGTTGGGCCCTTGACCTATTAAGTAAGGTATTCATACCAATATGACATACACCTAGGCACGAGATGTTATTTTCATTAAAAGGTTAATCCTTAGGGTTATTTTTTAGCCCATTGGAGGATATAGTGAAAATATTATGATAGATGGTCGGAAAATAATAATATCCTATATTTTTAGAGCATCATCAAGGATTTCAATAAATGTGTCAATTATATCACATGGATTGTAGATTCATTGAGCTGGTAGTTATGATGATAGAGTTCCATTTCAACACTAAGCATGCAACTTCCACCCTAACAAAGATGTTCTTGAAATCTTATATAAGGAGTTCTAGATAAAAGAGGAAAGGAGTTGAAAGACTTGAGTGAATATTTATTATAATTACTTCCAAAACTTTCTCTATAAACTTTGATCTAGTGGCCATTAATGATTGTAAATATTATGGAGACCACAATCGCTCCAATTATATGTGCCCAAGCTTGCATGTGAGCCTCTAGGTTGTTTTTATTGTTATGGACTTATAACAATGATGAATATTATTAAATTCAAATATAATATGTCTATTTTACATATCTTTTTATATTTCTAATTGGATGTGAAATTTTTTGAGATCATACTATTGATTGAATGATGTTAACTAATATTTGTGTTTTGTATTAGTTGACTTCTTTAATGGATCCTCTACACTTTTCATGACATCATCATATTGTATGGAGGATAAGCATAAATTTGTGCCAATAACCCAATACTCATTTAAATTTAATGTCTATTATGATTAAATTGAGTAAAAGCATCCTTATGACCCTTTAAGCATGTATCGGACCCTATGCTTAATCTGAGAAAGGACTGCACATATGGATCTACCTTAAGATGATTTTTTTTGAATTGATTAAGTCCTTTAAAATAAGACTTGTACCATGGAAAAAATAGCCTAATACAATCCCTAATTCCTTCTCAATTATTCTTTAGGTGAGCACATAAGCCTTATGTCTTATGTGGATTGATGTCGATGTAGTCGGGTGTTTAAATGTTCAGCATAAAGGGAATATCCTATGCTTATGCCTAGTTATACTAAATTAAGACACTAGATTTTTTACAACATGAGCTCACCACATCATATAATTATGATTAAAGTAAAATTTCAACCCCTTAACTAAACCATATAGTGACAAATGTCATAATAAAAAGCAACACTATGGTACCCCAAATGAGTAAGCATCCTACATTGCATGCTAACTAGGCCTAGGTGGTCAAGTTCAAAATTTAGTGAAGGTGACAAGATCATAGAAATTTGTGATTAATGTCACATGAATAATAATGAATACAAAAATCTATATTATTGATCCCCTAACTAAGTTCACCTCATTAGATTTTTAGGAGCTCAAGTACATATAGCCTTTTGTAATTTTAAAAGCCCTAGTGCATCTAAAATAACTTATAGTTTACATGAAATAATTTTAGACCACTATATTTAAGATATTGCATCAAACAAACATCAAAAAATATCAATGGAATATTCAACTAGGGCATAGAAGGGGGTTCTACCACCATGTATGTTTTTCATTAAGGGCTCCACATAATACCTATACAAGGTTTTTAATGAAACTATGTTCGATGGTCTCCATTATAATTATGTGGATCCATGGGAGGTCATAAATAATGTTTATCCATTCACACAAAATTAGGACATATTAATATAGGAGAAACAACTTGTACATGACTTATTTCCATTTAAGTACTAAGCACTCCACTACACATCTACCAAACAGGAAGTCATGTCATGCATTGACTTGCTATGAGACTTATTATTTGAAGGTAGAATTATAGATGATGGTTATCTAAATTATTTCAGAAATAACATATTAATTTCATAGATATTATGATATGTGTTTATGAGGTATTTATTCTCACTCATTTTGAGTTCTATATTCGATATACATAGTGTGGTTACCTAGAAGAAAAATAAGAGTGTGGAACAAGTAGTAGGGAAGTGGATTATCCTCAGTGAGACTTAAAATATCAAGGAAAATACCAATAATATCATCCCAATCACCTAATTCATGATAATAATTTGTATTGGCATGGAATTTTTTAATTTACTCTTTGGTCACCCAATAATTCATTTATTGCATTTAGAATGGGTGCCCCTACTTGACCTGCTCTTGACTTTAGAGTGCTTCTATGCATTGGGGGAGGTTATCAGTGCTTGATTAAATGAATAGATAATATATAAGGACAATATTATTGAGGGTGGAAATTTATATATGATGTCATATATTTTAGATGTGATCATGAGGATGGTTTACAGGCATAATGGGGTTTTGTGGAATACTGGCACTGATTATAACAAGAATAGAATTTGTGATTTCTATTCTTTCATTCACATCTATGAATATGTAAGGAACATTTCTATAATTATATATTACATACATACTCAAGTTTGGATGGCCATTTGATGGCCACCCTTAACCAATTATTTCAAGTAGCATTTCCAATACACTTACAAATTTGGGGGATTATTTTCTATACCTAGATTATAAAATTATCATGGTTACTAAACATAGGGTAGACCCTATTAGGCTCACCAAATTTATCCCAATTTTTTTTTGGAAAAGTGATTTCTTTCTAAATATGCACTGGTATAGATGAAGACTTGAAAAATACTAAGAAAATCACTTTCCATGGCTCACATCTCACTATTGGGAGGATGTATCATACATACAAGAGACATTTAAAAGAGGCTAGGAATGTGAGGTGGACTTATTCATTTGTTAATCTACCCCATATGGATTGGTACTCCCATGGGTAGTATAGAAAAATATTCACAATTTTTGGCATCCCATACAAACAATAACCATTCAACCATGACTTCATATTACTTAATGGAAAAGATGATGAGGATGTAAAGGAAAGGGCTGAGACTGATGGCCTAAGTGAATATTTATTGAGGATATTACTACAATAACCCTCTCTTAAACTCAATCAAGCTAAATTTAGGATCCCACCAATAGGGGGATGAATATCCTCTGAGTTATGGAGTGGTTGAACTTTCCAATAACTAGTAGACTAACACCAAGATCCCCAATAACCATCTACTATGATGAAAGATCAACAAGACCAAGATAAAGTGGTATGGAAAAAATCAATTGTTGGGGATCATGAAGAATAATAAGTCCTTGAAGAGACATCAGATATTACACATAAAGGGTAATAACATACTCCTCCAGTTCAAACATCTATTATTGAAATGAAGTAGGCCAAATAGGAATTAAAATAATAACTAACATAGGAGAAGGGAAACACAATTAGCGAAGAGGTGGAAATCATTTTCTTGGACTCCTATGATGAGGAAGATATGGAACCTATTATGTTAGATTCAATAGCCATAACATCTAGTTTGGATCTTCCCCTTCATACCCAACAAGTGACTACTCCAAAAGCTAAGAGAATAACTCTTTTTTGTCAAAAAAGACCTAGGGCAGGGAGACCATAGACTCCATTGATGGAGATAACCAACAGAGAGCAACAACCTTCAGTTCAAGGTGAGCAAATAAATGAATTGAATGAAGAGGAGCTACACCAAGAAAAAGTACTGAGATTGCAAGGATTGAAATCAATGTTACCCCTTAGTGGTGTCCAATATGGTAAATGTGTTTTATTCATTGTTTCCCTAGGCCGTCTCATCTTATGTCATTACCAATTGTTTTTACTATGCCTTTATCAATTGTTTCCACTTCTACTCCTATATCTACTAAGCATAGTTTAATTATTCCTACTATTATGCTAACCACTATTCCTTTAGTCTTCATTCCTCCATCCACTTTTCCTTTACTCTCTACCATTATTCATTTAATCTCCACAATTATTCCTTTAGTATATAACTCTCCTTCCAGATCCACCAACCAATCCATAAACCAAGTGGTAGCCTCCTCTACTCAACTGGGCTCACCATTGCCTTCATTAGGATTAGGACAAACCATGACAATTATGGAAATAAAGAGATCCCCTAATAAGAAACATGGCTATGTTGTGCATTCCATTACACACTTAGGGAATGTAGACTAGTCCAACATAATTTTTCACTCAATACCCAATCCATCCATTGAGTCTGAGCCTGAACCTAAGCCTGATAAGGGTAGAAAAATAGAAGCCCATCCATTAAATCAATAAAATTTGACTCTTCCAAGTTGGGCCAAGGAGTTAGGAACATCATCTTTGAGAAGGCCTAATTTGAATATCACCAAGCTTCCCATTATGAGCTCTCTCTTTGATAAAGCAACCTTAGTGTAAGAGGTTAGGGAGAGGAAGATTGAAGATAGCATTGGTAGAGGGCTAATTTTTGAAGAAAGAGAAGAAATTTATTCTATTTTGAAAAGGTAGGATATAAAGAAGGTTTAGTCCCCTTGTATTGAGGAACTTAAGTCCTACATGGAAACCCACACTAAAGAATTATTATCCATCCATGAGGGAATAGAGCAAGCTAGAAAAGAATTAGAAGAAGAGATGAAGACTCTTAAAAGGAAGAAATAGGTAATCTATGTTCCTTCTAGAATATATTAATATGTATGGAGTGTAACATTAAGTTTATACAAAATTTTGGATAAAATTCATTCTTTATGAGTCCAGTTGCCAGCACATGTAACTGTAATAACAAAATTGTTTAAAATTCTCAAATAAGATGATAATAAATTTAATTTCATGGTGTTTTATACTCCTAATAAAGCATTCAGATAATTAAATTTGATGAACCCTTTAGAGGTAATAAATTCATTAAATATAGCAATCATAAAACCTTAGGAAGATCAAGATTGGATAGGTGTCATTGATATTTCAGTTAATAAGCTCACTGAACAAGAAAAGTATGTAGTAAAAATTTTATATGAGCTTGAATTAATAGGATAAGGAGATAACATTGTAAATATGGTAGCTTGAGTTTTTTTTGATCAAATGATTCAAAAACCTTTGGATAGTTTCAAATAAAGATTATAAAGACTGAGTCTAGAGGATATTAAAGCAATGTTGAGTACAGTGAGGAAGAACGCAATGAAAGTGGAGGTCCTTTGAGTAAGCTTCTGAGCTACAAAGATAGAGTATGTGAGGATAGTATAATATTCATATATGGTAACTATAACTACTCTCCTTTAAATGAACTTAAATTGGGTGAAATATGTCAAAGGATACAATAATGATCAAAAGTTTGATGTGAAGAAGAAACCATCCTTAGGACCACCTGCTAGCTCAGCTCAAGTTCCACTTAATGTGCTAGTTACAAATCCACAATCAACATTAGTCCCATTTGGCTCAAAAAGTGCATCAACTCCCACTCTTAGCTTAAATTCAATTATAACTACATTTCAAGCTACAAGTTCTTCCCTGGCCATAACTCTAGTCACCACATTTATTACATCAACAAGTTCAACTCTATTAGCCAACACAACTTTAATTACATTGTAGTTCTAACAACCTTGAAAAATGTCAATTAGGAGCCAAATTAGCCTTAGTTGAAGGCTAATTTGTCTAATTTTATATGGAATGACTATAAGTTACTAGTTAAGGATTATTCTATCCATGTTATAATTAAACAAATTATTTTTTCCAAGATGCACATGTTACATGTCTGATGTAATCTATAAGTCATAACATGTAGTTTTGTATCGAACTAAAACTTATCTTCTAGTTAATATAATGTAACCAAAGTTTTTATATACATGGAAGATGAGACGATCCCTTCCCCAAGTCCTTTAAATACATGTAAACTCATCTTTTCAAAGGGTCAGAGTTTTTTTATTAATATACAAGAAGAGATCAAGAGATTGATTGTCATGCAACTATGTTTGTTTTTCCTTCTTCCATTTTTCTATTAATGAAATTTAAGTTTCTTTGTCTATATCAATTTAATAATTATTAAGTGTGATAATTATAAAAATAAATATGATAATTTCGAATAATGAATATTGATCTTAGATGTGAAAAAATAATTTAGGATTGGTAAATTTCATTGGCTTAAATAGTCAGTATAGGATGAATTTATAATATGAGGTGTGTAAAGGTATTTTTATTTTTATAATCATCTTGGTTTGAGATATATTTACTCTAGATAATTTTTTGGTTGAAGTTGTAGCCTTTCAAATAAGGGTGTGCAATAAAAACACTAAGAAGAGCAACCTTAATTTGATATCGATAGGCTCCTTATAATCATTTTCCTTGATTATTAACCATGTTTGTTCATGACTGTGCAATAACTACATGTGGAAAAAACTATTTTTGGGGATACTTATCCAATAAATAAATAGTCTTAGAAGTAACCTTTTAGGAATGCAGAGCCTTCTTTTTTTCCTTACCCTTCTTTCCCATTTTTAATTTTTATTTGAGATTTACCCACCATAGATTAATTATCTGCCCATCCAACTCACTTAGTGATTACATTTTATTAGTTTCCACACATCCCTCCATATAACCTATTTAAATAATGCATAAGATCAACCTATTATTCCATCACCTAGTTTTTTTAACTGCATACTTATAACCCATGCTTTGGTGTGGAACTTTGCTCCATAGAGATACCAAAATGTTATATTCTACCTCATTTAACCTTCTATGGTGTGCATAAAATCCACAAAAATAGATAGAAAAAGTTGGTGCTAGAAGGAGGGCACACTTATGTGTTTTCACAATAATAGAGGTTATTCAATATGTAGAGTTTCATTGGAAACACCTAAGAGTTTCAAGCTGACCTTTTGGTTTCACCACTATTTAATCCTATAAGGCCTAAACCAATACCTTTCATCCCTAAGATACACTGAGCTAGGACACCTTCCCCTATAAGAAACTTCCAACTTATCAATCCTCCTATGGGTCAACCTTGGTTAGTTCGACCCAATATTTCCATCCATAGGGACCAACATGACCTAGAAAGGAATATAAAAAAGCATTTTCCTACCTTCTCCCCCTCAAATGGGAGACTAGTAAAAGAACATATCAAATATTTCAAGGTTGTTTTTCTGTTAATTAATGTCACCCATGAGGATGTTACATTTAGTATTTTCTCATTTAGTCTATAAGATTATTTTTATGATTGGTATGTCAATTTATAGGAAAATTATATCACCTCATAAAATGAGTGTAAAAATACATTTCATGCAAAATTTGTGAAAGTGACTAATCCATGTCTAGTGTATCAACATTTCACCAGTATGAAAATGGATCCAAATGAATAAATCTAAGCATTCAATGCAAGATTTAAGAAGATGTACACTCAATTGAATGTTGTGTATAGACTATATATATATTTGATGCTAAAAATATACAATAATGCTCTAGATCTCATTACTGTAGAGTTTTTATGAAGAGTTTCCACTGCCAATACATTAGATTTGGGCTTCTAAGAAGATATTAAAATTGATAAAAAAAACTCAATCCATAGCTCAGTTATAAGAATTTAAGAGTCAAAACCTTCAATAATTGGCTCCTATTTTTTATTCCAATTCATCATGCTAATTAGAATGCCCTTGTATTCAATCAAGATCATTTTTACACACTACCTCCAATGATGTAACAAAAAACAAATTAAAATTATGGGTTCTTGAATAATCAAGCACAAAGGAATGACCATTGATAGAACCAACATAATCAACATCAAGATCACACCAACATAGTAGTTGCTCAAGGTTCTGACTCCACCAAATAAAAATTGGAATCTATAAAAAGAATGGTCCATAATTTGAATAATGACTTCTTGAATATGAAAAAAAGTATGGATAATACCACTAATCATAATTATAATCGTAATTATATATTTCTAAAGTACAACAAGACTTTCACCAAACCCACCAATAATGAAAAACAAAAATAGCCTTATAAGATGCCACAAATCAATATCATGGATATAGATTTATCCAATTGGTGTAGGGTTCCCAACACATCACATCATGGGGAATTAGACTCTGTAGAGTTTTGTGTAGCCTTTGAAATTTTCTAGAGGCAAATGATTAGATAAGATCAGTCGATGAATCATCAAGATCTCCTTCATGATTTTGGCCCTTCAAATTTAGCTATGGTCTTTGAAACCTATGAGTCTTCCTTCCCCAATGAAGATGCCAATGTTTGAGAAGATTATTATGATGAAGTACAATCATTCCAATAGTTCAACATGAATAATTATAATCTAAGGAGAAAACAACCTCTCACCTCTTCTAATCCTCCCAATAATATAGTTATCCCGCTAAATCCTAAAGTTGACAATAATCCTCCTCCCCTAAAAGGGAATGATCAACCTCAACATAAAGAATAATATATTAAGGGAGGATACAAAATTTATGAATATATAAAGAAGATTAAGGCCAATATTACTCTTCATGAACTAACACAAATCACAGAGAAAAAGGGGTTCTTATATAAGTGTATCACAAGTAAGTATATTTTTAAAAAATCCAAAACAACCAACACAAATGTAATATAAAAAAATAAGTGTGAGTTTCCCCCTTTCTTACTAACGATTCAGGCCTTTGGCATGAACATGCATAATTGTTTGGTACATTCCAAAGATTCAATAATTGTAATGTTAAACTCCATTTTATAGAAGATTAATTTGAACTTGAGTCTATCCAAGAAGATTGTGTGACAATTGGATAAGATAATAATAACCTTTTTTGGAAAACTTAATGATGTATGAATCTAGGTTGTTTCATAACCTTGAGTAAAAATGATTATCAACATATTTGTAGTGGATTTTATAGAAGGATATGGGTTACTATTGAGTAAATATTGGTCAAAGATGTTAAGTGGATATATTTCCACATGATTCTCTCATATTTGGCTACCATGGAGAGGCATTGAAAACTAGATTGGGATTAATTGAGAGCCTAGGATGAAGCATTCTATTATAGATTATAAAAATGATAATGAAGAAGTAATTTATAAGTTTCCTAGTCTAAAAATCTATACATTTACTATGAGGCATGAAATGCAAGAAGAAATTCAAGGCCATTCCTAATTATTGACCCTCTACTTTGATGAAGCAAGATCCAAACAAAGATCAGGTTTTAGTATCGAATTGGTCAATCCACAAGGAAAGAGATACTTAGAAACATACATGCTCCCATTTCTATGCATCAATAACAAAGAAGAGTATGTAGACCTAATGTTGGGATAATAATTTTCCCAAAAAATAATGTCAACTAACTGATGGTATATAGAGACTCAGAATTGGTGATTAAGTAGATTAGGAATAAATACCAATGAAAATTTTCATATTTAAATAAGTATAATTATAGATCCTTTTATTTAATTGAATCATTTGAGGCTTTCAACATAATGGCCATTCTGATAGGAGAAAACCATGCTTCTTATTCATTAGACACTTTAGAAAAACATTTGGCATCCCTGTAGGAGTCAAAAGTGAAAAATTTATTCATTGAATTGGCACCTTGTCCCTTAGTACCAAACAATGTTGAAAATTTTGAAGTGCTTGATGATGATAAAAAAGACCATCCAATTTTTTATAAATACATGACAATTCAAGTCTCATATAATTGATGATGAGGAAGTAAGCCACATCTACCACAAATAATTGAGTGAAGAGTATGTCATCCAAGTGAAGGAAAATCATCTCTCATTGGGGATGGTTGTCTTAGAAAGGGCCCTTGACATGGAACCTCAAGTATAGCAGTAAATATAGCTCAAGGTTAATGAACATGATTTTAGTTCAAAAAATGTGGGTGATGAAATAAATGCACACCACATTAATATTGTCTTAAGATACACTCCAAATGAAAGGTATAAGGTTAAGGAATTGATTATTGATTATAAATATGTAATTTCATGGGGCTATGATGAATTAAATATATTCAATCCAAAACTCATCACCCATACAATTCCACTCAATACTGATCATAAACCATTTAGGAAAAGGTAAAGGTGGGTTGATACTATCCTAAAACCATTGATCTAAAAGAAAATAGAGAATTCTCTAAGTTACCAACTAGTTTTTCCTATTAGGCAATCAACTTGGGTGGCTAATTTAGTTTTATTTAGGAAAAAAAGTGGAGAAATTAGACTGTGTGTTGACTTCAAGACCCTGAATAAAGCTTATGAGAAAGATAATTATCCTCTAATATCCTTAGATGAGGTAATACATATTGTGAGTGGCTCTAGAATGATGTCTTTCTTAGATGGATTTTTAGGATAAAATCAAGTACTGGTATAATCAGAAGATATGATGAAAACCATATCTACTATAAAATGAGGAACATATGCAAACAAGTGAATGTCATTTGGGGTGATCAACGTCAGAGTTACTTTTCAAATAGAAATGGATCATGAATTTTAGGGACTAATAGGAAAATTCATAATTATATAAATGGACAATATTATTAGTTTTTATAAAAATAAAACTGATCATATCGACCATCGTCAATCCATTTTCAAGAAGTGCAAGATGTTTGGTATATTAAACCCCAATGAGAGTATATTTGGCATTAATTAATCCAATATTTTGGGAAATATTATCACTAAATATGGGATCAACATTGACCCAAAATAAATTTATAGGATTTCAAAAATAATGCTTTTGAACAACAAAAAGGAGCTCAAGTCCTTCTTTAGGAAGATTAATTTCATGAATAATTTCATATCAGGATTTATAAAGATTGTCAGATCGCTAAATGTAATGCTCAAATAGGATGAAAAAGTGGAGTGGACACCAAAAGATAAAAAGTATTTTAAGGACATAAATAAGTATATTTCATAGGCCTTAGTGCTGGTAATTCCAAATTTAACTAAAGAATTTTTATTGTACTCATTTGCTTTAGAGCATACCATTGCTTCTATACTTGTGCATAAGAGGAAATAAATTGAGCACCCTATCACTTTCATGAGTAATAAATTTAAATATTAAAATCTCAAATTCTCCCTAATTGACAATAAAATCTTCACCCTTATCAAAATAGTTAATAAGTTTAGGCACTACATCCTCTACAACATTGTACCAAACCCTATTTTCTAGCTTACATTATGAAAAAATGAATTGAGAGAACATAAGAGAAATTGGATGGTGAAATTGAAGGAGTTTGATATTTAAATTAAAAATACCAAGATCATTAGAGGATAAGGAATTGTTTAGTTTATGACGGAACCAAACCCATGCATCACCACTGAAGAGGTTTAACAAAATAGTTTTCCCAGGAGGAATGATATTTAGGTATAATTCAATTATTACTCACTAGAATAGGTCCCAAATAAGTCAAGATAGATCAAAATATATCCTTGAGGCTCAAATATACTCATTATATGATCAAAAAGGTAATCCTCTATAAGAAGAACTACAAAGGCATCTATTTAAGATGTGTGTCATGTGAAGAAGCTCAAGATATTATGGAAACTTTGCATTATAAGATGGGAATCAACCATCTATTTGGAAATACCACATCCTATAAAACACTTAAATTGGGTTATTAAAAATCCAATAATCCTCAAGGATGCTCACTTCCATGTAATGACACATCACAAATGTTAGATATTGACAAAAAGAGAGGTGCACACAATAATGCCACTACAGCCTATGATTGAAGGCACCTTGTTTGCCTAATGAGACATAGGATTCATTGGTGCCATAAACCTAAATTATTTATTTGGGCACTAGTTTGTCCTCACTACTATATATTATTACACTAGATGGATTAAGGCATCATCCACCAAGAACTCAATAGACTATGATGTTATCAATTTCTTTGAAGATAATATCAAAACTCAATTTGTCACACCTATTTATTTGGATTGTGACAATAAGAAAACATTTCAATATAATGAGTTTATAAAGTGGTCCTATGATAATTATATCACAATCAGATCATCTTCCAATCACTACCCATAAGGGAATGGATTGGCTGAGTTGATTAACAAGAACCTCATTTATGCTATCAAGAATTATGTTATAGATAATCCTAGAGAGGGGCATATATTGTTGAAATAAAAACTCTAGGTAGATCAAATTAAATATAAATAATCCACTAAAGCCTCACCACATCTACTAGTTTATTGGAAATAACTAGTTTTCCCAATCATATTGAAGCTACCAACCTATTAATTTATATAATAATACATAGAACCCAATGAGAAGATAGAGTCTAGATTACTGTAAATTATTGAAATGGAAGATTTTAGGGATGAAGAATTAAAAAAAATTAAACAAACATCAAGACATAGTCAAATGATGGATCGATAAGAGAGCAAAATCTAAAGCATTAAGGATTTATGACCTAGTGCTTCTATGGGACAAATCCCATGAAAAGAAAGGAATGAATGACAAGTTTACCCCATTATGGATAGGACCTTATCATATCTATGATATTTTGTGCATTAACATTTTTCATTTTAAGGACCTTTAAGGTAACGATTTGACATATTTGGTCATTGGATAGTTTTCAAAACATTACCTCATGGATGATCAATCTGGATAGGTCACTAAGTAAAAAAAAATGTTATGGTATAGGTAGGAGTATGTTATATTTTATTTGATATTTAGATTCATTATTTTAGTCATTTAATTCTATTAGATTAGTTCATGCTTTCTATATTAGTCATTTTTTCTTTTTGTAGTTTGATTTCTTTAATCTAGTGTTTCATTTTAGGTAATTTCACACTTTTTAGAATATTTTTCCTTTTATTTCATGGAATTATAATTGATCACTTTTGATATAATAAAATTATAGCCTAAGTGTTCTGAGTCCAACTTGAATTGGTGGGTGTTTCATTTAATAGTTCAAACTTATTAATCTAGGTAAGCAATGAGATAGCTAACCATGACTATGTTACGAATATACTAATTCTATTAGGTATGTAAACATTTTTCCCATAGTTCTACATAAATTTATAAATCTTTGCTTATCTCCTTAGATCAAATGCACATTACATGATAGTACTTGTTTGAGGTAAAAACCATTGACATGGGTAAAGTTTACAGGGAAATTTTAATTAACCAAATTTTACTAAAACTATATCATGGTGGTCACCTTATTCCCTCTTACATTCAAAAACAAATTAGAAAAAAAGAGAAAAGAGAAATATAAGGCACAATATAGAGTTAAAAAAAAAATAAAAGAAGATTACAATCCTACATAATGAAATAAGATCAATCTATCATATATTATGGAATCTAAGGAGGAAGAGAGAAAAGGTGATCAAGGGTATCTCTATCAAGGATATGGACATCTAGTTGGTAGCAGAGCAATGTTCAAGATCCCTAAATTTCTATGAACTTAATGCACAATTAGAATGAAACTTAAAACTCACCCCATGTCTTTCCCTAAGACCCTTTGACAAGGAATAAAAAATATCTCTTTCCCACACATAGGTCTAAGGTATGAGTGAAGTTAGTATGTTGCATGGAATTATTAAGAGTTTGTTTTATGTTTCTAGTTTAATTACTTAATTTAGAATGATTCATGGTTGATATTAAAATTGAAAAACCATAGATTCTATGTTCTTAAAGACTCAAGAGGATTCACCCCTGTGATTGATCATTTATTGTATTCAACACACCCCACAATGTTTTTTTTATGAAAAGTAGGGACCCCCTTTGTTTTTTACAGGACATATTTAGAATCTGCGTTATGTGTGTGTGTTTGGACTGGTTTTTCTTATTACCTATAGAAACTTGATGTTTTAGACATTTAATCACATTTGGTGTGCCAATTTTTCATTTGAAAGTACTTATTGAAACTAATCTATTAATGGAAATTTTGAAAGAATTGTTATGTGTGACAAGTATTTAGGTTTGATTATTGAGATTATTTTATTTGATCTTGTTTATTTAGATTCTTTTATTCAAAATTTTAGATACTTTCAGTCCTCATTATTTTGGTCCTCAAAAACTTTTCAATTGTAAACTATTTGATCAGTTACTTTATCTTGGATTTTGTTTTATTCATTAGCTTTTCAGTCAAGTTTTATTCATATCATTTTGTTCAGTACTTTTTCTAAAGAAAATTTGCTTCAAAAAAATTAGTCTTCAGAAATTTTTCATTTAGGAACTTTATCTAAAACAACTTCCTCCCAAATGACAATCTCACCTAATAACACTTTGTCTTTGGGAACTATTCTTTTGATGACTTTCATTCAGAGCCTTTAATTCTGGATCATTTTCTTTGAAACCTTTAATATAAATCTTTTAAAATAGATATCTCTAAAGATAATTTTTCTCTTTAGTGTCTTTCACTCAAAATCTTGGGCTCACCACATCATATATTTAATCTTGAAGGCAAAGTTTGACCCCTCGCCTAAGCCATATAGTGACAAGTGTCAAAATAAAAAGTAACACCATGGCACCCCAAATGAGTAAGCATCATATGTGGCATGCCCATTAGGCCTATGTGATTATCTTGTAGATGTTAGTGATTAATGGTGTATCGAATGGAATAAATGAAAAAAATTATAACATTAAGACCCTAATTGAGTTCACCTCATTTGATTTTCAAGAGCTCGAGTGTATATATTCTTCTACAATTTCAAAAGACCTAGCTAAATCTAAAATGACTTGAAATTTGCACAAAAGAGTTTTAGACCACCATTTTCAAGATATCACATCACAAAAACATTCGACAACAATAATAGAATCTTCATCCATGGCGTATAAGGGAATTCCACCACCATCTAGGTTTTCCTTTAAGGACTCCACAAAATACCTAGACATGGTTTTTTATGTAATTATGTTAAATAGTATCCATGCCAATCACTCAGATCTATGGGAGGTCATACAAAATGTTGATCCATTTACATGTGAGGTGGAAATCTCAGTAGAGAAGAAATAAGTTGCAGCTGACTTGTTGCCATTCAAGTGTCAGGAACTCCGCTATGAAGCCACCAAACTAGAAGTCATACGATGCATTGACTTGTTTTGAGATTTTTTCTTTGAAGGTCAAATAATACATGGTGTCTATCTATACTATGTCATCAAAAATATAGTCATTTCATACATCTTTGGAGATTTTTCATGAGGTATTTATGATTGCTCATTCTAGATGCTAAATTTGACTTACATGGAAGAAAATAAATAGTGTGGAACAAGCAGTAGGGAAGTGGCTTCTCCCTAGAAAAACGTTTTCTATCAAGGAAACTATCAACAATCCCATCCCCATCACCCAATTTAAGATTGGAATTTGTATTGGCATGGAATTATTGAATTGAATCTTTGGTCAACTAAGTATTCATTTCCTTCATTTATAATGGGTGCCCGTACATGACCTGATCATTAATTTAGAGTTCACCTATGCATTGGGGGAGGTTATCAATGCCCAATCACATGAAAAAATATTATATAAGGGCAAGATGCCCCATGTTGTAAATTTATATATAATGTCATATCTTTTGGATGTAGTCATGGGGATGATTTATTGGCATAATGGCATTTTGTAGAATCCCAACCTTGATTACATCAAGAATAGAATCTATGATTTCTATTGTTTTGTTCACATCTATTTATATGTAAGGAACATTATTTTAATTATATAAGACCTGTATCCTCAAGTTTAGATGGTCGTTCATGTCCACCCTTTAGTTAGGATTTCTAGAAGCATTGCTAATACACTCATGAATTTGGGTGTTTATTGGATATACATAGATTGTACATATATCATGGTTAATAGACATAGGGTAGACCCTCTTTGACTCCCCAATTTATCCCAAATAAAGTTTTTGAGAAAGAGATTACTTTTCATATGTGAATGGTATAGATGAGAACTTTAAAAATAGTAATATAATCACATTCCATAGCTCCCATATCACTATTGGGAGGATGAAGTATACATATAACAAACATCTCAAAAAGGTTGGGAAAATAAGGAGGGATTATGCATTGGATACTCTACCCCATATGGATTGAGACCCCCATGGGAGATTACAAAAAAAATTTCACAATATTGGTATCCCATACAAACAATAACCATTGACCATGAATTCATATTACTTAATTCAAAAGATGAAGAAGAAGTAAATGAAAGGGATGAAACTATTGGCCTAAGTGAATATTGTTTTAGGGTAATATAACAATATCCCTTTCTTACACTTGATCAAGCCAAATTTAAGATCCCACCACCAAGGGGATAGATATCCTCTAAATTATGGAGTGATAGACCTTACCAATAGCCCACATACCAAACCCAAGAACCCTAACAACCACTTGTTGCGATGACAACTCAACAAGAGAAAGAAAAAGTGGTAGGGGAAACATCGACTACTAGATAACATGAATAAGAGAAAGCAATATAAGAGACATCAATTACTACTCAATAAGATTTAAAAAAAGGTTTTTCTAGTTAAAACATCTACTATTGAATTAAGGAAGGTCAAATAAGAATTAGTAGAAGACCTAACAAGTAGAATGAAAACACAATTACGAAAGAGGTAGAGATCATTTTCTTGGAATCCTCTAATGAGGAAGAGATGGCATCTATTATGGTAGATTGGACAACCATACCATCTAGTATGACTCTTCCCTCTCATACCCAGTAAGTGATGGCTCCAGAGGGCAAGAGAATGACACATTATTATCAATGAAAACCCACGGTAGAGAGACCATAGACTCCATCCATAGAGGTAACTAGGGGAGAGGCACAACCTTTATTTGAAAGTGAGCCTCACCATGAAATAGATGAATAAGAGCTACAATAAGGGAAAATACTAAGCTTGCAAGGATTTAAAGTAAAGGTACCCATTAATGGTGTCCAATATGGTAAGGGTGTTATGTTCACTACTCCCATAGGCCTTTCTCCTCTTATGTCACTGTCAGTTATTTTAACTTTGCCTTTTCTAGTTATTTCCACTTTTAATTATGTATCTACTAGGCTTGTTTTTGTTATGCCATCTATTATGCCAACCATTTATCCTATAGTCTACATTCCTCCAACCAATTTTAATTCAATCTCCATCACTATTCCTTCAATATCCACAATTTTTCCTTTAGTATCCACCTCTCCTTCCATAGCCACTAACCAACTCATCACCTAAATGGCATCCTACTATACTAAACTAGGTTCACTAAGGCCTTCATCAGGAGTAGTATAAACCACAAAAATGATGGAAACAAAGAGATATCCAAAGAAAAAGCATGTCTATTTTTTGTATCCAATGCCACACTTAGGGAATGTATACTGGTTAAACTTAAATTGGCACTCAATTTCTAAGCCATCGACTGAGCTAGAGCTGGAACCTGAGCCTAAGAAGGGTTTAAAAATAGAATCATAGCCATTGGATCTATCAAAGCTAAAATTTCTAGATTAGGTGAAGGAGTTAGGAGCATAAAATTATAAAATTCCTAATTTTAAGATCACAGAGCTACCCATTGCGAGCTTATTGTTTGACAAAGAAAAAAACTTAGTGCAAAGGGTTGGGAAGAGGAAGGTTTAAGATAACAATGGCAGAGGGATGATTATATAAGAAAGAGAAGAACATTATTCTCTTATAAAAATGCATGATAGAAAGAAGGGTCAGTGCCCCTATATTGAAGGCCTCAAGTCCTACATAGAAACCTACATTGAAGTAGTATTGCCCATCCATGAGGGAATAGAGTAGGCCAAAAAAGAACTAGAAGAAGAACATGAGACTATTAGAGAGTAGTAATAGGTAATCCATGTTATTGCCAACATAGATCAAGATGTACAGAGAGTGACGTTAAGATTATATGAAATTTTAGAGCAATTCATTATTTAAGATTCTAATTGGATCCACATGTAACTATAATAGCAAAATTATTCAAACTTCTTAAAGAAGTTGAGAACAAATTGAATTTATTGGTGTTTTATACTCTTAATAAGTCATTCAACCAATTAAATTTGATAAACCATTTATTTGAAGTTAATACATTAAATATAGTAGTCATAAGGATTTAGGAGGCATGGGATTGGGTGATTATTGTTGATACATTAGTTAATAAGCTCACTAGAAAATAAAAACATTCAGTACAAATTCTAGATGAGCTTGAATTGATAGGAGCAAAAGATAAAACTAAGAATTTGGTAGCCCATGGTATTTTTTATCAAATGTTTCAACAAGATTTAGATAATTTGAAACAAAGCTTATAAGGACTCAGTCTACAGGATATTAAAGCTAAGATGAGTATAGTGAGGAAGAAGGCAACTCAAGTGTAGGTCTTTTAGGTAGGCTTCCTAACTTCCAAGATAGAGCATGTGAGGATATCAAAACATGAAGATAACATAATAATACCTCCTCTCCTTGATATGAATTTAATAAGGCAAAACATGCCAAATTATAAAATCATTATCTATATTTGGATGCAAAGAAAAAATCAGCCTCAACAACACCTTATAGATCAACTCAGGCTCCACTTAACAAGTTAGTTACAACACCACCATCAAATTCAATCCCTCCTATCTTAGCAAGTGCATTGACTCCCCCTCTCAAATAAACACTAGTTATGACTAAGGTTCAAGATATAAGTTTTTACCTAGCCATAACTCTAGTCACCAAATCTGTTGCATCAACAAGTTCAACTTCAGTTGCCAATACAACTCTAATTAAAATTGTAGTTCCAACAGCAACTTTGAAAAATTTCAAGTAGGAGATAAGTTAGCCTTAAGTGAAGGATATTTTTGTATAATTTTTCATGTAATGACAAAAAATGGCTAGTTAAGTCTTGTTACGTACATTTTGTAATTAAAAATAATGTTTTTGCCAAAATGCACATATTACATATTTGATGTAATCTATAAGTTATAACATGTAGTTATATACCAAACTATAACTTATGTTCTAGTTATTCTAAAGTAACCAATGTTTTTTTATACTTTGAGGATGAGGTGACCTCTTCCCCAAGTCCTTTAAATACATGTAAAACCCTCTTTTTGAAGGGTTGAATTTTTTGATCAATATAGAGGAAGAGATCAAGAGATTGATTGTCATGCATCTGTGTTTGTTCTTTCTTGCTCTTTTTTTGTGTTAATAAAATTTAAGTTTCTTTTGCCTATATCAATTCAATAAATATGAAGTGTGATAATCTTACAAATGAATTTGATTATTTTAATTAATGTATATTAATTTAATATGTGAAACATCAATTGAGGATTGATAAATTTCATTAGTTTAAGCAATTAGTATAGGTTGAATTGATAATCAGAGGTGTGTAGAGGTATTTTTTTTGGTATATTCATTTAGGCATGAGCTCTAGCTACTTTAGACAACTTTCTGGTCTGAGAGTTATAACCTATTAGATAAGGGTGTGCAACAACCCTAAGGAGATAAACCTCAGTTGAGATTAGAAAGCTCCCTATAATTGTTTTCCTAGACTACTAACCATGGTTATTTGTGAGTGTGCAATAGTTACAAGCGACACACATTGGTTTGGAGAGACTTTATCACCTAAAAAAAGTCTTAGAAGTGACCTTTCATGAATGTAGAGCCTTCTTTTTTGACTTACCCTTCTTTCCCTTTTTTATTTTTTTAATATCTAACCACCATATAGTAATTATCCACCCATCCAACTCACATAGTGATTACTTTCTATTATTTTTTAAACATCTATCTACAAAACCTGGTTAAATAATCTACAAGCTCGATGTGTTATTTCATCAATTGGTTATTTTAATCATGTTGGGTGAATATTTTGTCAATCAGCTAACTAATGAGAAAAATATGTCTCTTCAACCATAGCATAGGGAAATTGGTCAGCCAGATATGTAGGTTTACTACATCAAAAGGGGACAAACCTCTCCTCTCATCAAGGGGAGGTTCCCTGTAAATATGCAAGAGTTATATACTATATATATAAGCAAAAAATAACACTCAGGGTGAGGATAAACCATCCATCTCTCTTTTTTTAGAGATGATGTTAAAAAATAGAGGAGAAAATCTTGGTGAAAATGTTGAAGGCACTTCTCTTCTTTCAAATGTGATCTTGTAGAAAATAGCAGGAGTTCTTTCAGGTAGTGATGGGTAACTTATAACCAAAGGCGTAGTAACCAATAAACTGAGATGTAGAACAAAGTCTCCACCTCAACTACCCAAGAGTGAGATACAAAGGACAATGAGGGCACAATGTCATCCCAAGGTCCTTTACACAGAAATAGAATACAAAGGATAATGATGGCATAAAGTCATCCCAAGATTATTTACACAGGAATAGAAAGAAAACACACTAAAGGCAATTGTGGGGGCACAAAGTCTCTCCACAATTGGCTTCACAACACCTTCCTAATTAATTTCACTAATTTTGCTTATTTAATTAAATGGACAAAAAATGTATTAAAGAAAGAAACATAAGAACAATTTCACCAAAAACCAAGCTATTCCAGGATAAAGTCTGAAAAGTCACTTGTTTTCTTATTCAAATAATGAAATACGATCAATAATCTAAGCTCAAAGTCTGAGTAATGCATTTCAATTTGGGCAGAGTTTTGTTTCTAATAACAGAGAGATAGATCCCTCAAAACAATAAGAGAGAGTCTAATGTATAGTGATCCAAGAAAGACTTGGGAGCTTTGGTTCACAAAAATGGATTATGATGCATTCAATGCCTTTAATGCATTTTAAATTCTATCCATGGGCTATGTTAGAATTGAGTGTCAGTCTTAAATATGGGCTACTTGATGTGTTTCCTTATGTGTGCATAGTTGTTTGCTCTACTCAATGAAGAAAAACATGCTATGCCATTGAAATCTCTTATGTCCACCTGGTGAGCTGATTCACTTTCTAGAAACATATCCCATGCACATATATTTTTTATCTTTCTCCATCGTTCCCCCTTTCCTGGCTGTATTTTGTCCTTATCTATGTGATCTGAGCTCTCAAGCTATCTTTTTGGCCAGTCGCTGAATTTGTTCATAGGGTCTATGCCGGTGGTTCTTCCTTTCACCCTGAAGATCTTTGAATGCATTCAGGTCTATGCTTAACCCTACAAATATCAATAGTGATTTCATTGCCACAAATTTGACGTCTTCGAGTCTGTCATTGTTTTAAATCCAACAGCTAGTTGGTTGGCTTGAATTTGACAGATGTGGGCCCATCATCCTCCTTAGCAATTCCTTCATGTCTTTCTTGATTGCTCTAGCCACTTTCTATTGATCTTAACAAATGCCACATGGTTCATTCTAATATGAAATAGGTGAGGACATGTGGCAGCATCCGCTTAACTAATAGAAGCTCTAGACCCCTTTTAAGAGTCCCACAAAAGATGGCACATGGTGGCTTTCACTGAGCTCTTAGAAACACTGTAAAAACATTTAGGACTCTTTTGGATCCATGCAAACACAAACACTTGTCATGCTCTACTTGACATTAGCACCTCACCCAAGGCCCACCACAGTCCTTATGAAACAAAAGGAAGAAACTATGAATGTTGATACTTGGCGGCTTTTGCTGAGCTTTTTAAGGGACACATGGCATCTTCCATTTCTTTGTAGAAAAACATATTACAACCTTTTGCTATCACCACTTGGCACCCTTTGTGGGACTCGGAGAGAAGCCTATTGAAATAAATTTTAAAACTTATTAGAAACCTGAGATGTGGATGTAGACACTTGTCGCACTTCACTAAGCTAGGATGGGACACGTGGCATGCTCCACTTCTTTGAAACTTATTAGAAACTGAGTCCTAGTAAATGACACTTGGCAGCTTCCACTATGAATTTATAAGGGACACGTGGCAGCTTCCACTACACTTCAAGGTTTGATCTTTCCCAGAGGGAACTTGCCCTTTAGGGTCTTGAGAAATGGTCCACTTTCCTTAGTGAGAGCCTCCTGCAAGGGTACCTACCCTTTAGGATCCTTCGAATTACCTCCTGATTTAATTCCTTTGATGGGATTTTCTTTGGAATTTTCCTTCAGTTAAAAGTTTGAAGGAATTCCTTTAGACTTTTTATTTGAAGGAAATGATCCTTAACAACTTTGCCATGAGAACTTTTCTGAAGGAATTCCCTATGTTTGACTTTACTAACTACCCTCCGCAAGGGCACTTAGCTTGGTTCACTACCCTCTACAAGATCACTTAGTTTGGTTCATTTCCCTCCACAAGGGTACTTGGCTTGGTTCATCTCCCTCTATAAGGGCACTTTTTCCTTTGGCTTTGGGGCAGCCCCTTAAACATGTCGATTGAACCAACCAATTCAACCAACTTTGATTCAATGGTTCAATGGTTCAATCAATTCAATCTCTTTATTTGACTAAGTCTTTTTTATCTCTTCAACTAAACATTTTGAACCATATGGCCATTAAACCTATTGAACCATTGAACCCATTGAACCTTTGAACCAAAGTGGTTCAATGATTCAACGGTTCAATGGTTCAAGCCTTCTTCTCTTTGATAAGTGTTTTGAAGCCGTTGAACCTTGAAGCGGTTAAGCTTTGAACCTTTGTCAAAGCACTTAAATCTTGCCGATGATGTTTAAACTTTGGACCCATTGAACCCTTGAACCTTTTTGGTTCAAGGTTCAATAGTTCAATGGTTCAATAGTTCAAACATTGTATAAAAGCTTGCTGATGAACTCTTTTGGTTGAACCAAGGCATTGAATCAATCCTAAAAATGACTAAGTGTTGGAAACTTGTTATTTTGATTGAACTAATCTGTAGAAGCCTTTGAACCTATAAAACCTATTGATTTCAAGCATGTTGAGTCCGTAGAAACATATATATAGATTTCATAGATTTAAGCCTGCAGAGTCCATAGAAATGAGTCCATAGAACTATCAGAGTCTGTAGATTTCTTCCTATTAAGTCCTTAGATTTTTGGGAAGGCTTTGAAAAATGAAGAACTTGAATGCTCAGAACAATTTTTTGGTCTGTTGAACCAGAATATTTGATAGTTTGTCCCTAAAATGAGTGATATTTTTGGGGACAACAGCTAGCTCCAGTTGGGGAACTTCCTTCAGTTGAAAAATTAGAATAGCTGAGGGGAGTAGAAACTTGAATCTCCAATGCCTTGAAGTATTCCATTGGGCCATGGAGTCATGCTACCCAAAAATAAAGGTGACAAAAACAAAAATGAAAGCATAAAAATAGAACTAAATACTATACAAATATACATATGTACAAGCTGATCTTATTCGATACTTCACAGATTGAAGTGCTTCACATGTTACCCACTATGAGGCAATGAAAAGGGCATACCATCATGATATTTCAGTAATAAATTATTTAAACCATTACGCTGATGAATATTAAATGGGCCTTTCCATAGGGAATCAAATTTCCCATGCATCCCCTTTGGTTCTCTCCTTTTATCTCATAATAAGACTTGATCTCTAACCTGAAAATCATAATTTTTTGCCTTCTAGTCGAAGAGCTTCTTTACCAGACTTTGATGGGAAGGAATTCAGTCCACCATGATAGTTCTCTACTCATCCAGCTTAGTTAGGTACATGATCCTCTTATCAATGGAGCTTTCATATGTTTTATCTTCAATTACCTTATCCAATTTTAATGTTGGCAATTCCAGGATCATTGGTATCACAACATTGAGCCCATAAAGAAGTTGGAAAGGAGACATACTAATTTACCTTTTTGGTGTAATTCTATCTACCCACAAAGCATAAACCAATGCTTTATGCCATGTCCTTTGGTTGTCATCCACCAGCTTCTTGATGATAGTCATCAGGTTCTTATTACTTGATTCAGCTTGTCCATTTCCTTTTGGAAAATAATCAGAAGAGTGGGAGAGAGTGATCCCATAGTAAAAATAGAATTGAGTAATCTCCTTGGAAGTGAAACAAGTTGCATTGTCTGTGACAATCTTGGTTGGGACCCCAAACTGAGAAATGATATTCTCCCTGAGGAAATTGCACACTACTTCTGAAGTAGCATGCTTGGTTGGGATAGCTTCCACCCACTTGGTGAAGTAGTCAGTTGTTGTAAGGTCATAATCATGTCTAGCACTTGAAGATGGGTTTAAAGCTCCAATAAAATAAATTCCCCATTGTTATAATGGTTCCTCTATGACCACTGGATTGAGAGGCAGGGTGGCTAACTTGGGTCTCCCAACAAACTGCTGGCATAGTTCACATTTTCTTACCCACTTATATGCATCTTGGAAAATAGTTGGCCAGTAATACCTGGCTTGCAAAATTTTATGGGTAGTCACAAGAGTAAAAAAATTTCCTCCATAGGGTAGATTTTGGAAGGATTTCAAAAGTTGACTTTGTTGCTCCTTATCCACACAACAAAGGAACACTCCATCAAGGCTCCTCTTGTATAGGCCATTGTCCCAAAGGACAAAATTGGCATCTTTTAGTTTAACAGTCCTCCTTTATTTATGAGACAGGTGGGTAGGAAACTCACCATAAATAAGGAAATGAGCAATACTTGAATACCACTCATTCGTGTTGGAGACAAAGAGGATTGTTGGCATGTCTTCCACTTCATTTTCTTCATGTCCTACTTCCTCAGGTCTGTTGTTAGAAATCAATTGACAAAGGCCCCTTCCCCACATCAGCTTCATCAGTTTGATAACTAGATCAAACTACTATATTTTTTCAATCCAATTCCCCCTTTTGGTTCCAAAATCTTGCTGAGTTAATATGGATTTGACCGTGGTATCATGAACTAAGGCAGTAGTGTGAGAATTCAAGATGAAGAAGTGGAAATTATTGATTGCCTTTGCCACTGCATAAGCATGCTTCTCCATGTCTGAGTACTTCAATTCATGAGCTTTGGGAGGGAATCTCTTGAAAGAAATGGGATATTCCATACCTTCTTTATTCTGTTGAACTAGAATTGTTGAAAGTGTGTGTTTAGAAGCATAACTATCTATGGTGAAATCTTTGTTGTAATCTGGACAAATCAAAATTGGGGTGTGGGCAATGGCAGTCTTGATATCCTCAAATGCTAACTTGCCTTCTTCAGTCCAGCTAAAAGTGGCCTTTCCCTTCATCATGTTCATAATGTGTCGAGTCTACTTAGCAAACTCAGGGCTGAACCTTTGTAAGAAATTCACCTTTTTGAAGAAAGAGTGAACAATAATCTTAGTTGTAGGCAAGGTAAGCTCTTGGACAGAATTTACTCTATCTGAGTCAATCTTTATGCCTCCTTTGGACACAATGTGTCTGAGAAATTTCCCCTCTGTTACTCCAAAAATTGACTTCTTGGGGTTCAAGGAAATGCCATTCTGATGGTAGCGCTCCATCACTTGTTGTAAGTGGCATATATGATCTGGGTGATGCTTAAAAAAGATGGTCAAGTCATCAAGATAAACTACAATGAAATTACCCATCTCATCCTTGAAAGAAAGGTCCATTGCTCTTTGAAAGGTGGTGCCAACATTTATCAAGCCAAAAGGCATCCTTCTATATGCAAACGTGCCCCAAGGTGTGGTGAAGGTCATCTTGTGTTGGTCTACTTCACCAACTTCAACTTAATTATATCTTGAGAAGCTATCTACCATTGATAACATCTCTAAGTTGGTCACTGTCTGAAGTACTTGATCCATGATAGGCAAAGGATAGTTATCCTTTAAAGTTGATTGATTCAGATTCTTGAAATCCACACAGATGTGAATTTTGCCATTCTTCTTCCTTACATGGACTATGTTGGCAATCCATGTGGAATGATGGATTGAAAAAATTATCCTAGCATTCAACATTTTCTATATCTCAGACATAATAGTATCTAATATCTTTGGATTATACTACCAGGATTTCTACTTTTAATACACTAAATCATCCTTGAGAGGAATTTCATGGTGAATTTCTTTAGGTCTGGGTAACTTCAGATCATTATAAGAGTACATCAAAACATTCATGTAATGGTGAAGGAGGTCAGTAAATTTGAGTTTCTCCTCTAGAGTAAAACACATCCCAATGTTCACCATCTTGGGATTTTCCTTGGTACACAAATTTATCTGATCAAACCCCTAGGAGGAGTTTGAATCCATTTGTTGCTATTTGATGAACCTGTCGTGCTTGTCAAATGGTTTCTCAAGAGAAACAAGTCCTTTGGGAATTTTATTCCCTTTTAGCTACAGGAATTCTTCACCTATGTCTGAGTTCATTTCAAGAGCTGATTTGAGTTTTTTGAGCTTACTGCCTTCGAAGTGAAGATGTTAGAAGCTGTCCTTTTATACCAAAAAGGTGATGATTTGGTTCTCACCATTGAACACTTGCCAATTATTGGAATTATCGAGTACACTTGATCTAAAGATCAATTGGATAGTGTACCTATTTCCTTTGAAGTCTAGGTGAGGAACTAAGAGAGTTTCTAAAATAGCTAGTGCATCAGCTCAGTCATTGAATTCCTTGGGTATGGCAGAGATGCTGAAAGCATCAAATCTTTCAATTTGATCCTAGACTAGATTGAGGTAGTGGCATGATCTCTCATTTTTTATTTTATATAGGTTCCTTACCTAAAAAATCCCCATTTCAACATCTCATTTGGCATGAAGGAGTTTAATGCCTTTATCTCGAGCAGCCATTAATCCAAGCAATAGAGATTCATACTCAGCTATGTTGTTGGTGATGCTGAATTACAACTTGTATGAAGAAGGAAAAATATCTCCTTGAGGAGATATAAACACAATCCCAGCCCCTGAGCCAGTAGAAGAATTACTACCATCGAATTCGAAGATCCAAACATCATTAGAAATTGATCTTTCCTTAGATTTCTCCTTGCTTGGAAGGGGGAATTCTTTTTCATCTATACTACACAGTACTAGTTATTTTAGTGTCTCATCTGAGTCAATTATTGGATTTCAACTAACAAGACTTTCATCTGCTAAAACATGAATATCTTCTATGGTTAAGAAGTAATCACCCATGCCTAAATATTTAAATATAATATGAGCTTTAGGGGCTAATGTTTGAGTGACAACATATTTTGATTCCTTTTTAGGAAGCAACCTCTACATGATGCCTTTGATAAGGATCCTTGCTTTAGATAGGTCCATGATCAATTCTCCACCAACATCATCACAGAAATTTCACCCTAGAAGAATGTCGTATGAGGCTAGAACATTGGCCACCAAGACTGTCATCTTGATTCTTTTGTCTAGGAATGTTGCAAATACAAATTGGGCATCCTTGATTTGTCCTAGTAAAGGTACTTGATTTTTCTCCATGGAGAAACATATCCCAAAGGTTTTTCTCAGTGTGAGTCCAAGAGATTCTACCACCTTGGTAGGCATGACGTTATCGGATGCACCTAAGTCTATGATGTAATTGCTTAGTTTGTGACCATTTATAAATAGGGAAACACAGAAAGGCTCTATTTTCTCAGGGGCAGCTAGAGGAGTAATGAAAAGATTGTTTGGGATGGACATGTTCTTTGGGGGATCATGAGTTACCTTTTTAACATCTTGTCCTGCAGGGATAGCTTTATTCTTCACAAACTAAACTAACCTATCTAACTGTTTAGGATTGGATTGCAAAAATTCAAATTCAGATATTTGAATTTTGGTCTTCTTGACATGGTCGATTATGTCAAATGACTTAAATGGACTAGGCATAGCGGAAGGGAGTTCATCTTTTTGGTTATTAGGAGGGGTGGTACTAGTCTATGGAATTGAAGTTGAAGATGGTGGAATGCTTGATGTAATTACCTTTTTATTACTCACTAGGTCCTTTGGCTAGAAAGGCAGAGAAATTCCTCATTTGGTAATTGAGATTGCAAGCTGAGAACTTTCCTTTATTTTTATTTTATTGGCTTGCTGGGCTGACTAGTTCTAGGACCAGGTGAATACAACATATGATCCATCAACTGCTTCACCTTTACCTCTGGGTTCATCCTGGTAATTTAGGAAACCAATGTTGGAGTTGCCAGATAATTCTTCCTAGCCTTCTGTAAGGAGATTAATGTCATTTTTTTCAATTAATTTAGGCTGGAGTGAGAAATCAAATTTTGTTTTGAGATATCCAACTACTGAATTGGTTGTGGATGCTTCATTGACAAGTTTCCCCTATGGGGGAGGAAGACAATCTGGCTATCCTTGATTCTTGGTAGCATTGCCTTGGTATGACTAATTGGGGAATGTCTTCTTGGGATATCTCTATACGAAGAAGATGAAGATATCTCTTGTGCCATTTTCTTCTTGAGAGCTATTAACTCGTTTGTCAGCTTCTACACCATTGGATCAGTGGTACCTATAGATGAATATTAAGAAGATGAAGAAGATTTACCTCTGTTAGGATCCCTCCTTATCTTTCCTACAAAGATAAGGTCATCTTCCACCTTAGTGGCCAAATCTTCAGCTGCAATAAGGTCTATTTGGCTAGCACATCTCAGTATAAAACTCACTTCAGGCAGCTGAGAGTTGATGAAGAAACATTTGAGGTTTTTAGGTTTTGGCTGAGCCATTGCAGGAATCTTATTCCTCAATTTATCAAACTTGGATATGAAATCCCTCATTGGTTCATGAGGCTCCTTCTTCATTTATATGAGTTAAGCCAACAAAGCATGTGCATCTTCTGACAGCTTGAATTTAGCTTCAAATTTGGCTTTGAGAGTGTTCTAGGCAGTCACAGTTTGGGTCTATAGATGATAGAACCAGTCTGCAATAGCACCTTGTAAAGTTTCCATGAACAAACTGACTACTACATCCTCATACTCCACACCTATTACACCATAGGTTGTGCTAAAGGCTGTAATATGTTCATCAGGATGAACCTTCCCATCACCATAGAACTTGGGGAAAATTTTCCTTGAACTGTGTGGTAGCTCATGTAGAGGTGGAGTTAAATTGAGTGGGCCAAAAGAGTTACCCCAAGGACTTTGAAATACCATAGTATGAATATGTAAAGGTGTAATAACACATCTTAGAGGGGTAAGTATTGACAAAGCTTTATTAATAGCATAAATGGAGGCTTTGCCCGGTAATGGAGACTTGACTTTAGTAGGAGGAAAGATCCTGGTTCGTTGGAGATGAGATGGTCAAGGAAACATATCAAAATTAATTTGTTGTACCAACTCGAATACAGGGTCAACAATACCTTTATCACTTTAGCTTCACGTATACCATGGATCTGCCAGAGTGTAAAAATAAAAATGGGAAAGAACTGGCACTATTTCAGCTTGAAGCTTGAGGCTTCAAACTGTGCATTCTTTCATAGTGGGATAAATGGATAAGGGTATAATGATAATGGATAAGACACAGGTGATGTTTCAATCTGAATCTTGAGGCTCCAAATTGTAAAAAATTACTGTATCCCTAGCGGAGTCACCAAAAACTATTGGGTGAATATTTTGTCAATTAGGTACCTAATGAGCAAAATAGGTCTCTTCAACCACATCATAGGGAAATTGGTCAACTAGATATGTAGGTTTACTACATCAAAAGGGGAAAAATATCTCCTCTCATCAAGGGGAAGTTCCCTATAAATATATAGGATCTATAGACACACACACACACACACACACACACACACACACACACACACACATGTATGTATATAAGAAAAAAATAACACTCAAGGGTAGGATAAACCATCCATCTCTCTTTTTTCAAAGATGATGTTAGCAAACAGAGGAGAAAATCTTGGTGAAAATGTTGAAGGCACTTCTCTTCTTTCAGAAGTGATCTTGCAGGAACCAACATGAGTTCTTTCATGTAGTGACAACTAAATGATAACCAACGGCATAGTAATCAACAGACTGAGATGTAGCACAAAGTCTCTACCTCGACTACCTAAGAGTGAGATACAAAGGACAATGAGGGCACAAAGTCATCCTAAGGTAATTTACACATAAACAAAATATGAAGGATAATGAGAGCACAAAGTCGTCCCAAGATACTTTACACAAGAATAGAAAGAAAACACACTAAAGGCAATTGTGGGGGCATAATGTCTCTCCACAGTTGGCTTTAAGACACCTTCCTGATTAATTTCACTAATTTTGCTTATTTAATTAATGGACAAAAAATGTATAAAGGAAACAAACATAAGAACAATTTCCCCAACATCTAATCTATTCCAGCTCAAAGTCTGAAAAGTCACTTGTTTTCTTATTCAAATAATGAAATATGATCAACAATCTAAGCTCAAAGTCTCAGTAATGCCTTTCAATTTGGGCAAATTTTTGTTTCTGATAACAGAGAGATAGATCCCTCAAAACAATAAGAGAGAGTCCAATATATTGTGCTCTAAGAAAGACTTGGGCACTTTGTTTCAAAAAAATGGCCTACAATGCATTCAATGCCTTTAATGCATTTTAAATTCTGTCCATAGGCTATTCTAGAATCGGGTGTTAATCTTAAATATGGGCTGCTTGATGTGTTTCCTTATGTGTGCATAGTTGTTTACTCTACTCAATGCAAAAAAATAGGCTCTACCATTGAACGTTTGCGCTCTCTGATGTCCACCTAGTAGACTACTTCACCTTCTAGAAACATATCCCATGCATGGATATTTCTAATCTTTCTCCATCGTTCCCCCTTTCCTGGCTATATTTTCTCCTTATCTGTGTGATTTGAGCTCTTGGGCTATCTCTTTGGCTGTTAGCTAAATTTGTTCACAGGGTCTGTGGCAGTGGTTCTTCCTTTCGCCCTGAACATCTTTGAATGCATTCGGATCTGTGCTTAAGCCTGTAAAGATCAACAGTTGTTTCATTGCCACAAATTTGATGTGTTTGGGTCCATCATTATTTGAAATCATATGACTTGTTGGTTGCCTTGAAATTAAAGGCTACGAGCCCGTCATCCTCCTTAGCAATTCCTTTGTGTCTTTCCCACTTGCTCTAGTTGTTTTCCACTAATCTTAACAAATGACACATGGCACGTTCCACTGTGAAATAGGTGAGGACACGTGGTAGCATCTGCTTAACTTATACAAGCTCTAGGGCCCTTTTGAGAGTCCCATGAAAGATGACACGTGGCAGCTTCCACTGAGCTCCTAAAAATACTGTAGAAACATTTGGGACTCTTTTGGATTCACACAAACGCAGACACTTGTCATGCTCTGCTTGACCTTAGCACCTCACTCGGGGTCCACCACAGTCTTTATGAAATAAAAAGAAAAAATTTGTGGATGTTGACATTTGGCAACTTTTGCTGAGCTTTTTAAGGGACACGTGGCATGTTCTACTACTTTTTAGAAAAATGTATTACAACCTTCCACTATCACCACTTGGTGCCCTTCACGGGACTCTGAGAGAAACCTATTGAAATAATCTTTGAAACTTATTAGAAACTTGAGACATGGATGTAGACACTTGTTGCACTCCGCTGAGCTACAACGGGACACGTGGCATGTTCTGTTGCTTTGAAACTTATTAGAAACTGAGTCCCGATAGACGACACTTGGTAGCTTCCACTACAAATTTATAAGGGACACGTGGCAAATTTTGCTACATTTTTAGGTTTGATCTTTCCTAGAGTGAACTTACCCTTCGGGGTCTTGAGAAATGGTCCACTTTCCTTGGCAAGAGCCTCCCACAAGGGTACCTACCCTTCGGGATCCTTTGGGTGGCCTCCGGATTTAATTCCTTTGGTGAGATTTTCTTCGAGCTTTTCCTTCAGATAAAAGTCTGAAGAAATTCCTTCAGACTTTTTGTCTGAAGGAAATGATCCTTAACAACTTTTTCATGAGAACTTTTTTGAAGGAATTCCCTGTGTCTGCCTTTACTCGATGTCCTCCACAAGGGCACTTAGCTTGGTTCACTGCCCTCTACAAGAGCACTCAGTTTGGTTCATTGCCTTCCATAAGGGCACTTGGCTTGGTTCATCGCCCTTCGCAAGGGCACTTTTTCCTTTGGCTTTGGGGCAGCCCCTTGAACCTGCCGATTGAATCGACCAATTGAACCAATTTTGGTTCAACGGTTCAATGGTTCAATCAGTTCAATCTTTTTATTCGACTACATCTATTTTATCTCTTGAACCAAACATGTTGAACCATATGGCCATTGAACCTGTTGAACCCGTTGAACCTTTGAACCAAAGTGGTTCAATGATTCAATGGTTCAATGGTTCAAGCCTTCTTCTCTTTGATAAGTGTTTTGAAGCCATTGAACCTTGAAGCGGTTGAAATTTAAACCTTTGCCAAAGTGATTAACTCTTGTCGATGACGTTGAACCTTTGAACCCGTTGAACTCTTGAACCTTTTTGGTTCAAGGTTCAACGGTTCAACGGTTCAATAGTTCAAACACTGCATAAAAGCTTGCCGATGAACTCTTTTGTTTGAACCAAGGCATTGAATCAATCCTAAAAATGACTAAGTGTTGGAAACTTGTTCTTTTGATTGAACTCACCTGTAGAAGCCTTTGAAGCTATTGAACTTGCTGATTTCAAGCATGTTGAGTCCCTAGAAACATATCTACAGATTTCATAGATTTAAGCCTGCAGAGTCCATAGATTCCTTCCTGCAAAGTCCTTAGATTCCTGGGAAGGCTTTGATGAAGAACTTCAATGCTCAGAACAATTTTTTTAAAAGGGGAGAGAGGATTTTGGTCTGTTGAACCAAAACAGTTCATAGGTTTTCCCTAAAATGAGTGATATTTTTGGGGACAACAAATCACATACTTGTAACTCGTGTCCCAGAATGGAACTTCGTTCCATAGAGATCCCAAAATGTTAGAGGTTACCTTATCTAAACTTTTGTGGTGTAAATAAAACCCATTTCTATATATCCCTTTGGATCCTTCCTTGTGTTCCTCTTCTTCATCCTTTCTCACTCATTTTGTCTCATAATGCACACTAATAGAGTCCTTATTACTTGAATTTGAAAATTTTATAAATACAAAGTATCATTAAAATGCCTATACGAGAAGAGATATAAGTGAATAGAATGCAATTACAAGTGAAATAGTAAATAATAATATGTACATATCTAAATATTATTTTAAAAGCATGATTGAATGGCTAGAACATAAGTTTAATCAAGAGTGAATTCTTCATATTACATTATTCTATTTCTTCATGTTAGTAAAAAATTATATAAACATTGGGGCTTCCATTCGTAAATTGATTATTGATGTACATCGATTATTGTTTTCTAATTTTTTTCTAGAACCAGGGTTTGATAATAATGGTAGGATAACACAACAACTTCAATGACACCACAATTATTTAAACTTTTGCAAGGTATTGTGTGCTAGTTAAGGTTTCTGTGGAGGAGACAAACTTATTAGAGATACATGTTGAATTAGGTAAAATTGAGTGAGATTTTCAGATCTTAGGAGTAGATTATCAAAGGCATCATTATTCTATTTTATTTATAAAAATATTTAATATTTCGTGAATTTATCTTGTGGTCTTAGTAATGCAAAGAGAGGAGTTTATGGTCTTGATCATTTAGAAGAATTTAAATGTTTATCATAAATTTTATAGGTTTTGTTTACCTTGTTGTATGGACTTATTTCCCTTAATTTTCATCTTCAAATTTTTTTATAGATTTTTAGAAAATCAATATTCTTTTCATAACCTTTTGTTTTCACATTTAATTTATTTTAAAATATTATATATTACAATTAAATTTGACTTTTATTATCATATTACTAATAAAACTTATTAGATACTATTATGCATTATTTATTCATAAACTAAATTACATTTTGATGCAAATCCATTTTTTACATATTAAATAATAGCATGCATGTAGATTATTGTGTATTGTTTATTAAATATTATTGTGCATTGTTTATTCATAAAATGTATTAGTGTATTTTGATGTAAATCCATTTTTTATATATTACAGAATATCATCCAAGTCGAAAACGAGGGAGAATTCAGTGGAGGGCTTGAATATGTTGTTCACCAGATGCGTCCATTTTTTCGTGTTGTTACTGTGATGATAAACATAACCAACCATTCATAAAATATATCTTTTAATATGATAAACATAACTTCTCACCTTGCTTATTCTTTCCTCTGTCATGCAATTTTGGCTGCAAGGGAACTTATCATGGTGCACGTTAATTATACCTATGTTCATCTTGATTCTGCAAGATGCTTGGAAACCTATTCATTTGTATATAGCTTGAAACGAAATGGATTTTATGCTTCACCTTAACCTTCTCTTCTCTTTTAATAGTGTGGAGATAGGTTTGTCTTGGGACGGAAGGAAAATAGACCCAAGAGCAACACTCCATGCCGTGAAAGCCATTTCAACGTTGAATTAGACTTTATGGGGGCCACGGTTTCTCCATGTCTGCAAAACTGCAATTTCCAATAACATCATCACGTTCATATCCATAAATATCCACTTAAACGAGCTTAAGAATTCAGGCTCTGAAGATCCACTGCTGAGTTTATTCTTGCAGCGGGTTTAGCTTAATATGACGCTCTCTATTTTCGGAGGCAGTCACTTATCTTTCTGAATAATTTGTATCTATTCATACTATTCTTTGTTTTGTCCGTGCATTTGCAAGATATATGTGGGAGAAGTAATTCACGCTAAATTTTCTACCTGTAGTAAGGATGCTAATTGACGTACCAAAAATACTGATTTAAAAATTGAAGTGGAGGGAAAGTTAAATATTTCGATTAGCATATTTAAGATGAGGGAAAGTCATATTTTTAGTGGATTTAGAATAAGAAATTTGAAATCAATTAGAAAATAAGTGTAACCAAAACATATGTAATGAGTATCTTAAATTTGTGAGGGTGCGGTGCCATCTTATTCATTGTTGTTGCTTATTATTTGATCAAAGTTGTACAATTATATATAATTTGTACACTTAATTTTCAGTCAATTGTATTAAACTTAAAAAAAAAACATTGTCCATAACTATCTCAAATATTAATACCCACCAATTATTAACTCCTCTCTCATATTAGTTATTCTCACTGACCACATCAAGTCTTTGAACCTACATCCAAAGCACTTTCAATGTTGAAGACATACATAATATTGCATTGTGTGAATGGATCTGTCTATTAAACACCTTTGTATTTCATGTCTCACTAATATTTTAGTATTTTTCCTCAATCACCGTTGTAAGGATAACAATGTTGTAAAAGTTATCTTTGAAGGGGTAATAAGGTAACAACTTTATACTTTTAGTATTAAGGTGACAAGCTTCAAATTCTATATTGATCTAAAATATATTGAATTTAACAAATAAATATTGTGTTAGACCTCTTTTCTATCATGTAGGAAGGAAATTAACTTCTTTCATTTTAATAAATTTAATTAGACTGATAAATATTGTACAATATCAATCATGTTTGGCATTGGGTTATAATATCTATGAGTTATTAATAATGAATATCAATCTTAAATTCTATGTCCATTTTTATATCACATGACATTAAACTTTAAATTTGATGTCTATTTCATCATCATATTGAATTTTTTTCTCATTAGGAAATTTAATAAAAAAATCATAATATCTTGGGCATACAATGGAGTTTGGACTCTATTCCTTTTCCCCATTTTTTTAGTCTATTATAATAATGTAACTAAATTGAGGTCATCATTCATCAGACAAAAAAAGTTTGTAAAAATATAATATAATCATTAATCAAATTGTTGTGTTAAAAATATAGAATAAGTACCTAAAGATGTGTGTGTGTGTGTGTCTGAAACATTATATTGAAATTGTTTCTAACATTTCACCTAGAAATAAATTCTTCAATATATAATGCCTTGATGCGTTATCATATACATTGTCCAAGATAGGAAGGCCTATGTTCCATAATTTGTGGGAAAATGACTCCTTCATTATGTAAACATTTAATGCAATATTACATGTTATTTCACCCTAATTATGTTTTTAAATCTTAATAGGATAGAAACTGGATTAAAACATGAAGCATAATTTGGATAGTTATATTTGTAATTCAATTATACATTTTAATGTATAATACTAAACCTATTGTAATGATTTTTAAATTTCCATATGCTAAGAATAGCAAGTAGAACAAAGGGATGAATACTTAACTTCATGGGATGATTATCTAACTATGATTGTGTTTTGTAAGTGGATATCAAGTCAAGTATGACTCGTGATTTTTTTAGTTCAATAAGTATGTCATTGTCTATGGACAATTAATTTCACATATATGAGTTAGTATCACAAGTTGATACTAACCTTTACTAGTCGATATTGACCTATGACTAAATTAGGGATTGTGACCATACTCACACCTTCACCTATAACTATATGCTCTATATATGCGATCACATACCTTTATGTGATGTATAACTTCGTAAATTAGTATCATTCACCTTGAAATCCTAGGTGTACTTGTGTGGGCAATAAACATGTAAAAACTAGGAAGGTGTGATGGTCTGAGTTGACCTCAATCACTTTCATTTAATCATTGACCAAGTCCTATGTATTTGATACTCCAAGGAAGGAAATAAAGTTTCAAAAAATTATCCTACTTGGTAAGATTGTTCAATTATACTTTGTCACTATATATAAAACTAAATATGTGGCTTTGATGTGATTCACACTTAGATATTGACTAAGCCTAGTGATATATGTTCATATTGGGAAGAATGTGGAATATTTTCTCAATGTGTAATAGTGTGTAGATGTGCTCTAGATAAGTGTCTACTCCCTTATGAATGATATCTTGATTTGTTTATATATGAGTCTATTTAGATAATTTCACATGCCACCAACACACTAGGAAAATTGGACAACACTAAGGAAATGCTTTATTTTAATAGTAGTCCTTACTCGGAGAGGGTCATTTATGTCTATTTCAGGTCATTGTTTATTAATGATATTGACCAAAACTGATGAATTAAACCTACATATAGATGGACTAAAGTATATGTATAGATATGTCAATGCAAGATATTAGTGGTTTGAACTATAAAATGATGTTCCTTTAGGTGTGTAATAACATTAAAAAGGGTCAAATCATGAGATAACATGCAAGTGTGAGAGAATGGTAGATGAGGACATTGTTTATATACTCAATTCATATGTGGTAAATGTGTGTCAAGCTTGTCATTGTTAAGTACTTAATACTAGATTTTAGTATCTTTAAAATACACCATTGTATTATAGTAATGGATATTATATAATAAAATGATAAAATATACCTAAGTGTGTATTACATTTTTTATTTGCTATGAAGCTTGAAATGTACTGGTAACTCAAAAGAAAAATGAACAATTATTTCTTGTTAATGTCCATAGATTGACAATTTTAATATGAAACTAAATTTTTGAAATTTTAAAGAGAAAAGGTAATATTACACCTTTGTGTTATTGAAAACCATGTTTCCATTGAAACTTGTTGGATATGATGCTTCCTTTTTGAAGCAGTGGAGAAACTTGTGCATCTTTGCTAAAGCAGTTAGAAAGTTGGGGTGATTTTGCCATAATTTTTTTTAACTATGCAGGCTATTGGGATGGGCAAAAAACATTCCCAAAACCTCATGACTATATGTAAATGTATGCATGGTACTAACCTAAATAATTACATAGGTAAAAGAGAGAGCCATCAAGCTAGGTTCAATCCAAAAATATGATTCAACCACTACAGATGGCTTCTAGATTAAATTATATAGTTTTACTCAAGTTTCGTCTATCTAAACAAAAACACATGGTCGAAATGGAATAAAAAAATCTTCATGCTCCCATCATTAACTTGTGTTTGATTGAATATCTTCTCTCAAGCTTGATCATTGTAGAATAAAATCCATGATATAAATTCAATGAAAAATGTTCATTTCCCCATCATAAATGTAGATATTAATAGTGTGAAGGGAAATGACAATAATTTTCCATTCAAATGTAAAACTTTGATGTTGTGTATATGTCTATGATCTGGTATCATGCTTTATAAAATTTAAAATATGTATATAAGTACATGAGCTAATATCATGCCCCATGAATATATATAAATTGATATAGAATCTAAGTTTAAACATATAATTCATTTTCTTATAAACTATTTGCATATGCCCAAACATATACACCCCTTTGTGTATCAATCTATGTTCAATTCTCTATAATGTGAGTTCATATACATATCATATTCCCTTTTAATGTTTTTTGATATACCAATATATTTTATGTAACTATTGGATATCTAAACCATATTGAATCTTTGAAATATATACTTTTATATGATTTTCTACTCATCTAGGTTTATGTCTCTATGGCAATCCCACTCTAACACCCCCATTTTGGGATGAAGGATGTGTCATGTATGTCACTCATATTAAAATAAGAGTTAATGGTATCATGTCATGTATAAATATATCAACATGTAATACCATTTGAACTTTTAGAGAATATGTCATCATATTAGTATATATTTCAATCAAGGCATCTATGTAGCATATATAATGCATAGTGTCATGTCTAGATACATACATCAATGAAGCACATAGCTTTAGGATCACTGAATAAGACTACATAGTAAAATTTCATGTTATAGATCATGGCACCACTCAATGATACCAAGCTAAAAAAACACAATAATATCAAGTGTTAGTTTGGCATATGATGCCAAGGGCCACAAATAAAAAACACAAATATTCCAAAATAAATAAGTATAATCACCACACACTAGGGGAAATTAAGATGTAACAAATAACAAATATTAAATATGTTTTTTTAGACAAGTCCATTGGCCATGATCAAGGGAAAATAAATATGTATCAAAAAATACCAAATGTCCACACACAATAAATAAGTAAAACGTAGTCTATCATGTAAGAGATTGAAAACATAAATAGAGCATAAATCAAAGGAAATAGTCAACACCATCCATAATGTATCTATTTCATATCATAGTATAGTAACACATTTATGTAGCATTGTGTAAGATATAAGTAACTAGCAAGACATATTTAAGCAATCTAGGTAGCTCAACATGGTATAAGTTTATATAAAGATATAGCCCATAATAGTAAACCATGTTGAATAATATTCCTTGACATTTTTATGGTTATTGGCCAGAGGAAACTACAACATCAATATGTCCATGTGTATACTATATGTTTCATATCACACTCATATATTGTGAAAGTCATGTGTGTATGAAAATAATGTGATATCTAATAGACATGCCATATATAACATATGTAAATAGTGTAATCTAGTAATCATGTGTGAGAACCCAACTACTTATAGACCAAGATCACTTGGTTTTTTTATCACTTTAAGTATCATATTTCATTATTCATAATGCATTTTTCTTAGATAAAAGTGTTGATTACACATCTAGCTGGGTTCTACTTACTTTATCTTGTTGCATTTAAAAACAACATTAAAACAATTACAAAACCCAATTTAAATATTATGTTATCTAAAAAATAATGTATCAGATAAATATAATAATGCAAGATATTATTAAAACCATAATTAATATAATCCAACTCAATGTATTATATAGAAGATAATAATTATCCATTTACAAAGTATATATCTGTAGTTGAGATAATAAAACTATATAAAATGATCTTTTTATAGATCCAACACCCATTACTATGATATTATTCAATAAATACAATGTAATACATCATTAAATTATGTAAATTCCATGTGAAAGAACAGTATGACAACCATGAGTTTGCTTTGGTATTGGTTTTTAGTTTACAGAGAGGGAGAGTATCATTTATGCACTTTTCCTTCAACCAAAAATTGGTGGTTTCCTAAACATCTACCCACTGGGAGTGGCCATTCCATTCGTGGGGTAGCATATGAATGCAAAGTCAACATATGGAACTAATCTGAGAACATAATAAATGTGTAAAACCACTAATGCATACAAACTCCACACAAACATAACAAACTAGAATGTACAATGGACAAACAATGTATACATATATATTGTTATTTTAAGAAAACCATTTTATAGTAAAATCATATTATAATAAGATATATAATTATGAAATTATAGTATTTTTAATATATTCATGTAGACTAAAATATATTCTTTTATAATTTTTTTGCACTAAAACTATTTCTTTATTCATTCCATGTTTTTCAGCTTTCGATTTACTTATCTATGTTGCATATTCAATGTCTCAACCCTTCCACTTGACCAAACATTTTTTTAGTCTACATAAGAAATACTCTCTAATGAATCATACGAAACTTAATTAGTCATTAATTTAAATGATGATGGACATCCTATACATATTAACCTATTTAAATATATAAAATAGTCCTAAATTCATATTTGATTCCTTCCATTTAATTAAAAGCATATATGTGGAAAACCTATGCACCTATATGTTTTTAATGACATGTGTACATGTCTTATAATGAAAATCAAATATAATACTAACTGAAGTAACTCTCATAAAAAAAAATTAAAATTAAAAACAATCATGCTCTAATAGTTCACCAAATTATAAACCCATTTCAAGATAATAACATGACTCAACCAATTAATCACTAGTCTAGCCCACACACATATCATCATTATAGCCATATAATAATCTATTAAATAGACAATTTTTATATTATTAGTCTTTTATTTTATGTATAAAATTGTCACATTTTGTATACCATGCCATCTTATATGCCAAAAGTTAATTTTAATCTATACTTTAAAATATAATTACCTAGAATAGTTTGATACAACTCACTATAATTATAAATACTATATATTATATTTAGAAGACTTTCAAAGAGTTTAATACTTTCAACTATGTGTTTGAGAGTCATTCTGAAATCATAAAACTAATGTCTTATAGCCAAATAGACATTCAAAATTAAAATATATGATATTATATAGCCAACTACGTATACAAAGATCACTCTAAAGGATATGTTACAACCAACTAATAATACAAAGATCACTTAAAATGATATGCTAGAACCAACAATGCATTTTAGATCTTTTTCAAACAATAAAAGAAATGTTAATCTATAACCAACTAAGGTTATTTATATCATTATCCAAATATGTAAATGTTTAGGTAAATAAATATAAGATTTATCATGTAATAAAAATTAAATAATATAGAAAAATATGATTTAGATAATGTTATCCCATAGTGAAAATCATTTTTCAATAGGAAAAAGAACCAATGAAACGAGTAATCCAACCCACTATCCTTATATAATTGTGGGTGGTTAAATATTCCCATGTAGGAATATATAAGCATATGAACCAAATATAGTATGTTTTCCAATAATTTACTTAGTTTTATATAATAAACATTAACCCTACAAACATTTATTCTTTTATTTTCAACGAGCCAACACTCTAAAATCAAGCACTTTTTTCTAATAGTTCTGCAAGCTTTCATAAATGCAAACAATCATTAATATGGATTTCCATTATCTTAAATTAGTTTCTTTTTATCCTAGTATTGATAAAATTAGCAAGTTTACACAATAATGGTTTTATTCTTGCTTAGGGTTTCATCCAAGTAACAAAACTACATGTAGGTTTATAGTGCAAGTAAAAATTTCCATCATTATAAACAAGAAATAGTTAACAATAAGCATTTCCAAGTTGTAATTAAATCCACAATATTTCCCTTTCTAGTCACTAAAAAATCACTAGTGGTTTTGACATAAAAAATAGATACTCTAGAATAAATAATTTGGCTAGTTCATGAAAAAACACAAAAGTTTACCTATAGTTTCAACCACCACATTTTTACCACTTTTTTTTTGTACCTTTAATCCCCTTCTTCCTTTGTTTCCACTCCATTACCCCTCATTTCATTCACAATATTTTTCCTTTACTGTTTTCTCCATTCTAACTCTCAATTTGACCTCCAAATTTTATTAAAAATCTAGGCATGGAGGCACCCTAGGGTTCAAAATCATTGCCATGGCTTCCACTTCAACCTCTAATGAAAATGTTCCAAAAAAAACCTAATTTTTATTTTTAAGTTTTTTAACCCAAAAGTAGAGTCAAGTTAAAATATTAAAACCAAATTCTAGAATACTAAGTTTGCATGGAGAGTTTTTTAACAAATTTAATGACAAAAGGCCACCATGGAGAGTCTCTTTTCCACTTTACACCTAAAGTGGTTCTATTATTTACATAGGAAGGTCTAGTCCTGAGTTAGAATTAATTTATTTAAAGTAAACAATAAATCAATAACCCAATAGATTATTCATTTTTAATTTTAATCATAAATTCAAATACTAAACAAATCAATCATGAAGATCACTATTTTAAGCTAATAATAAATTAAATTGCAATCAAAAAGACCAAAAATATTAATCCAAAATAATTTTAAGCTATCAATAATAAATTATAGTTGTTAAAGTAAATAAACATAATGTACAATATTGAATAACTTAAATGAATAAGCACACACAACCAAAAATCAACATCACATGCTACCAACTAACTCTAAGCAGGTAAACCATGTGTGTGTGTGTGTGTGTGTGTGTGTGTGTGTGTGTGTGTGTGTGTGTGTGTGTGTGTGTGTGTGTGTGTGTGTGTGTGTGTGTGTGTGTGTGTGTGTGTGTGTGTGTGTGTGTGTGTGTGTGTGTGTGTGTGTGTGTGTGTGTGTGTGTGTGTGTGTGTGTGTGTTATAATTTTTTGAAAGTTGTGCCTTCTATCAATTGTGAACATTTTATTCTCCCTCTTTACAGATAATCTATAAATTCTCAGTGAGGGTATATATTTCCCTACATCCACTTCAACCAAAAATTTTAGTTATTTCAGGCTTACAAAATAAATAAAATCAATACTCAAAATGTACAACTTTATGGAAACTGATAATATAAACATATGTAAATAAAAATAAATCCATACTTATTTTATCACGCAAACAAAGATATTCAAATATAATTAGGATTTCATCTCATCATAATGAATAACTTAAAGAACAAATAACTCTTAGGTCTAAGAAACATAAATCTGAATATATTAACAAAAATCAAATAAAAACAAATCAATAGTTTAATTCATTATCAAAATATTAATGTAGTTTATTAGAATTATGTTTAGATGTAACATCATTCCCCATAAAATTGGTCATAATCATGATCACTTTATTTTAGCTAATAATTTTGAAATAAATAATAATTACAACACTTTATCAACTAGTTAAATATGGAAAAAGACAAGACAAATATTCATAATCTTCCTATGTATCATTATTTTAAGAATAATAGTCCCACTAGACCTTGCATTGAGATATATCTCAATTTCTCAATCTTAGTATTTATATTAGTTCTATGGTTACCACACATAGATCCAGAACCTGTAATGCATTTTAATCTAAAACATGTGAAGGATTAGTTACATACTTTTTAAGATATGATACATGAAAAAATTATGTATTAGGGTAAGGCTAGTGGAAAAGTAAGTCTATATGCTACATAATGTATCACTTGTATAAAATCAAAGGGTCCCACATATCTTCATGATAGTTGATATAATTTACAAAACTTAATATAACTTTATTGGGGTTTTACTAGTAGAAACACCTTCTCTCCAATTGATACTTGTCTTGTTGTCCTTTTTTTATTCATATATATTTTCTACCTATCATTGGATTTAACCAATATTTACATTATTAGCTTCACATTTTATTTCATTTCATCAATCATATCAGGTTCAAAAATTATTTTATTTTCGAATGTATCCCATCTAATAGGTGTTCTACACCTCTTACCATATAATGCTTCAAAAGCAACCATATTCAATGCTAATTGAAATGATTTGTTATAAGTAAACTCAACCAATGAGAGGTATTATTCTCATTTATATTGTTGGTCTATGAAATACATCCTCAAAATATCCTCCAATATTTAATTCATATTTATATTTGTTCATTCATTTCTAGATAATAAGTTGTAATAAAGTTCAACTGTGTTTCAAACACTACATTTAGAGTTTGTCAAAACCTTGAGGTCATTCGAAGGTCCTAATCTAAATTTTTTTTTTTTTTTTAAACCCATCCAATCTATATCCTTCCCTCACAAACTTCTTGGAAAATATTGGTTTATCATCTATCAAATTACCTTGAATGAAGTGTTTTACTTGGGTGAGTTTATCAACAACAATAAAACTAATATCATGATGATTCCATGATTTAGGTAAGCCTTAGACAATATAAATATTGGTGACTTGCCATTTCCATTCTTGTATAGATTGTGGATAAAATAAATCAACGTGATGCAGATGTTCAACCTTGACTTGTTAAGATTTCAAGCATCTTGACACAAATTTTGTTACATCTTTCTTAATGCATTTCAATAAATACAATGGTTTTAGCTCTGCTAAGATCTTAGTCACACCATGATGTCCTATATATGGAACATTTTTAAACACATTAAGAATAATAACCCTTAATTTTTTTAATCAAGCTCATAGATCTTTCCATTGTATCTTAAAATTCTATCATTAACAAATTATAATCCTTTATATCTAATATATTGTGAATTCTATGATAGATCTTTCTTGACCTACTCTTAGAATTAATCTCCTAGTGATAACTTCAATACTTGATCCTGGAAGGTACTTATGATAGTAGTGAAATTTATAATGTACCTTTTATGGCTAAGGGAATTTGTAACTCTATTTTACTCACATTTAATGTATCTTATGTCAATTTATTAATCTAAAGGAAATTTTAACCATTTTCTTTGATGAGAATTTAGGTTGGGTAGGGTAAATATATACTTGAGTCCTAAATTATATGTTTTGAACTAAATAAAATATCAACAAACAATGCCTCCATACATGTAAATCATGCAATATGACAACCTCTCCAAGTAATGTGGAAATAGTTTGTCTCATAAGGATTAAATTTCCTTGACTTATAAGTGACAAATGAATCATCTTGCACAAAAAATCCTCTTAAACCATCCCCAGAAGCATTAGTTAGTACAAAAAAATGACCATTTGGATATAGAATACACAATGTTGGTACTGAAGTAAACTTATTTTTTAGAATAGAAAAGGCTTATTCACAATTACTAATCTACATAAACTATTGCTCTTTTCATCGTAGAGAGGTGATTAGATTAGCGATCTTAAATAAATTTGGTAAGAAAATCATGTACTATCCTACTAAACCCATAAATGTATACACCTAATGCACATTCCTAGCTATTGGCCATTCTATGATGGACTTTATCTCATCTAGATTCATTGAGATTAATTTTGTATAAATAATATTCCCAAGTGTTTTTACTCTTATTTGAAATAAGACACACTTGAAAAATTTACATATATCTTATGCCTTTGAAACTAGTGAAAAATCAAACGTAATTTATCAATATTCTCCTCTTTACTTTTAGAGTAGATGAGTATGTCATCAAGAAAAATAAGCACAAAATAATACATGTAATCTCTAAATACACTATTTTTTATATTCATTAATGTTTTTAGAGCATTTTTTAGTCAAAAATAAAGAATTTTAAAATCATAGCACACATATCTAGTCGTGAAGGCTATTTTACAAATGTATTCCTCCTTGATCCTCAATTGATGTTACCCATATCAAATGTAAATCCTAGGAAATAATTTTTCGCCTAACATTTGATAATAATGTAGGGTAGATGATACATCTTCCTAATGGTTTATTTTTACAACATCTTGTAATGTATGCATTGACAAAGGTCTCAATCCTTCTTCTTCATGAAAACTAAAGGTGCAACCCTTGTTGAAGCACTTAGCTAAATCAATCCTTTATCTAAAATTTCCTAAATTTGGAATTTTAACTTGACTAATTCAATTATTGTCATTTTTTAGGGAGCCTTATATTGATATTATGATCCTAAAATGATGTCAATAGTAAAGTCAAATTATGTTTCTACATAAACTAAGTAACTCTTATAGAAACCCATACCTTATCTTTTGAAAAAGAGGTATTCTTCAAGAGAGTTTTATTTTGTTCCATCAAATTTAACCAATAATACATGACATCCTTTCCTGTGAGCCTTTTACAATTGAATGGCTGAAATTTTTCTTATTTTAACTCTCTTTTTCTCCCTAAATATGGGTTGGATTCGCCAAATTATCTAAGCAATCAATATTATTTAAAAATTAGACTTGTTTGGCTTTATGTCTAGAGATCAAATTCAATCCTAGGATCATGTCATAAGATCCTAGTGGTGTTGTATATAGATTGACTATTAGGGTGATTTATTGTAACTCTACCTCATCCTCAATAAGAAACCTATCAACCTTGACCTATAATACATTGACCAATCATTTTCCATAAAACCAAATTTCATAGATAATTTACTTAACATTATATGAGAGATAAAACATTCAATGGATCATGTATCTATCAAAATCAAAATAGGATTCCCAAATAAGGTACATGATACTTTGATTGGAGAAGCTTTAAATTCATATTAAATATTGTCAATAATTACATGACTTAACTACTGTAAGGTTTCATACTATGATGTAGAGGTAGATGAATTATTATTTTTTATTTTACCTTCAACCAAGAATAGTCCTTAACATAATGGTATCCTCCACATGTAAAACATCTGTCAGGTGGTCCTTTTCTCTCTGATTAATCACCTCCCTTGAACCTTTATTTCAAATCATTTCTATGTTTCTTGTTCCCTAAATTATTATTAAACATCTCATTCTAACTATTGAACATATTCTTGGAATTCCCATTCTATTTCCATTTATTTTTATTAAAATTAGTTTTTGAGATTCAAATTTATTTTTTTGAATTTATCTTTGACCTCAAAAAGTAATTTAAACTTTTATTCTTAATGGCCCATGAACATCCACTTCACACACAATATGTGGATTTAAACCCATGATGAAATTTTTGATATGAAAACTTTCACAATTTTACTACTAAGTTATGTATTTCAAAAGTTTCATGAATTACTTGTAGAACTCATTTACTAAAATATCTCCTTGTTTCATATTTTATAAATATGTTAACTTATGATCAAAATACAACTTCAATATCCACTAATTCCTAAAAAAGGATAAAATTGATCCCAAGTGGTGTTGGTGGAGTCAAGATACATCTATAGCTTCTTATTGGCCTATAAAGTTGTTGCTTCACCAACAAGTTGATAGGATCCATAAATAACAATGGTTACTTCAGAATAACTTTGAATTTAAATATATTTTTCCATCTATGCAAGACAAGCTTTAACGACATCACCAAACATATCTCCATAGAACTTGGGTGGATCTACTTAATTCATATCTTGCACAAGTTATGCATCTAATTTTACTCTTGCCACTTGTTGCTACTCAACATGTCCTTGATCCTAAGTATTTTCCTAAAAATATGGTTGTTTATATGTCTCTTATTAATCATTTTCCTCACCCTGACCATGAATTTCCTATTTTAAGGATTCTAATATATACACCTTTCTAGTCATTACAAGGAGGATTTGATTGATATTTGTAGCTTGTTTGGATGCCAAATGATTAATATCAACTTGAGGATTCTCATTAAAATCTTTCTCAGCATGCAATATTTGATGTAGCATTATCCTTACTAAAATAGGATAAATATTTTAACATTAGTTGACTCATTAGCTTTGAGAATTTAAACCTATGCCCTAATACCATAATGTAAGAACCTAACTACTCATAGATCAAAATCACCTAAATTTGTTTTTCTTGATTTAAGTATTATATTTCATCTTTCATAGTGCAATTTTTCATAATAAAATTATTTAGTACACAAATGGTTGATTTTTAACTACATTATCTTGATTTGTTTTAGAAAAAAACATTAAACCAATTAAAAATAATAATTTAAAAACTCTTCTATCTATATAATAATGTACCAAATGAATAAAATAGTGCAAGATATTTTTATAACCACAATTAATGTAATCTAGGTCAAACTATTAAAATAGGAATATCCTTATCCTTTTAAAAAGTGTGCATCCATATGTGAGATAATACAAAAGTATAAAATGAGCTTTCTATATATATGTTTTGATTGTTTAGGACTTAGTATATGTAAATCATTGGTTTTTAGAGGGATGCATATATCAATAACTTTAAATGAATATAGTAAATAACTAATTTTATAAGGTCTTCCCAAAATACTAAAGATGATGATAAAGTGTACTTATCTGGTGCAAAACAAGTGTTTCTATGACATAGGAGTCTGAAACAAGCTTGTAGATCAGCTAGACATATTTCATTCTATGATTATAGTGAAAATAGACTTCAAAAAATCATACCCTTAGGAAGACATCACCAATGGTGTTAGTGTCAAATTATGGTGCTAGTGTCCTTTAAAAAAGATACCTAAAACTTTTAAAGATTATACGTGAGAGTTTGAGGTACCTATAGGTGATTATGTGACTTATGAAAGTTTTCATGTGTCACAATTTTTGATGAATATCTTTAAAACCCCTAATGAAAACCTACCAGATAAAAAAATAATTGGATCAAGTGCAAAAGAAAGTAAAAAATTGGGTTGTGGGATATTAAGACTACATAGGATAGAACCCTTGTTATCCTGGTCACTACCTACATTAACCCAAATGCAAGGAGTCTCAGATCACATGTAGATCACCATTAGGGAATATGCATAATTAATAAAAATGGTATAATATAATTATTTTCACTTAAGACCTTACTTGATGAAGCATGTAAGTCTAGATGTGATAACAAAGTAATATACAATGTGTTGAGCTATACTATTGCTTGATTTCATGTAATTAAATGCTAAAATAGTAAGTGTTAGATGTAAATTAATTATGAGGCTCTTTATATAGAAATAACTTTGATTTGAATGTAAGACCTTATTTGTTAGTTGTAGTAATATAAAATGCAAAAACTGGTAAAATGAGTATGGCTAATGACACCCAACCCATAGGTCCCTCTTGCTTGCACTCATGACCCTCATAGGGTTGTTTTTACTAATTCCCAATCATTTATATCCTTCTAGACCTGATCTTAGCTTAGATAGGACCCTCTTTTTATTACTAATACATCCCATATGTTCCATCTCCCTAGGAAAATAACACCACACTAGGATAATAACACCAATTCCACTCTTGCCCACTTTTGACGTTGTTTTCCAAGTTCATTTATGACCCCAATGGTCATCCTAACATGAGAAAATTTAATCCATAACTAATATATCCCTATATAATCCCATTCAAAGATCATTTAGATAGGGTTAGAAAATATCACAAAGCAATCAAGAATACAAGCAACACTACTCAAGCACATTTCCCTATTATCTACATACAACCATCCAACACTATTTTTAGCTTATTCAAATCCCTACACCAGTCCCTAGTCATCTTAACCACATTTGGTTTAACATTCTTTACATATTGATACACTCAATTGCATAAATCACATCAAGTGGGAAAACTACATATGGCTTGATCCCTCTTCAAAGTAATGGTATCTATCCTACATGCCCACACATGAGGTGTGAAGCACATCCAATGCATCTTACACACACTAAATCCCCCCCTCTTTCTCAAAATTGGTCAAATCAAACTGAAAGATAGGGTTTGACAAAATAATATGATCTACAATGAGCTTTCTTGACATTTAGCCTCTAAAATTTGGTACATAGGCTCACATAGACCTTCTAAATAAAAATCAAAAAGATCAGTTCCTCAAGACAACATCACAAGATAAGGACTATAGTGTTGGTGCAACTCCTATCCACTTTAGGTGATCTAATCCAATTAGAAAATGAAAGTTAGAATCCTATTTGTGATAGTGTCCTATGCCTGCATAGTGAATATCAAATCATGTCTCAGTCCGATCAACATAGTTTAAGCTAAGTATTATTTTCTCCCTCTTATTATTATTTTTAGAAAAGGCCTAATTAGCAATAAATTTCACAATTCAATAGCTTATTTACTGCAGATTATTTATTAATTTATCAATCTAGACCCTTTAAATAAATTAGGGATAAAACCCTAATATTCACAAAAAAATTTAATGGAGCCAAAGGGATAGCTAGCCTTTGTATTTTTGAACCACCTAATCAAAGGGATTGGACACACAGTCCAAAAATTGATCAACACAAACATGACCACCTAGCTTCACTTAGTAGAATATCAGATCATGTCTTCAATCAAATCTACATAGTTAAAGCTAAGTCTTATTTTATCCCTCTTATTATTATTTTTAGAAAAGATCTAATTACTAATAAATTTCACAAATCAGTAACACATTTACTACATATTATTTACTGATTTATCAATCTAGACCCTTTAACTAAATTAGGAATAAAACCCTAATATTCACAAAAATGTTAATGGAACCAAAGGGATAGCTATACTTTGTATTCTTGAGCCACCTATTTAGTGGGATTAGTCACACAATCCGAATATCAATCAACACATACATGACCACCTAGCTTCTCTTAGTAGATGATGATGGAGCCAAAGGGATATCCTTTGCATTATTGAGCCACTTTTATGAATTGAACACTCAACTCTATTCATGATATTACTCTTAGGTCAACACACATCCAACATCACCCAACACATGTAACATCACTCAGTATCAGAACATGTTTTTTATTTATTCATGTACCTAAGGATGTCTATTTATTTCTTTATCTTCCTCTCTCTCTTACCTAGCTTTACACATTCTTATTTTAGAGATGGTATATTTGATAATAACTGATCTAGTCTTTGTTTTCTCTTGAAAATTTGCACTTCATAGCATGCTCTCTCTATGCACATCTAGCATCACATAGCTTCATGGTATTAACCCTTTCATGTAATTTAGGTATTCTTTCTATTTTTCCTTTCTCTTAGTATTTCACTTTGTTGGATCATTATAATATGGGGGGTGGGGGAATGCAGTCATATAAAATGAAAAAAATTAGAAACTTGAGCATTGATAATGACACCTAAACCATATGTCCCTCTTGCTTGCTCTCATTCAAGAGGGACCTCTGGGTTAGGTGTCAGTATCCATGCTCAAGTTCCTAATTTTTGCATTTTATATGACTATAATTTCCCAACCTAGAGGTCCCTTTTTCACTGATTCCCAGTCATCTGTAGCCTTCCAGACTTGATCCTAGTTGTGTCAAGATCCTCTTTTCATGACCAATCAATCATCCTAGATCTCATCTCCCTAGGAAAATAGCACCACACTAGGAAAATAGTGTCAATGCCACTCTTATCCACTTTTAATGTTATTTTCCAAACTCATTTCTAGCCATAAAGGCCAATTCCTTTTGATTTCTCATCCTTATCCTTGTCAGCCTAACTAAAGTAAATTCAATTTATGACCAATATATCCCTATTAAATCCCATTCAAATATCATTTGGAGAGGGTTGGTAAATATCAAAAAGAAAGCAAGAATACAAGGAAGACTACTCAAGCACATTTCCCTATTCTTTGCATATAGGTATCCAACACTATTTTCAGCTTATTCAGGTCCTTACACCAATACCTAGACATCTCAAGCAAATAAATTTTAGATTTTCTTCATATTCATAAACTCAATTACAAAAATAACATTAAGCAAGAGAAATACATATGGATTGATCCCTCTTTCGAGTATTGGTATGTAGGTAGCATGCCCACACATGAGGTGTGAAGCACATCTAGTACATCTTAAAAATATTAAGTCCCCCCCATCTTTCTCAAAATTTGTCAAATCATAGTGGAAGATAGGGTTTGAATAAATAATCTACTATACAAAGAGATTTGTTAGCTTATATCCTCTAAAATTTGGTACACAAGCTCACATAAACCTGTCGAATAAAACCCAAAATGCTTAGATCCTCAATATAATAATGTTGGATAATGATTATAGCACTAGTGCCACTCGTGTCCACTATCAATACTCTTTTCCAATCAAAAAATTAAAGAATCATGTTTGTGATAGTGTCGTAATATTACATAGTGAATATCATATCATGTGTCACTCAGATAAACATAGTTTAAGCTAAGTCTTATTTTATCCCTCTTATTATTATTTTCATAAAATCTTTAATTACCAATAAATTTCATAAATTAGTATATTATTTATAGCATATTATTTATTGATTTATCAATCTAGATCCTTTAACTAAATTAGGAATAAACCCCCAATATTCCCAAAAAAGTTAAATCATTTGGTTAACCTGACTTCATTTGCACACAAAAACTCTAGAAACCCTAGGATAAAATTCCTACTACTTTTTCCTATAAAGTTATAAATTTTTACTTCAATATTTAAATCATAAATTCATTTCAAATTTTAAAATTTAGTAGTAAATTTTGTAATAATTTTCTTTGAAACCCTAGTTTCCCATACTAGGTCCCATTATTTTTTCAATTATTTCCCAAAAAAATTCTAAATTTTTACTACCATATTAAAATTAGTAAATCCATTCAAAATTCAAGATTAATTTCAAAAAAAATATTATTTTTTAAATCATAGTTACACATATTGGGTCCTATTCAATCAAGAATTTTCCAATAATTTTTTGAAATTTTAGTTGAATATTTAAATAAAAAATCCAATTTCATTTTCAAAATTCCATACTATTTTAGAAAAATATCAAAACCCTAGTTACATGTACTAGCTCTTGTTCTCTTCTTGAGGTATCACCTTATATGTTTGTAAGCTATGTATCCTTTTTAGGTACATTCTAGTTCCTTGTTTAAACTATATCCATTTATTCTTTTCTACTACTATCCAATTTGTTTTCCTTATACTGTTTAAGTTATTACATCTCTTCCTTCAAGATGAACTACAAACTTAGTGGAAATCCTTCTGAATTCACCTAAATTCCTTCAAATCAACCATATACTATGGATAAACAACTAATTCAAACTCTAGCTATAGATTCTACACATCCAAAATACACAAATTTCAATTACACTAATTCAAACAATGAGTAATAAGAGAATACAAATGATGATGTAAACATCAATGCTCATGCTCCACCAAATTAGATTACTGATTTGCTTCCACCCATTGTTGATAATGAATTTTTACACAACAAGGATTTCATCCTCCAAAGCTTCAAAGAAAGACTCAGGGAATAGCCTCAAGGTCATACTCTTATATCACAATCTCTCATAGAAGTCAAAAAGGCTAAATAAGTTGAGTTTTCTATTCCTATAGAGAAGCCAGTTGCAAATGACACTATGGGGGAAACTATGTCTCAACAACCTCCTATAATAGCCCAACCTTCTTCTATGCCACTAGCAATAGCTAGTACATATTTATTTCATGATGTGGCAACCCTTGTGCAAGAGATAAAATCTCTTCAATATAAGGTGCTACATCTTGATCAAAGTGCATCTAGACCTACATAGGCTTTGAAATCATTTACTCTATTACATACACCATTAGCACATCACATCACTTCCACACCCTTTCCATGAGGTTTTGTTCAACCCAAGCTTACTCTTTATGATGACAAGGGTGATCCAGAGACACATTTGAGAGTTTTTCATGTAGCATTTTTGGATTATGTACCAAATAACTAGCTACTTACCAAGATCTTTCTATGAATCCTAAAGGATTATGTTTTATAATGGTTCTATAGTTTATTGAATTATTCGATTAGTGCATTCAATCCTTTAGCTAACATGTTCCTAGTTTAATTTAGCATTAACATTGGTGAAAATGTTTCATATGCCCAAGTTGCACAATAGAACAAAGGTCAAATGAGTATCTCACAGATTATGTTCTTCTATATAATACTATCTTGGCTAAGATGGCTAGCACCATTATTGATCAAGAGTTATAAGATCTCTTCAAATAGAGTCTCTTACCAGCTTTTCATGAATCATTTATGTTCAAAATATTCTCTTCCTTCATTGAATTTTTTCACATAATAAAGGAAAGAGAAGTCAAGTTAATTTCAATGGGAAAACTCAAGTACACAAGCATCTCAAAAATAACCATCAAGAGTAACAAAAAATTCCAATTCAAGGTCAAGGTAAATGATAATAAGACTCGAAATCAATTGATAGTTAATGCAGCTTTAGAGCACCCTCAGCATGTGATTTTAGTAGCACCTCCTTGGCATACATTTACCAATATACCAAATTCTCCAACCAGAGATTTACTATAGTTATTAGATAGTAACATCATATCTCTCCCTCTAATTAACGAAGTTGATCCAAAAAATCCTCTTCCATGGGGATATGATAAACATGTATTTTATGAGTTTCATAAGGAACGAGGCCATACAACAAACAAATTCATTACTTTAAGACACAAGACACAAGACTTAATAGATGGTAATCATATTGATCTTGGCACTTTAGTTGAGCCTCCTCAGAGAGAGAAAACATAGGATAGATCTTTGAAAATCTTCTTAGATCCTTTTCCACAACATTTCATATATGAGACAAGGAATCAAACAGGGGTTCACCATGCATATCATGCACATCCACCACTAGATACATACAAGGCACCTTCTAGTTGGTGTATGCAATTCCAAAGTTCTAGATAGACCTTCCATCTCCTTTTTAGAGTAAAATATCATTGAGGATGATACATTTACTATCATGCACTCTTTATTAGATCTCATATTCACAATCATCCTATTCATAGTGTTCTCATAGATAATGGATGTAGTGTGAACATGTGCACTATGGCATTATTTTACCATTTGGGATATTTAAAGTAGGATATTAAACTAACAAACATAGTTATCAATAGATTCAATGGGCATAAATAGAGTTCACTGGGTGAGATTGTACTTCCTCTATAGGTTTATCTAACACACATGGCCACACCATTCACTTATTGTTCCTAGTACATGAGTTTACAATATGTTACCTGGTTGACCATGTATTCAAAAAATCTAAGAAGTACCTTCTATAGTTCATAAATGCATGAAAATCATTCACATTAATTTGGTTATTAAATTTTGTGGAGTTCCATATGAGTTACCACTCCCCACTTCAGAGCCATCTTTTATAGTATAGTCACCAATTGTAGTTCTTCTTCTAGTTCCAATTCCTACACTAATTATAGTTCCTCCTCCAATTACGATTCAACCATAATTTAGGTATCCATCACCATCACAAATAATTCATACACATCCATAGCTTTAGGATTATAGACATCTTATAGCTACAGTGTTCACACCTTAAGTAGTATCATTAAGATCTCATTTGTCTACTCATAGAATGTGTTCAAAGTGCTTCTCCTACTACCATATGGGTCCCTAATAACCCTAAAATATCATAAAATTCAAAGAGTTATAGGCGGACCCCACGACTAGTTTATACTTCAAATATTTCAAAGCATTTTTAGCATATACAACTTTCAGAGTAATAGTCTCAACATCTCCATCATGCTTCTTGATCACACACAATTCCTCCCCTTAATACAAGACAACATGATAGTGAGTTTCTCATGAGACTCATCGGTTAGTATCATATTTTCATAGCCTACCTATACATAGTCTCCTATTCTTGATTTTACATAATTTTCCTATGACTGATTGTACATAGATCAAATATTATAAAAAAAATAAAAAATAAGACAAAATTTCAAAATACAAAAACATTTAAATAATTAAGAAAACATAAAAATATTTAGATTGTGTGCATCATCCATGATTTACATTGATAATACTATGATAGACTAAAATGTGTTATTCTATGTTTATTGTTTATCGATTTATGTACATTACCACGCTACACTTGATGTTCTTTTGAGTGTATGTAGTGACTTCCAGACCCTGGATTGCTTCATCCTACCCACTAGAGGCATCTTATATATGACTACACCATCTAGGTTATGTCATTCCTACACCACACACTCTAGTTATCATGTCAATGTACATTATTTACTAGCTTACATAGATTACTCTATTGACACTCAATAGTATTTTTCACTTGAGTATTTTTTTGCATATACCTATTCTTGTACTAACATGTTTTACATACTTTCACTCTTTCTTTGATTATTTAGATGTGTTTTATTTTCCATTCTTTACATGCATTTTATTCTTTCTTACCATAATTGGATGTTATTGCATTACTAGCTCTTGTGTCTCTCTTATATGTGCCCTAGGACATTTGCCAATGTCCTTTAATTCTATGTCTTGTGTGTACCTTTGGGTATTTTCCAATGTCCCTTTTCGGTACTCATTTATGTGATTCTGGATTTTGTGCTATCTTGCTTGTTTCAACTATATGTGTATGTGGCATTTGAACATGCCTTGTATGCTTATTTCCTAGTTTGAGTGACATGTGATCATGTCCCTTATTTTTTTGACCCCTTGGCCATTCTTGTACACTTCTTTCTATTTTCCTTGTATGATTTTTTCTTAATTTATTTCAATTATTTTCAATGCCATGATCCAAATCATGCATTATCTTACTTCTTTCATGCCATGATGGACATCATGCTCTATCCCTCCATGACAACTAAAAACTAACAACTAACACTTCTAGTTCTAGTTTAGTACATTGCACATGTTGTTACATTGTTATATTTATCTAGGCATACCCCTATTTACCTAACAATCTCTCAATATAAACCATATTATATCTTGAATTATCTTATGAATTATCATTGTTGCATCATATATTTTTTAGCATAACACACTTATAGGGCTCTTTATTTTGAGCACAGCCATTACAGTGTCCCCATTCCTATCCTCACAAGAAGGGGTAATAAACAAGGGTTTTATTACAAAGGTTAGATATCCTATCAACCAAAAAATCTAGTTTTAAAACACTTAGAACATCAACTAGACATCAAACAATCAGAATAGACCAAGTAGATGGTCAAGAATCTAGAAAAATCATTATGTTTGGATCAAGACAACACAACCAAAACTAGACTACAATGTTGGTGGTGCTACTATCTATTTTCAGTGCTCTTGTCTAAATATCCAAAACACCAAAAAATTATATGCGGGGAAAAAATAGGTTCAACTATAGATTTGCATAACCAAACGAGTTAAGAATGAACAGTTTCAATATACATTTTTCTTAGAGAATATAGATATAGGGGGAATAATGCATGGCATGATGGCTCTTATTTCCAATTTCAGATATGGTAGTTTTTAAAACTTCCAAATTAGAATCTATGTTCTAGACATCACTGATTGGGGTTAATGTGCATGGTATAATTATCTCTTGTCTTTCCTAGTTCAGTATTGTCTTAACATTCTCAGTATTTGTGTGCCTTAATACATATATTGGTGGTTTGCATCATTTTGGTTTGGGTTTTAAATAAGCATAACTTTTGAGTTCCTAAGTTTTTGAGTGGCTTCCACATAAGCTAGATTTTGAGTTTTGGAATGGATTTCATAAAATCATAATCTCCATCTTTTATAGTGGCCAAGAATGGGAGTTTCTAGCATACATTTGGATATCCATGCCAACATTATTATATCATATTACATTCATGGGATTCAAAATCCATCTTATAAGACATACATTTCATATCAGTATCATTTCATAGCTTCACTTTGTAGGGTAATTATGGAGCCAAAGGACTAGCTAGCCTTTCTATTCTTGAGCCACTTATTCATAGGGATTAGTTACTAAGTCCAAACATTGATCAACACATGCATCAGCTCCTATCTTTTCTTAGTGGGTGATGATGGATCTAAATGGTCAGCCTTTCCATTCTTGAGCCACTTATAGGGAATTGAGCACTTATCTCTATTCATGATATTGCTCCTAGTTTAACGTATATCAAACATCACCCAAAACATCTAACATCACTCAGTAACATAATAGGTTTTGTATTGGTTCATATACCCAATGATTTTGATTCATTCCTATCTATTACTCTCTCTTACCTATTTTTGTATGTTCTTATTTTAGATATAACGCAATTGATAAGAACTAATCTACTCTTTGTTTTCTCTTTTAGATTTATACTTCACAGTTTACTCTCTCTATGAACACCCAACATCACATAGCTTCATGGGATTCATCCTTATAGGTAAGTTTAGGTACGCTTTCTATTTTTTCTTTATCCTGATATTTCACTTTGCTTCATCACTATAATAAATTGGGGGAAATATAGTCATATAAAATGCAAAAAATGATAACTTTAGCATGGCTAATGACACCCAACCCATAGGTTCCATTTACTTTCTGTCATGACTCTTGTAGGCTTGTTTTCACTAATCCCCAGTCATCTGTATCCCTTAGTTGAGCTATGACACTCTTTTCATAAATAATCCATCCCACCAAGTCCCATATCCCTAGGATAATAACATCACACTAAGACAATAGTGCCAATACCACTCCTATCTACTTTCAACATTGTTGTCCAAGCTCATTTTTCTCCCAAATGATTAATTCCTTATAGTTTCCCATCCTTATCCTTGTCTACCTAACATGAGAAAATTCAATCCATGACCAATATATCCCTATAAAATCATATTCAAAGATCATTTGTAGAGGGTTAGAAAATAAAATAAAGCAAGCAAGAATACAAGAAAGACTACTAAAGCACATTTCCCTATTCTCTACATACAAAAATTTAACACTATTTTCAGCTTATTTGAAACCTTACACTAGTCCCTAGTCATCTCAAGCACATATAATTTAACATTATTTACATATTCATACACTCAATTGCACAAAGCACATCATGTGGGATAACTACATATGGCTTGATCCCTCTTTGAATTATTGGTATGTAGGCAGTGTGCCCACACATAGGGTGTGATGCATGTCCAGTGTATCTTACACACAATATCCCCCCCCCTCTTGCTTAAAATTGGTCAAATCAAAGTGGAAAATAGGGTTTTAAGAAATAATATTCTATATAATGAGCTTTTTTGACTTCTAGACTCCAAAATTTGGTACATAAGCTCACACATACCTACTGAATAAAACCCAAAAATCTCAAATCCTCAGGAAAATAATGCCAAACAAACACTATAGTGACAGTGCCACTCCTACCCACATTCAATGCTCCTATCCAATTAGAAAATGAAAGTCAAAATTCTATTTGTGATAATGTCTTAGGCCTGCATAGTGACTATCAGATCATGTCTCAATTAGATTAACATAATTTAAGATAAGTCTTGTTTTCTCCCTCTTATTACTATTTTTAGAAAATCTCTAATTACCAATAAATTTTACAAATTAGTATCTTATTTAATTCATATTATTTATTGATTTATCAATATAGACCCTTTAACTAAATCAGGAATAAAACACCAATATTCCTAAAAAACTTAAATAACTTGCCAGCAGGACAGAAAAGAGGGATAAAAACATAAGAGAAAATTCAAGGGAGGGTTAAGATGAAAAACATGGAATAAAATGATCGTTTGACACTAGCTCCAAAAGGTAGACACTAGCACCAATAGTGCTACTATCTAGATAATGGCACTAATGTATTGAGGTCCCAAAGCAAAATTATGATTGGAAAACATAGGCTAGGGTCCATCATGACTTGGAGGCGATGACTTCTGACCACTAGCGGTGAAATAAATAGGGTAAACAAGATATAAGAAAGAAAAAAAGACACAAAATAACCATTTTAATAAGAGATCCAATCATCACTAAAACCTTCTTATGAAAGAGTAACAAAAGAAATAGTAATTTTGATTGCTTGACCAAAATAGGGTGTCTACATTTTCCCCCTTTTAATCTAGTAGTGTAATGAAATGAATTTACTAGAGTAAAATAAAAATAAGACCTAGCCTATGATTTGACCAAAGAAGTGGAATGAGTTGGAATGAAGTATGTGAAGATGAAATCCATAATGTTGGTTCCCCTTGTACTAAATCTGAATAGAAACTAAATTTGTGAGGAATAAAACCCTAATTTTACCCACCCTAATAGCTGGATGTTATCTAATTATGTAAACTACAATGTGAAGAAATAAGGCCTACTTATTCCCCATTATAATATCTAGATTGGATCTAAGTATGTAATATTAAAATGCATATAAACAATACCTATTTTCTCCCACTTTTATATCTGGACTGAATCAGAGTATGTAATCTAAAAATTTGGAGAAACAAAGACTACTTGACCCCACTCTAATATATATATTGGATCTAATTATGTAATATGAATTTGGAGGTCAAAACCATCACTCAACCTACATAATCTGGGTTTGGTGAAAGGTTATTGATGAACTACTAAAAATGGTCATGTAACCCAAACTTTTGAAATTCTAGTGACATCTGAGTGACAATCTGAGAGTAACATAGTAATTTGAATATAGAAAATGGTATTAGTTTCCATTGCATATATATAATATGGTGAATCCCTATAGGATTGAGGATGTGTGTCTTGTGTCATTCCCCTAAACCTAATATTTGAGTAATGTACCCATGTGTTTAGATATATATATATATATATATATATAAGTAAACATGTGTGTCTGAATATGTATACTTGAGTAAACATGCGTCTGAATATGTATATCTAAATAAACTTGTGTGTTTAATAATTTATATATTTGAGTAAACCTATGTATCTATAAATTTGTATATATGAATATCTATTTATCTGAGTAAACATGTGTGTCTAGATATCTATGTATCTAAGTAAATAAGTATGTTTGAATCTGTGTACATATGAAAATTTGTATAGCTAAGTATTTATATATCTAAGTAAACATGTGTGTATCAATATCTATGTTTGAATTGATCAGTGTATCTATGTGAATCTGAATAAATAGTGTGTATATGCCATTGTTTTTGGTGAGAGAGTAAAAATTATGATAACGGTGTCTAACCAAAAGTGATACTAATTGATATGGTTGTGATAGTTAGTTGGGGTAATGTTTTTTAGGTTTAAATATTTTATCAATTGTAATAGAGTTAGTTTTTTAAATTGGTAGTGGGATAGACCTTTGGTATATATTAACTTTGTTTAGAATATATAGGTTTAATAAATTTTTAGAGTTTAATGTTACTGGCACATTAGTAGAACTAATGTATGGTAAGGTACATTAGGGCCAAGTCCCAAACACAAGAAATAAATCACAAATCGAAGTTACGATTATCTAGACATCATGTTTGGAAGAAGTTGGTATTATTTGGTGAAATTGGAGAGCAATGTCAACATTAGTAAGATGGAATTTTTAAAATGTGGCTAAAATAGGTTGGTTGACTTGTTTGACAACTCATTGGAATCATTTGACTTGATAGTTATTATTTATTTTGAGTAAGAGAATATGCCAAGAAGATAACAAGCAAGTATGACCTGGTACAAAGAGATGGATTCACTTATCTAGGCTAGGGAAGAGTTTACCCTATTAATGGTGATCTGGGCAAACATTTTAGATGACAATTTAGGTGATAGTTCTACCCCAATTGATGACAAAACTTTTGGGAGCCATAACATTTGCACCGTAGCTCCAATTAACTCCCTGTTTGAGCTATTAGAAAGCTAAGAATGAGGAGAACATCTTGAGATGGTATAGAGACTTGATTGATAAAGTTTGAGCCCAAAAAATTGAACGGAAGTGCCTAAAATTTCAATTTTAGTAGTGCAGTCTAAAAATAGTAAGTTTCTAAAAATAGTAATTCCTCAATTTATGTATTGTTTTGAATCTTAGAAGTCAAACCACTTAATCTCCCTTGAGATTTGTGACCTTCCACATCCTCCCCATGCTTTCAAAATGTGTATAAATGAAGAGGTAACTTGAAATGTGAAGACAAGCATCCCTTCTAGAGATAAAAATATAATTGTATTGCGATCTTGAGTAATACTACATGTCTTCTTAGAGAATTCATTGTTACTATGTTATTTCAATGTTCTTGAAATATTTATCAACTAAAAATTTTGTGTTTTGGATCAAATGGATCTATTCGTTTCCTAATATTTTGACATATTTAGTACATTTTTATTGTTTTTAGTGAGAATTGGAAGATTTTGAGACATGTGGTGACAATGTCCTAAGAATGGCACTAATGTCCTAGATAGGACATTATTATTTAATGTTATTGTCCCATATGCCATTTTGGTGTCCACTAGGCCATGCTTTTAGTGATTATCATTGATTTTTGGTGTTTTATGATTTTTTTGTATATTTATCTAACATTTAGTGATGATAACGTTGGAATTAGCTGTATCTTTTAGGTAGATGTGTGTATGAGAGAGTTTTGGAGTGGGTAGATGATGGAATAATTATAGGGATTACTCTTGATATATGAGGAGGGGTTGTAGTAGATAAATTTGATTTGGATAATGTGGATTCATTGGCTTCGATGCTCATGAATAAAAATATGATGATAACATTGTGTGAGAGGTGGAACATAGACACTACTACATTTTGGCTACCTACTAGGGAAATGATTTTCACTTTGGAGGATGTATATAGGGTTTTTAGGTTATAAATTACAAGTTATAGAGTAATAATATAGGATGTTACTAGTGATTAGGTTATATATCAAATTATGGGGTATTTTAAAGTGATGTCTATAGAGTCTCATCGGGTAGGGACCAATACTAATGTATTATTATCACTTGTTATCATAGTGAATGTTCCATTATTTTAAAAGTTTTTAATGTTTTTTTTGGCTTTATTTGTTATTTTGGATGAGAGTGGGGTATCTATATCATATAGGATGCATGGTATAGTATAGGATATAAAATATTATGACACTAAATAGTCATGGGGTCTCACTATGCTAGCCCACTTTTATCAAGATTTAAACCAATTCACTCAGGAGATGTGTACAGGTGCTATTGGGTCATCTACATTATTAATTTTTTCATGTTATGAGTGTATATTAGTGACTAGACCAACATTTCCTCAACAAGATGATTAGGCTCACCTATAAACATTTTTAAAGATATGGACTACTATGACTCACATTCCCAGGAGGAGCAAAATACAATGTCACTAGGTGATGGATAGTTTGATGGCTGGATATATTATTTGGAGGCCCTATAGGAGATATGAGGGATGGTCTAAGGATGGTACAAAATAGAGATAGGTGAAAATGAGTTATTGATTTCATTATAATTAGGTCAATTTACTTGATAGGTTTCAATATGAGTGAGTGATATAGTAGTGTAGTCATATAAAATGTGAAATTTTATGACTTAAGTAATGATATTGACACCCAATCTATAGGTTTTCATACTTACTTACACAACCCTTCTAGGTTATTCTTTCACTGATTCTTAGTCATCCATAGCCTTCTAAACTAACCCTTACAGAGTTAGGTAGCTCTTTCAGGTCCAGATCTATCCCCCTAGGCCTCATTCCCTCTGTAAAATATCACCAAACTTGGATAAGAGAACTAAAATCTAATGTGTCCTAATTTCGGCACTATTGTACAAGTGCAAAATTGGTCCTAATGGTTAAATTATTTTATATCCTTATCATTTTTATTATCATCCTAATGTAAATTTATTTAACATATGATCATTAATTTGCCTAAAAAAGGCCATTCAAAATCTATTCAGAAGGGTTAACACTCATTTACAAGAAAGATACAAGAATACAAACAAATACACTCAATCACTCTTCCTTATTCTCTACATACAACCTTCCAAAATCATTTCAAGATTATTCAAACTTTTGCACCAGTCCCTAACCATCTAAAGTACATCTAATTTTACATCTAGTTGCATTTATCATACACAATTACACTACGCACTTTAATGGGAGAACTGCATTAACTTGATACCTCCTTAAAGTATTGGTATGTTGTTAGCATCCCACACATGAGGTGTGAAGTGAATCTAGTGTATCCTTTACACACTAACCCCTTCTCTATATTTTCCAAGTTTACATTCAAGTTCACGTAAAAATAGTTCCTAAGGATTTAAATATTAAAAATAGACACACAATGAGCTCCTCAAGCTTTTAGGTTTTGATATTTCACAGATAAGGTAACACATGCCTACCAAACAAAATCCAAAAATCTCAAACCACCTAGGCAATAGCACTAAAAAATGACTATAGTGTCAGATAGTAGGGTGTCCCATTTTTGATGCTCTTGTCCAATCTAGAAATGAACCTCAAGATCCATTTTTTTATAGTTTCCCAGTCCTATTCATCTAGTATCAAACTTTGTCTTAGTCTAGATCATTCATAATAAGCTAAGTTATATTTCTCTTATTTATTACTATATTTAGAAAAGGTAAAAATAAAAATATATATACACAAATCAATAGCTTAATTCATACATATTACATATTGATTTACTTTGCTCAGACCTATTTATTTAACTAATAATAAACCCCCATTATTATAAAAAGAATAAAATATTTGGTGAACTTGAATTACTTTGAATTTTGCACAAAAACCCTAGAAACCCTAGAGATAATTATTTTTTATTTTTTCCCAAAAATTCTTGATTTTTCCTGAATTTAAAAAATATAAATATACAAATTCATTGAAAAAATATCACATATTTTGTAAAAATGTAGTTTTCACATAATAGATCTTTTTTGCATACAAACACATTCCAAACACTAGGAAAAATATATTGCTAATTTTAGAGATATTTTTTTATTTTCCCTAAATTTTTCAAAAAAAATTCTATTAATTTTCTATAAATTCATATCAAAATTTTAAAATTATCATAATAGTTTTTAAAATTCATTCTATAATCTCTAGTTACATCAACTAAACTTCTAGTTACTTTCAAGTACTTTTCAAATCATTTTTTGAATTTTTAGTTGCATATCAAGTACATAAAATCAATTTCAAATTCAAAAAATTATATTATTTTTCATAAATATTTTTAAAAAATCCTTAGTTGCATAAACTAGTACCTATTTGCTTCTTGATGTATCACCTTACATGTTTGGGAGCTTCATATCCTTTTTATGGATATTACACTTTCTTGTTTAGATTATATTAGCTTAATCATTTCTACTATTATCCAAGTTGTTTTATTTATGCCAGATAAGTTCCTTACATCTCTTCCTTCAAGATGAAGTGCAAGACTTAGTGGAAATCCTCTTGAATTCATCTAGATTCCTACAACTTGACCATAGACCATGGATAAAAAACCATCTCAACTTCCACTCATAGTTTCTACACATTTAGAATACACCAATTTCAATGAGGATAATTTTGACAAAGAACAATACAGAAATTATAATGATGATGTACACACCGATGATCATGCTCCACAATATTGGACTACTAATCCACTTCTACCCATTTTTGATAATTGATTTATACTCAACAAATATTTGATTTTACAAAAATTAAGAGAAAGACTTAAGGAAAAACCCAAATATCATACACTAATTTTACAATCTATCATATAAATTAAAAAAACTAAGTTGAGTCTTCCATCCCCATAGGGAAACTGTTTGATGATGACACTACATGTAAAACTCTATCTCAACAACCCCATATAATATCCCAACCTTATTTTATACTACCAACTACAGCTAGTGCATCCTGATTTCCTGATGTGGCAACCCTTGTGCAAGAGATAACATCTCTTGAATCCAAGGTGAAACATTTTGAGCAAGGTACCATTATACCTACGTAGGCTTTGGATTCTTTTGATCTTCTACATGCACCATTCTCATGTCATATTTCTTATACACCCTTGGCACAAGGTTATGTTCAACCCAAGATTAGTCTTTATGATGGCAAGGGTGATCCAAAGACACATTTGAAATTTTTTCATGCTACATGCCTGGATTATGTACATAATGATTGGATACTTACCAAGATATTTTCATGGAGTCTAAAGGATTATGCTTTACAATGGTTTTATAGTCTACTAAATTAATTAGTCATGACATTCGATCCTTTAGCAGACATGTTCCTATCACATTTCAGTATAAATATTGGTGATAAGGTTTCATATGCTCAAATTTCTCAATAAAAATAATGACCACATGAGCATTTCACATACTATATTCTTTGGTATGATACCATCTTTGCTAAGATGATGAGTCCCATGGCAGATCAGGAGTTATAAGACCTCTTCAAGTAGAGTCTTCTACCAACACTTCATGAATCAATCATGTTCAAGTAGTTCTCTTCATTTACTAAATTATGTCATACACTAAAGGAATGATAAGTCAATATAATTTCAATGGGAAAAATTAAGTAGTCAAGTATCTCAGACATAATAAACTAGAGTAATAGCAAAGTCCCATACAAGGTCAAAATCAATGACAATAAAAATTAGAATTAACTAATAGTCAATGTGGCTTCAAATCCCCCTTAATGTGTGGTTTTATTATCACCACCTCATCATGCATTTACTAATCTACCAGTTTGTCCAACCAAGGTTTTACAATAATTATTGGAATGTAACATCATCACTCTCCCTCTTATCTAAGAAGCTAACCCAACAAAGCCTCTTCCATGGGGATATGATCAGCATGCATTTTTTAATTTTCATAGGGCACTATGCCACACAAAAAATAGATGCATCAGTTTGAGACATAAGATATAGGACTTGATAGATGATAATCTACTTGATCTAGGAACTTTAGTTGATCCTTCAAAGGAAAATCCAACATAAGAGAAAGCTTTAAAAATATTCTCATATCCATTTCCACAACATTCTAAATAGGAAAAATAGGACACCTTAAGTTTTCAACATACATATCATGCACATCTTCCACCATTTACATACTACACCCCTTTAATTGAGGCACATCTTTTGAGAGGTATAATAAGAGTATATGATTCTAGAGTTCCAACTAGACCTTCAATATCTTTTTCATATTAGAAGATTATGGAGGATAGTAAGGTTATAATGAACTTTTTATTACAGCACATAATCATAATCAACCTATTTGTAGTGTGCTTATTGTCAATGGTTTTATCCTTAACATGTGCACCTTCACACTACTACAACATTTGGGTTGTTTAGAGTAAGATATTACTATGACAGACATACTTATCATTGGTTTGAGTGGGGATATACATAGTTCATTGGGTAAGATAATACTTACACTAAAATTTGCTCCTACATATTTTGTAACACCATTCACTATAATTCCTAGTGAAAGAGTTTTTGAAATATTACTTGGTTGACCATGGATTCAAAAAAATAGGGTAGTATCTTCTACAGTTCACATATGCATGAAATTCAATTATGATAATAAAGTTATTATAGTTATTGGAGTTATTTGTGATTCACCACTCCCCACTTCAAATCCTTCTACCATCTTACAAACACTAGCTCTTGTTCTTCCACCTATTTTAATTTCTCCTCCAATTTCAATTTCACTTCCACTTCAGATCTAGCCACAGTTGTGGCATCCATCACTAGTATAGAGGATTCATACATCTCCATAATTTTAGGATTATAGATAGCTTTTAGCTATAGTGCTCACACCTAAAGTAGTAACATTAATGTCTCATGTACCTACATAGACAACACCTATTCAAAGATATTCTTATACTTCTAGATGGGTCCCTAAGAGTACTATAGTTACATCCACTTCTCAGAGTTATAGGGGTACCCCATATTTGGTTTCCACTTTAGATATTTTATATTAGTTACAATGTACATATATTTTAGTTTTACAATCTTAGACATTCAATTATGCCTCACTATCATGCACAATTCAGTTATTTAATACATGACACCATGACAGGGTGTCTCATTTGAGACTCATCGATTAGTATCATTTCTTCCTAGTTTTAAATATATATTACTTATATAAACACAAAAATACATTCAAATATATAAAAAGTATGAAAAACATTTTGATTGTATGCATCATCCATGATTTTCATTACTACTATCATGATAGGAATTACATTTATTATTTCATCCTGTTTTATGTAAATTTTTATACATTACCATGCTTCAGTTGATCTCTTTTGAGTGTGTGCAGTGACAACCAACTAATTTATTTCTTTACTCTACACATTGAGTGGGAATTCCTACTTCTACATTTGAGACACACATTGATATACCTACCCAATAAGGAAATTTTATATATGACTACACCATCTAGGTTATGTCATTCCTACACTATGCACTATAAATTATCATGTTGATGTCCATTCCTTCCTAAGATTACCTAGATTACTATATCAACATTTCACTAGTATCTATCACTTGTGTATTTCATAGCATATACCTAGTCTTTTACTACACATGTTTTACATACTTTCATATTTGATTTTATTTAACTAGATGTGATTCTACCTTTCTAGTTATTACATGCTTTCTCCTCTTACTTAGCATAGCTTGTGTGATTGAATTTAAAGTTCTTGCTTATCTCATGTTTTTTCCTTAGGAAATTTTCTAATGTCCTTTGTTTGTACTCTTTCATGTGCCTATGCTCCCTATTCCAACTTTATTTTGTTCAATTATATGTGTATGTGGAATTTGAACATGCCCTCTATGCTTGATTTCTAGTTTGAGTGACATATGCCTATGCCCCTTGTTTGCATGTCCCATAGGCCATCCCTATATGATTTTTTATTTTTACTTGATTCCTTGATTGCTTATTTTGCTTCTCAATGTGTGTAATTCCATGATCCACATCATGCATTTCCATTGATTTATTGGATGCTAGGATGGACACCATAATATATCCCTCCAATTACCAACTAAAAACTAATAACTAACATCTAAACATTTCCATTTTTAGTTTAGTACATTTCACATGCTTTTACATTGTTATATCTATCAAGGCATACCCCTACTGATCTACCCATCTCTCAAATACAAGCATTGCTATATCTAGACATATCTTATCAAATATCATTGTTATATCATGTATCTATGAAACATTACACACTTGTAGGACTCTTTTATTCTTAGTGGAGTCATTACAGGTTCATCATTCATAACCTCAAAAGAGGGGCAACGAACATGGGTTTTGCCATAGAGATCAAAAGTTCTAATAGTTGAAACAATAGCATTCAGATCACCCAATTCAAAATCTAGAGGTCAAACTAGTTAGAATAGAGTAGGAAAGCAATGTTAATTTTAAATGAACAACCATTTTTAGTATATGAAAATAATGTTGGAAATGTATAGTATCACCAAACATAGGGGTGTCCCCATTTTGGCACTCTTATCTAGGTATAAAAACACTAAGGTTTTCTAAAAAAAGGTAAAAAATTTAGTTCAAAAATAGTTTTTGCACATCAAGATAAGTCAAAATTAGTAGTTTAATATAGTTTTCTTTGTAAATCTAGATATAGAGGGTTATCATGCATAACATGATGGTTCTCACTTTTAGTTTTAGATTAGATAGTTGACATAACTGCTAGATCAGAATCCATGTTCTAGAAAAATAGTTATTGGGGGTAATGTTTGTGGTACATTGGTCTTCTTTTATTTTTAAGTTTAGTTTATTATCCAGGCATTCTCAGTAGTTACATGCCTTACTCCATCTACAGGTGGTTGGCATCACTTTTAAGTTGAACTTTCATTGATGTTTAACTTTTTGATTAACTAAGTTCTTGAGTTGGATTTCACATAAGCCTAGTACATCAGATTCAAAGTTGATTTCATATGATTTTCACCTCCATATTTTGAAATGGCCAAGAGTGGTCTAGTTTCTAACATACATTTAGGCTATCCACACCACACTGTCAGATTTCTAGAACATCCACAAGCTCCATGAGCTATCTCATATGACATATATTCTATAATGGTATCACTTCATAGCTTCACTTATGGGGCAATGATGGAGCCAAAGGGCCAACCTTTGTAATCTTAAGACGCATATTTAGAGGGATTGGACATACAATCTAGACATTGATTAACACATGCATGATTCATTAACTTCACTTAGAAATGATGGAGATAAAGGTCTAGCCTTTACATTCTTGAGCCACTTTCTAGATAATTGAGCATTTATCTCTACTCTTGATATTACTCTTGATTCAACACATACCCAACATCATCCAACACAATCCAACATCACAATAAGTTTTTTATTGGTTCACATACCCAATAAGGTGTATTTGTTCCTTTCTCTTCTTCTTACATAGCTTTTATAAATTCTTATTTTAGATATAGTGTATATATTAAGAACTGATCTACTTTTATGTTTTATTTTAAATTCATACTTTATAAGGTGCTCTCTATCCACATATAGCATCACATAACTTCATGAGCTTCTCCCTTACAGGTAAGTTCAAATATGATTTTTACTCTCCTTTATCATATTATTTTGATTTATTGAATCACTAGAATAAAGGGTGGGGGGGGGTAAATGTAGTCATATAAAATGTGAAATTAGATGACTTAATCAAGGATAATGACACCTAATCCATAGGTCTTTTTACTCACTTACACAACCCTTCTAGGCTATTCTTTCACTAATTCCCAGTCATCCATAACCTTTCAGACTTAACCTTTACAAACTTAAGTATCTCTTTTAGGCCTAGATATATCTCCCTAGGTCTCATTCCCTCTAGATAATATCACCAAACTTGGATATGAGTACTGAAACCTAGGGTAACCTAATTTTGGCACTATTATCCAAATGCAAAATTAGTCTTAATGATTAGATTATTTCATATACTTATCATTTTTTTTGTCAGCTTAACATGAATTCATTTAACACATGATCATTAATTTACTTATATAAGGCCATTCAAAGTCCATTTATAAGGGTTATCACTCATTTACAAGAAAAAAAGAAAGAATACAACAAATTACACTCAATCACTCTTCCTTATTCTCTCCATACAACATTCTAAGATCATTTCAAGCTTATTCAAACCTTTGCACCAGTTTCTAGCCATCCAATGTACATATAATTTCACATCTATTTGTATTTATCATACATAATTACACCAAACACTTCAATGGGAGAACTATATTATCTCGATCCCTCCTCAAAGTATTGGTATGTAGGTAGCATTCTCACACATATGGTGTGAAATATGTATAACATATCCTTTACACACTAATCCCTTATCTATCTTTTCCAAGTTTCCATTCAAGTTCAAGCACAAAGAGTTCATAGGGATTTAAAGATTGAAAATAGACACATAGTGAGCTCCTCAAGTTTTTAAGCTTCAATAATTCACTAAACAAAGGCCTACTAAATAGAACCCAAAAAGCTCAGACCACCTAAACAATAGCACCAAAAAAGGACTACATCACCAGACAATAGGGTGTTCCACTTTTGGTGCTCTTGTCCAATCTAGAAATGAACCTAAGGATCTATTTTTTGATAGTTTCCTAGTCCTACTCCTCTAGTATTAGATGCTATCTTAGTTTGGATCATTCATAATAAGCTAAGTTAGATTTCTCCCATTTATTACTATATTTAGTAAAGGAAAAAATACAAATCAATTTACATAAATCAGTAGCTTAATTCTTGCATATTATTTACTAATTTACTTTTTTTGGACCTATTTATTTTACTAGGAATAAAACCCTGTTATTTTCAAAACAATAAAATAAGTAGTTTGGTGTTACTCAAGATGTGCCACCTACATCATACATGTGGTGGAAGAGTTATTGAGCTCTATTGAGGCCATGGACTAGGCCTAGACCATCATCTATATATTTCACTCCAATTCCATTAATCTGAACCTGGATGGCATGGTAAATAAGTGACCATACTGCTCATGTTGTGTTTATGTAGGAGTATGTTCTAGAACTAATATTACTCTTGGTACACTGATAGTAACTAGGTGGATATACTCTATAACAAATCACTTAATCAACTATCCTATTAAAGATGTGCTCTAATCTCTATGATCTTTTGCAAATATATTAATCATCTATTGAATTGTGCTCTAATTTTATGATCTCTTCTAAATATTTTAATTAGTTATTGAACTATGTTCTAATTTCTATTCTCTTTCAAATATCTTAAATATTGTTAAACTATGTTCTGATTTATGTGATCTCTAGCAAATATCTTAATCAATTATTAAACTATAACTAAGGATTGAAAAACTTTCCAATTTTGTACCATGTTATTATAATTACGTGGATATTTGTGAACTCATTACCATATTGGTTAACTCTATGGTGTACAATATCTCTCATAAGTAGGTGTCCTATAAATAACATGGCTCGTATGATGAGTAACCAATTTACATGTTGGAGTTTAAGTGTCTATAGGTAGCACCCTTTGATAATAAGGTAATTATGGGTCAGATCCACACCATGTTCCCACTAACCCATTTTTATCCAAAATCACATTGAATATGTAAAGCTAGGGTTTTACCATTTCACTATGAATGACAATCCATGATCTAGATCTGAATGCACCGGAGTGAAGGCGAAGTCAAACCCAAAAGCATATATGTGGTCACATACTAATTTATTTGATATCTCATACAAGACACTATTATAAAACCTAGATAGTAGTATTTATGAAACCATCCCATGCTAATGCAAGTGCCTAGATAGCCAAATGCATAGATCCATAATCTAACAATAGACCCAAAACCATCTTCCTGCCTACTTGTTTCATGTACCATATCTAGACCTACATTATGATTAGAACCATTTAAGTACTCTCTTTTATATCATTTTTATTTCTAGAATAGTTTTATATTTCATTAATAGCTTATCTCAATTTTATAAATTCAACATGTGATACATCTAAGTTTAGCACATTACTTACCCTATTATAGATTTGATATTCACCCTTGACCCCTATTATTTCTATATACTTAACACTATCTACCTATGTAATATTAAATAATATAAATTAGAGATAAATAGGAAAAAGGAAACACAAAACCCCAAACCACCTAGTTTTTGTTGTTTAAAGTTCATGTTCACCAAATTTTTAACCCAAAAAATATAGACTAGGGTTATCTAGGGTTAGAGAAGATAGAGATAAATTAAGGTACAAAGGTGATAAATTATATCTATATGAGTCCAATTATATTTTAAAATCATATTTAATATATGGTGAATTAATTAAACTATGATACACTAAAAATAGTAAGTACAATTATGTTAGATATGCAAATAACAAAGAAGTAATGTACTTAACTAGTTTTGATGCTAATATAGTTGTGGATATAGAACAAGAAGAAGGAAGACATAAGAGTGCTATAAAAAATTCTACAAATTTGTGATTAAGTGCATCTAGAGATAAAAACACTAGTGTCATCCTAAGACAAGTGCATGGATGTTATTATTTGAACCTAATATAGGTATCCTGTACAATTTACCTGTTGGAAAAGGATGAGACCACTTAGATGCTTATGGGTTTATCTTCACCTTAAATCTGGTGCACTCATATCTTATTCATGGATTTTCACTCATGAAATTGAAAAACAATAGTTCTTCATCTTCATAATGACCTTAGGGGGAAATGGGCTAGTGGGAACATAATATTGAGCAGATCCCAAAGACACCTATGTGAATCAGTACTCCATACATAGCCAATACTTTATGTATACACAAAAAATTTCTCACCTTGACCTTCATCATTGATATTACTATTAGTCATCCCTAATTTCATATATCTCATCTAATCTCATTTATCTCGTTTAATTTTGTTCTAATATCACCACTTTTAGTAATTTATCTAACATCCCCCTTTATATTTATTCTTATTGATATCCTTATTCCTACACCATAAGTCAATTAATCCTTCTAATTTGTTATTTATATTTTAATCTTACACTAACCCCACTTTCCCATTATATTCGAATTTAAAATTCCAATCCCACCTTCCTAGGCTATTCATAGGGTCTCTTACATCCATAGTTCCTAATCAATCTAATTTTACAGTAACCAACATTATATTCTCTAATGGAATATTCTCTAAATAAGTCTAAGTAATTTTAAATTCCTTATAATTACCTCCAACTCTATATATCATTTTCTCTCTAAATAATTCTAATAAATTTTAAATTCCATAGAAAGAAACTCCCTCCATGCTCTATGTAAGCACCTTCACTCTTCCATTCGAAATCCAATGAGAAAACTCCATGATAAATCAATCCATGCTATCATCTTAATCTTGAATAAAAATAATCCATGCAATCCAATTCATTGTTCAAGCTAATATCATGTTAAAAATCTGAGTTTACTTGTAGGAAATCCAAAATAAATAATCATTGAATCCTTTTCTTATTTTGATCTTGATTTTGAGAACTTACCTTTTAGGATGTAATTTTGGTATGAATGACTCATTTGTATTTTAATTGTAATCCTAATTTGCTCTAGATTTTACTTGTAGATTGGTAATTTGGGTATTTTTGATATAAAATTCATATGATAAATCTTATTGGTCAAATTTATCATCTCACATTTGAAGACCACAGTGGGAGCCTCCTTTGTGATAATATTGTGTGTGAGGTGTGATTATGCATCTTGCAGGACTGATAAGGCATGGATTTGGGCTCTAATTTTTCAAATTCTCATTCTCCAAGAAAATAGTGATTTTGACCTATAAATAGCAATTCTACATTTGTAATTTTGACATCTCAATTATGATTTTGTGTCAAACCACCAACTTAACTATTAATCATTCAATCACCTAAAGTTTTTCTTATAATTTCACTAAATCACTCACTAGTCATGATTTTGCACATTGTAGTTGTGATTTTGATTCATATCTATGTTTTTGACTATTTTAGTTGTGGTTTTATCCTATAGACTCCAAATACAAACATATTTAATTTTTTTGATTGATTTATTTAATAATTTTTTGTTATTTTAGAATCTAAAAAGATCTTTCATTTTTACATAGATCTATATTATAGCAATGATAGTGATCTTGGGTGAATTTATACTCTCCGTTTCCCATGTTTAGTTCCATTACAAATTATGTTACTATTAAAATATTTCTTAAATATCCATAAGCTAAGTTATAAACTTTTTTTAAAAAAAGGTCCTTTTTGTCAATCTATACATTCCCTAATCTATTACGGGTAGTATTTAGCATCATATGACCATGTGATCAATTTTTAGGTTATAAACTTAGAGCTATGTGTATTTTAAACAAGATCACAAACTCTCAGGGTTGTTGTTAGTAGTGATTTTGAAAATAGGACTTTTTCTTACTTATTGTAAAATCGCTTCTATATTTTAGTGCTTTTGATTGTAATCTATGGTTCTAAAATACCACTAATTTTTAATTTCATTTTTATAATCCCACTTATTTTTGCTTGTGGTTTTTTAGGTTTTATAAATGATTTTGAATATAATTAGACCCACAGTTACCATAATAGTTTACCGATTATTTTCAATATTGGTAGTCTGTATCTAAGATTTTAATCTATAATAACTTGTTTGACTTTATAGAAGTGATTTTGTATAACATTGACTATTTATCTCTAGTTTTGATTACTATAGTATCAATTTTCATGTTTAAATTTCTTCAAAAATTTTCATTTTTAAGTCCTCTTTTTAGGATTATTTAAAAAAAAAATTGAGTGATTCCAAATGCTTCCTATTGACTCCATAAGGAGCACTACCCCTTAACCCTTTAAGGGGTGATTCCCATTAACCTAACTAGGTAATTCTACCCCTAGACCCTTGCATTGTGGCCCCTCATTCAAAAAAATTATAATATAAAACCAATGATTCTTTGAAATGTTTTTATTGAGGCTTATTATACTAACATTTGTTTTGGATTTTTACAAGGATAAATTTGGTGGTAATTTTAAATCACTTGATTTTAACTAACCACTTATCTTTCATGTCATACTTTTGTCTAACATCTTATCTTGTAGGTTGTCCCTCAACATTTCCAAATAAAAAATACTAATCACTTATTTTTTGGGACATATTTCAAATATTTTTGAACTTTAAAAACATTTTTGTATTTTTTTATATATCTAACTTAATTAATTAGTTAATTAATCTTTTTCCTTACTTGTCTATACCCAAGGGATATAATGGTATATGCTCTCCTCTCTATGTCGAAGCAGTAAGTCTTGGAGGATCAAAAACAACTAACAAACCCTCCAATTTTTTAGGAAGCAACATGAAATGGAAGTGATACCCATGCACTTGCCATAGTCCTAGGTGGTTTGTGACATCAATTTCATCACTACACATTTAATCACACTCTATGTTATGGAAAATTATAATATTTAATGATAGTTATGATTAGGCCAAGCGGTTGACCCCATACAAGTCTTCCATGAAGGGAAAGATTTAATGCTCTAACCCAATCCTAAAATAACACCCTATATAGAATTAGGCCCCAGGTACCTAGTTTATATTGGGCATGCCCATAGTGAGCCAATATATCCTAGAATAAGACCTTTAGTTCTAATAGGTGACTTTTTTCTAGAGTTAGTATTCGCTCCCACATGACCATTAAGTGAATACAAGGTTGAGAGGGTTTGGGATATTACACAATGGGCCATAATAATATAAGCTCACCCATAAATTCGTTAGATGGTGTAGTCATCTAGTTAGACTCTCAGATAAATTTACTAGTAATAGGTTTCTAGTTTTATTTATTTGGTGAGTGTTGTGATAGAATAGTTTTTTTTGTGAGCTCTTTCAACCTTTTACCCAAGCCTTTAAAACCATAATTATGCCTCATTCATATATCACCATATTGTATATATTTTTCTCATCATCATATCATCCTATACATCTTCTCATGAATATTTTGATTATACATTTGTGTACATCCTTCTAATCATATTTCATCTTGCATCTTGTCTTATCTCTCATCGCGTCTCTCATCTTAGTCATATCCTATTATAATCTCATCCATATATCACTTGTCATACCCGCACCACTTACATACCTTAGTCTAGTCTTGGCATCCCTCCATCCCATCTTATCATATTCTAAGATGATTCTCTTCACTTAGCCTTAACATTAATTTTCCCTAGTATCATATTTATCAATTAAGAATAAAATCCAAATTATCTATAACCAATCACATCTTCATCCTTTTTGTCACCATATCTTCATATCATCGTGTCTTAACTGACTCATCCTTAAGATCCTAACTAATCATTTGTTTTGATATAGTCTTGCCTAGTCACCTTTGTCCTTGTATATACAATCTATCATGTTCATAGTCCATCCTATCCTTACCTTACCATCCTTGTCAATACTATTTATCCCATCAATTCAGTAGTTGTAAGTTGGTCATCATCTATGTTGAAAAAATATTTTTTATATTTCAATGTCCTCATCATCATCTGGATTATGTTCAGCAAAGTTTGGATCCAATATTATCATCATCTTATCCTAATCCAATCTTGTCATCATCTAATCATCTTTAAGTTGATTATCTTAGTCTTGAACTAGTTTTAATCCAATAAAAATTAGTCTCTATTTCCATTCTAGCCCCTCATTAAGTCTTAGATCTTGTCTTAATTCACTCAGTCAAATATACTCTAAATCATATAAAGTCTAGATCACAGCCTAAGTTGGTCTATTACATCTTGTCTTACCTAATCTCACATCAAATCATATCAACATCATGTAAAACATGAGACTAGATTAAATCAATCCTTTTATCCAAATTTTTTCCATACATCCCATATTCATCCATCAGTCTTTTCATTCAATCATTTAAACCTATCAATTGGGGTTGGTGAACCAAATCATCTATACATTCTCCCATCTTATCTATGTCATCTAAAATAGATTTGGTCAATACCCTAATTAAGTAATGTCTCATATTGAATAGGTATGTACTCTTTTAACACCTCCTTGATATGAGCACTCAACATCATACAAACTTTGACCCCATCCACCTAACATTATTTCTAGTCTGTACACATTCCCATTAATCAACTCCTAATAGTTTAAATACCCAGTCCTATTCAAACCCTCCATCCATTAGTCATAGAAATTCATTTACCCCTTCCTACACTAGAAAATATAATACTATCATGGCCACCTAATCTAGTTGTCTTCATCCCCAATTGTGATAATAATAATTTAATCTATCAACATCCAAGTGATAAAGTGAAGAGAATCCATATACTCCTCTTCCTATATCCTTAGAAGCCCTTTTCCACAAACTTATTATCACAAACATTATGGCCTATAAACCCATATGACATATTGATCATACCAAACCTAAACCTTCTTGGTATAAATCTAACCAATACTATGCATATCACTAAACCTGGGAACATACCACTAACCAATGTCATAATTTACAAAACTATATCTAAGACCTCATCGATTGTGGTCACATAAAAATTGAGAATGAATTAGATGAGTCTACATCCATGGGTAAAGAATAATATTAATGACCATATTCAATTTCAAATAATGATTAATCCCTTCCATTTTGAATCCAAGATAAAGACACCACATCCATCTTCCATGATTCCCACATCTTTGACAAATCCTCCATCAAAGTTGAGTTTGTTTCTTATGAGCCTAGTTTTCCCTTATCTAATGAGTCTTTTTTCATGTACATATCATTGAAAAATACATTATTACTCCATCATATTCCTCTCACCAATCATGTCAAAATTCCCACATTGATAGGTTGCTTATGGACAATGAATCCTGTATTAGCAATATTGTATAATGTACATCAGAGCTAGCATTGGAGTCAACATAAGTCTTATCTACATCATGATAATGTTTAAAACTAATATTAAAATCATTTTTTTTTAAATCATCATCCTTGTTGAATGCTACATATGGTGACTATGATTTCTGTTTTTAGGATACCTTCAATCTGAATGTCAACCAATCATAATGCATATCTTTTGATGCAATTCAGAATGATGAAGTCATAAAAAAGTTTTTACAATATTTATCTATTAAATATGGTAGAATTGGATATGATCCCACATTTTATGCATGCTTAAATCTAGTCTTAGTGATCCTTTTACTAATCTTGAAGATAGTTTCTCCTATGTCAGAAATGGGTCTCCTAGGATTCCCTATGAGGACCATGTTTCTCCACCACCACTCATTGATCTCAACATACCATATCCCCCACCTTCATCCATCATAAATCCTTTAATCCCCATAAATTATTTCTTGATCACCTTCTTCCATAGGGATGGACATAAATATAGTTCATTGGACCCTTTCTCAAGTAACATAATATGTGCATCAAATATAATAGTCCAAAACCATATTCAAAAAGTCATACATGATAAAATCACCTTTCATCCAAAAATTAAAAATAAATAAAATTCATATAATAATATAATCCCATAATTAATCCATCTTTAAGGCATTATGGAATCATCAAAGTCAAAATAATCATCTATCAAGTCAAAGATCAATATCCTCTAGTGAAGCCCAAACTCAGGGACCAAGGGGTAGTCGAGATGTAATCAAATATAAAGATCAAATCCTTGTCAAAATAATTATTATTATGGTTGATTATCCTTCACATAATCATATCAAAGATAAACCACAAAGATAAAGTATCTTGGATCTCTTAAAATCTTCTATCATATGACACCAATAGATTATAGAATATCTAACATCTCCAACGATGTGTGTGATTGCTAGTCCTAATCCCCAATCACCCATCACACATCCATATCATTATCCTATCATCCAATCAATTCCTATACTCCACCATCAAATATAAACCCTAAACCCATCCATTCTACACCTAGGTAACATTATGTCTTGTAGGCATGTTAAAGACACCTAGTCTAGATGTATAGAATTAAGAATCAATGAAGGTCACAAGGATATAAACACATATAGAATTAAGAATATGATCCTAATATCCCATATCTCTATAATAGGTGTTGGCTAAAGATCTCAAAAATATATACATCTTGTATCTCACCCCCTCTAATAAATCAAGATACCAAAGTCAAAAAGAAAATAATTTATCCAATGGTGAAAATTAGTCTTATATCACCTTAAGAAAGTACCATGATGAAAATCAGTCTCTAATGTCATGGTAAAGTATTCTGTTGACCACATTTTACCTAAAAACTTATTTGAATATCTATCTATTTTCAATCTCATCCATGTCATCCTTGTCTATCATATCCATCTATCCTTTACTCCTACTTATCATCTATAAGCATATAATGTATCATATTATGTCCATACTTTATTTTATTCTTAACCTTAGAAAGGGATTGTAATTTATCTTTAGAAATGTTCTATAATCATCTTGGTATATCTTCCAATAGACACTTGAGAAACTAGATATCTATCTACTTCATGATATGGTCATTGGTGATACTTAGTCCATTTTTCCTTGGTCTTCAAACCCCTTAATGATTCTTCAACATCCATTTTTTCATCATATGCATTATTCCATTCATCATTATCCTATTTTCTATTAGTGGTATTCCCTTTGATAGTAACCCTATTTTTATAGTGTACATACATATCTCAAAAGACATAATATTGAAATATTCTAAAAATACCACAAAAATATAAAATATACAAAATCCCAAAATCTCTAAGTCATATTACCTTATGTCATATTGTCATAGATCCTAGATGTCCTTATCATTTTGTCTTCTAACTTAGTTGACTTCTCATCTTGTCATCTTTCCTTGTCTTGACATCCTAGTCATCTTGTCTTATGCCCTTTCGTAGCCTTATCCTAATCATTGTCACTAGATTCATACCCTTGTCTAAGTCTATAACCTTAATTGAAATTCACATGATCATGACTGACCTGGTCAAAATCAAGACCTAATCACTCATCCTATTAACTCTTATTAGGATAATTAGACATGACATAATGACACTGCATGTTCATACTTGTGTGTGTTACTTATCTTCTATTTATTATTTGACTTGTTTGCATGTATTTTATCATGTATATAGTTGCATGTGATTTTTTTATTATTATCTCTATTTATCTTCTTTTAAATTGTCTTGCATCATGTTTTTTTTTTTGTCTATTGGGAAATGAATGAGGATGTTATGATGACACAAAAAGCTAAAATGATGCTTTTATATGCCCTCAATGATGTAAAGTTCACTATTTGCACCTTTTTTATGTAATTTGACACAATTTCCTCTTGGTTATACTTATATCACAGGGCATACTTCCAATTTCTACATTTACCATCAGATTAATTAGACTATGATGATCCTTATTATAGAAATTATGGATTGATAATCTATCACACTCATCATTTCTCCCATCCTTTGTCACCTACCTAACCAAAAATACCCCATCATCAATTTGATCATCTAGGTCCAATCATCTAACCCAATCAACTATCATAACATATAACATCCCATATCTAATCTTACCATATTCCTTTGTCTTTAATTTGATCATCCAAGTCCACTCATTTAGTATCTAATAATTCCTCCAAGTCATTTATCATCTCGTCTATATCCTATATTAAATCATCTATAATCTCTCTAGTCATCAAAATCCTAGCTCAACTCTCAATCCAATCATAATCACATGTAACATATATCTTAAAAAATACATGTCCAGTATTCACCATCATCCTAATATTCCAATACATCACTTCATCCTTTAATCTAGTCTGAACTACATTAGCTTGAGGTCTTTTCAAATATATAGGTAGTGCTCATCTACATGGTGTGATTGAGGACATCTCAGCCACTCTCTTCTTTCCCCACCATTCATCATCGCATCTCTCTTGTCCCTCATCATCCTTAAATATTTCATTATTCAAATCATTGATTTATATTATCAATCATTAATAAACTAGTCTATTGATAAATTAACTTCCCCACAATCATCTCTCTAATATTTTCACCAATCACTCACACCTATTGATTAGGCCTAATAAATAAAAACATCCATCATTTCCTCAATCAATCATCCATTATCATTAGTCTATCAATTCACCATTTAAAGTTTATATATTCCCCCTTTGATAAGGGCATGGTTAGGATCATATGTTTGTTATCATCTCTTATGCCCTTGCATGAATATTTTCTAGGGATGTCAGTACTATAGATTACATTATGGCTCATCAATTTATTACATTGCATTCTAACTCTTCCCCTACATATTTTGGTAACTTGATCATATCATTATTCTATCTCATTTTCCTCATCATATCAATCAAATTTAGATTTGATTTACACTCATCTTTAATTTTATCAAATCATTATCTTATTTTGGCTTGATGCTCTCCTATGCATGCATCCTTGATTAGGATATGTCAGGTACTCATGGCTTTCTTTATCAATCATCTTAGTTCCTATCTATCCCTATCATGTATCCTTGATTAGCATATGTCTAAATCTTATGAAATTTTATCCTATCATCATGTTATAATTGATTCCACTTGGGATGTGTCGATAAATGTGACATTATTTTCATTCTCTATACATATATCTTTTCTAGGGATATCATCAATTTGTATCTCATTTCTGATGTCAATTTTATCTTCTTCTTCATTTGTCCCACATCTCACATCCCATCCTCTTATCAATTCATCCATCCCACCCCTCATTTATAATTTTTGAGTGTCCATCCACCTCCTTCCTCCCCACATATCCCCTTGATGGGGCATCATGTCCACTAACATCATTTACTAACTTTTATTTATGAGTGTATTTCATCTTTGATAGAAAATTAATCCTAATTCATTTAATCATAATTCACTATCAAAGGGGGAGAAAATGTGTATATATATATATATATATATATATATATATATATATATATATATATATATATATATATATATATATATATATATATATATATATATTTGATAACATCATAGCTCATCACTAATATTACTATTACTCAACATACCCCTTTGTTCTTATTCATCATTATAACCTTATTCCTACCCTATAAGTCAATTAATCCTTATTATAATATGTCATTTATCTTATAATATTAATCTAACCCACTTATCAACTATATTATAATTTAATATTATAATACCACCTACCCTAGCCTATTTATAGGATCTCCTACATCCCTTGTTCCTAATCTAATCTAATCCTCCACTAACCATCAATAGATTCGTTAATGGAGTATTTTCTAGAGAGTTATCTCTTTAGATATTTCTAAGAAATTTTAAATTCCTTGTAAGTCCTTTGAAATCTATAGAGAGTTATTTCTCTAAATAATTTCATGAAATTTTAAATTGCATAAAAAATTCCTTCCATGCTCTATTTAAACACCTTCACTCCTCCATTTACAATAAAATGAGAAAACTCCATGATAAATTAGTCCATGATATAATATTAATATTGAATCAAACTAATCCATGCAATACAATTCATTGATCAAGCTAATATCATACTAAAAATCTAAGTCTACTTGTAAGCAATCCAAAATTTACAATCATATAGTCCTTTTCTTATTTTTATCTTGATTTAGAGAAAATAGCTTTTAGGATGTAATTATGGTTTGAATGATTTATGTATCTTTGCATTGTAATCCCAATTAGCTCTAGATTTTACTTATGGATTGGTGAATTGGGTATTTTTTATATAAATTACATATCATAAACCTTATTATTCAAATTTATCATCTCATACTCTGAAGAGAGCCTTAGATTATGTAGTTCTCCCCTAATTTTTAGTATGTGTGAATCATTCAGTATGTGGAAATCAAGTAAAATATTGACCTAGATGTTTATTTGTAAAATATAGATCTTAGGCTACCCTTTCAATATTTCAGACCTATCTATGTTTTATCCCTATGACTAATATGAAAATAGGAGAAAAAAATAAATCTTTAATTTATAGACTACTTGATTGAATGATTTGATAAGTTGATTTACGTAGTTTCTAGTTATCTTATAGGCTTGATCTTGTATTAATATTAATCAATTTGTAAAAATAACTCACATTAAATAACTTAGGCCAACCATTAAGATACATTTCATTTGTAAATTAGATGAATTTATCACACTTGACACTTTCATCAGATTAGGACACCTATGTCGACATAGATATATGTTTGATATGTTAGTTTATAGGGAACATGAAAGTAGGTATAGATTCAAAACATGTAGAGGTGGAAGATAAGTAGGCTTAAAGAATTTTGGGCAAGATATAAGGTCTGGGTGATCAACACAAAATTGGTCCAACCAAGATATGGGCCAAAGTGCACAAGATAGATTAGATGTGAAACTTTTAAAAGTCAAAAAGGTCCAAAATTAGAGGAAAAACTGAGGTTTGAGTTTTCTAAGTGTATAATATTGAGGTGCTATATAATCCATAAATATCATCTATAATGACATATAAGACACATACCACATCCCAAAATGGGACATTATAGTGGGCTTGTCATAAATACATAAACCTCAATGAGTATAAAATCATATCAAAATATAGATGTTAAAGACTCATAATGGTTTAGATATTAGATGGTTTAACTACATAGAAAATATTGGGACATCACTACATAGTACAAGGAGATATGTCATGCACATGAAATCACTTTACATAGACAGGATTGCATATTCATACACCCATGGGTGCCTATGGACAATGTTTAAAATAATATGAATTAAAGGATTCCACTTATACATATGTTTGAGATACAAGTTATGAAATTAAACATATATATGTACATCATTTTTTATCAATTTATATATATTTAGGGGGCTTGATATTAGTTTCAAAAATTTAAGGCATGATATGAACACATTGACAAATACGCAACAACATGGTTTAAAATTAAATGGAAAATGGTTGTCATGCCACTTAACACATATAATATTTTTGGTCATTATGGGGGAATGAACAATATTATTTCTCTTTTGATCATGGAATTTATTGTAGATTGATCAAACTTGATATAAAATATACAATATAACTTGAGTTCATTATGGGAGTATGAAAGTTGATCATTCCATTTCAATCATATATTTTATTTTATATGGATTCAACTTGAGTGAAACAATACAATTCAATTTATAAGCCATATATAATAGTTTATTTTAAAAAATTATGTCAACCTAGCTTGATGGTTCTCTCTTTTACCTATGTATTTATTTGGGTTAGTAAATTGCATATTTTTCCACACAATCATGAGGGTTGGGGCATGGTTTATTCCATCCCAAGAGATTTCATGGTTACAAACATTTGTGGCGCAATCACTACAACATTTCATGTTCTTCCATAAAGAAGCACAAACATCATCTCCAACAAGTTGTAAGTGAAATATGGTTTTCACAAATGGAAAGCCATAATCCTATCTTATCTCTTTAAAATTTCAAAATTTAAACTTTAAATTAAACATATGATTCTATGGTAATTAAGTATGCATGATTTTGGGTTTTTCTATTGAGTGACATATAGAGTAGGAGCTTCATTCCAAAGATAAGGTGTGTTCTACATACTAAAGTATGTTTAATACTTTTACTCTAGTAATTCCATTACTTTAACAAATTGGGGGTGTTTTTAGATACTAAAATATTGCATTAAGTATTTAACAATGAATATATTGACACACATTTACCACACGTGGATTGAGAACAAAAATAATGTTCTAATCTACCATTCTCTCACACTTTCATTTTATCCTCTAAGTTGTCCCTTCTATTATTCTATTACATACATACATGAGCCTCACTTTCTATGTCAAACATACCAAATGTATTTCATATAAATATCCATACCCTTAATTCAATCCACATATACATAGGTATGTTTCCTTAGTTTCAATCAATATCTCCAATCAATAATGACCTGACTTGGTTAAGAACCAACCCTCTCCTAGTAAAAAATGTTTTTCAAACTAAAATATTTTTTAGGGATTTCCCATATAACATTTATGTCAGTGTCATGATAAATTATCGAAAGAGACTCAAATATAAATAAATCAATGTCTCAATCAAAAGGGACTAAGGACTTATTTGGAACACATATATACACTATTGGACATTGAGAAAATATGCCTTATTTTTACCAAATTTTAAATATTTATGTAGGATTAGTCATGATGTAAGTGTGAAGGAAGTATTCTAGGACCAACATTAAAGGCCTTGATGTGCCGAAAATGGGCCACTCAAGTCTAAAAAAAATGATGAACTAAAGCAAGTTCCTGAGAAGCAAGAAGAAGATGAGCATGGGTGGTGACCGTGATAGGGTTGAACCAATTTCATATTCAAGGGTGAAAAATTATCCACATTTTTATAAAATCCTATCCAAAAGAGGACTCACAAACATTTTGGAAAGGATTATGAGGCAGAATTTTTTCATCTCCAAAGACTTTACTAGAGGTTGGAAGGACATAAAAGTGAATATGAGAGGTCTCATAACCATTATTACTAAAGGGGTAGTTGGGTAAATCACTAGCATGAGATAAAAATGAGTTAAGGCATTTAAGGTCAAAAAAGTAATAATGAGTTAATAAAAAATCTCTTTCAAGATAGACAAACTTATTACCTCATCTCAAAAAGGGTTTCTTAGATTATATTTAACAAGGAAGTGGTCTAAGATATGTCTTAATATCATTAAATACATCACCCTAGAAGATGATCCCACTATCATATTTTCACATCATTTTATATTCATGAACTACTTCAATGGACATATAATTAGTTTGCCATTTTTGTGCTTAAATATCTCAATGTTTTTGTTATGGCATTCAAGATGAACCCTTATTCAAAACTAATACACCATGGCCTCATTATTTAAATTTTGAAGAGAGGGTATCCCTTATGGGGGAATGATTTTATTAAATCCATCGATGCAAAAAGTGATGTGGAAGAGATAAATGAAGAGTGTGAAGAAGGGTTTGATGGTGGAAAGGATAATGACTCATTTGACTCTATGGGTGAGGATTAAATAGATAAAACTACCTATGTATGTATTTTTGAAATAAATATTTAGGATGATAAGATAGTTTAATGTCTGACCCCGCAAACCCCTAGGAATAACAAGGCTGAAATAGTGAAACATAACCTAGAAAGGATCAAAACAAAGTTTCCCACGTAACAATTACTCTACATTGAATTGATTGATTAAATAAAAAATCTAATGTTGTTACTCACCCTAGAATAATCCAACCTCCATGCATGTTGGGTGAAGGAAAAGATAATGCCACAAATGAGGTGGGGGAAACTAGAGTGACCCACTAGTAGAAAAAATAAGCTAGAACAAAAAAAGGATAAGAAAGAATAGGGGTAAAAAGCTATAAAAACTAGAGGAAAGGATAATAATTTAAAAATAAAAACACAACTAAAGATTCATCCCAAGGACCAAGTAAGGGTACAAGAAGACACACCTAAAGTAAATATAAGAATAATAAATAAATTATAAAATTGGTTGTCTATTCATACTCTGAGGAATCACACCACTAAATTTTGTGGTTTTTATGTGTATTAATTTTTTTTTAATACTTCATGTCTTTTTTGTATGATTTTTTGAACTTTTGGATGAATACCACCTCATAGTTTCTATCTTTTAGGACTTTTGTTTAGTGACTTCTTTTCTCTCCTTTAGTTAAAATGTTTTCAATGCTTGTAAGGATACATGATACTTATCCTACTTTTTAACCCTACTTAATAAAAAATGATCTAAGTGTGAATCATACTAAATCAAATTCAAATAAATAATTTCCAAATATCAAATCCAAATCATTAGATCCATACATATAACAAAGGATCACAATTGCATAATCTCACTAGGTAGGTATTGGCTGAAAATTTTGTCAAGGGGACAAAGTGGACCTTTAGTCAATAGTGTAGGCATAAATTTCCTTCATCAACCAATAATATGGGGAAAACTATTTCTTGTATTAGTAGGTGGAAATACCTTAATTGAAAAATAGAAAAGGAAAGTGGGAAAAGAGTTATTCACAACTATTAAAAACAAAAATATTTCTAACAAAGGTTTCGTACTTTTAACTAAAAAGTATGGAAATGTGATAAAAAGGAAAGTGAATCAAATGATGAAAAGGAGGAAAAAGAGATAAAATAAAGGAATAAGAGAGAATGGGATGATTCTATCTACATAAACATAGAGAGTTTTTAAAATAACACTAGAGAAGAAGGATAATTTTATGTAGCTAAACACATAGACTCATTAGAATAATTAAATAATTGATATTATACTATATGAATCCTTTATCATAGAAATAGGACAAGAAAGACATAGTCTGGACATAATAATAGAATGCATATGCCAAATATATTGGATAACATTAAAAATAAAGATATACAACAACCTAGTATTTCTCAAAAAAAATAGACATAAATTCTATTTTTAATCCCACCAAGGTTTCACAATGACAAGAATTCCTAATAGAGATTCAATACAAAAAATTTCACTAATTTTTTTGCAATCATTAACTATATAATAATACCATTTTATAATAATTAAAGAACAAAAATCAAATTACATTGACATACTCATGCATATCCTTCATCCATAAAAACTTGTGGCATAAATTAATGTAATTAATTTGGTATTGATTCTTCATTTGGTCATACAAACAAACTACTTCCTTCAATATTGCCAAAAGTTCTTGAATTGTTAAAAATCCAACCAATAAAAAACCAATATGAGCCTAGTTGAATCTACCCCCATAAATGATCCCCAAACGCCTATTTATATGACATAATGGGTGGATACATTGCATAACCACCTCTCTTACATTTTTTGGAACCTGTAAAATTACATTAGTAAAAATACACAACTTAAAATTTATACAAATGCATTAAAAATTTCTCACAGCTTGAAAAAGTGCAATGGAAAATTTCACAGCTTCTAAAATTTTGTTGGTGTTTTTTCACAACTTGAAACTTGAAAATGTGTATTGAATAATTTTCATTACATGAAAAAGTGACTTGATAAATTTTCATAATATGTCACATGTAAAAGGGACTTATGAAATTTTTATGACATAAAAATTGTTTAAATGTGCTATTACACACATGTGCAACATTGTATTTTAAGAATGATTCAAATGTTAAAAGTTTAAATTGGCTAAAATTTGTTGGAGATCTATTAATATTTTTATTCTTCATTGAGGATGATCTAGACATCTATTTTTCACTTGCCAGGGAACTTCACTCTAGTTTTACAACTATGGTAAATTATTAAACTTCTATAAGTTTAAAATGAGGCTTGGGGGAGAATTGAACATTTTTTGACACATTTAGAATTGTACCTTGTTTAAACAATTATGATTATCCCCCTTGATTTTATAAGTTCAAGATGAATATTTTTCATAGTGAATCCTTAAGGTAAAATATTCTTCATAAAATTTATTTCCAGCACATTGAATGCTAGCCAAAATGGAGTTTAGATGATAATATTATGGACTAATGGATAGTACACCCTATTTATATGTCTTCTGCTTGTTGGGGTGTCATATTTAGACCCCATACATATATATTTGTCAAAATATGACCCCTCTACATGCATGGGTGTTGGATAATGACCCCTATACTTAAATATGAGTTAGCCTGTGATCCCTATGAATTTAGAGGTGTTATATCCTATCCCCTCTACTTGTATAGATGTTATATTTCATCCCCTCTACTTTTATGGGTGTTATATTTTGTCCCTCTACTTATAAAGGTGTTACATTTTAACCCCTCTATTTTTATGGGTGTTGGATTATGACCCCTCTACTTTTAGTACTATCAAATTCTACCCCTATGCTTATAGGGGTGTCAAATTCTAACAAACAAAAGTCTTAGAAAACTATTGCATCTTCATTGATTATTTTAGAACCTATTGAGGAACTTTATGTGGTATGTCATTTCAAATTTGAGAAAAGAATACATTTCTCACATTTGTATTACCCTTTATTATACATAACTTTCATACTTAAAATATGGAGCAATATTTAAGAAACTATAAAAGTATAGAATTGAATCACAATTGTGAAGAAATTTAACTTGAATCATTTTCGAGTCATTAACAAATTTTAACCTTTATTCTAATTATTGCATTTGAAATTTTAATACAATAAATTGACCTATTATCCAAAATAAAGCTTCTTTTAATCCTATCAACTACCATTCATAGCTTGATTTCATATAAAATGATATTGTATCCATAGGTGTCAAAATATGACCCCTTCACATGCACATGTGTTGGATTATTACCCCTCTACTTAAATATGTGACAGATTGTCACCCCTTTTCTTGTAGAGGTGTCATATTTTATCCCATCTACTTGTATGGGTGGTAGATATCACCCCCTCTACTTTAAGGGGTATTCTATTTTGTCCCTCTACTTATATGGGTGTTAGATTTTAACCCCTCTATTTGTATGGGTGTTGGATTATGACCCCTCTACTTGTATTAGTGTTATATTCTACCCCTGTGCTTATAGGGGTGTCAGATTCTACAAATAAAAGTCTTAGGAAACTACCATGTCTTCCTTGATTCTTTTATAACCTGTTGAATAACTTTATGTGGTAAGTCATTTCAAATTATAGAAAATAATAATTTTCTCACCTTTGTATTACCCTTTCTTCTAAATAGTTTTCATACTTGAAATATGGAGAAATATTTAATCAACTATTGAAGTATAGAATTGAATCACCATTGTGAATAAGTTTTCCTTGAATTATTTGTGAGTTATTCAAAACTTTAACTTTTATTCTAATGAATTCATTTAAAACTTTAATACAATAAATTAACCTAGTTTCTAAATGAAATCTTATTTTAATCCTATCAACTAGCCTTCATAGCTTGATTTCATACAAAATGTTATTGTATCCAATGATTGATAACATGCTCATTAGAAGCCTTATTTTCTATCATGTGTGATTTATCTAATATGAGGTCCATTCCATGTTAGGATGAACTTATTATTTGTTTATTTATCCTTCATTAATTATGTTTTACACATTCAAGGGTGTTAAATATTTATATAGCTTTATCTATTAGAAAGCATCATGTTTTGACTATCTAGTTAGACCATCATTTATAACCTTGTCTTCAAGTGTGGGAATTATTACCAAGGAGTGGTCTAAAAATTTCATGAAATAACCCTTCAATTTTTTGTAGAATTCCCAACATACGCTATATGATTGCTCATGAACATTATTTCTATCCAAAAGCAAAAGGTGAAAAATTCAATAGTGATATCAAAGATACTATCCTCTTTGATCCTCAAAAGATCACTCAGATATAACATGTAAGAATAATATTCATGACCTATATTTTAGTTTATATCATTGAATCTAAATTAATTATAATCATGGTTTCCATGATGACAAAAATATTTTAATGACATAATAGGAAAGAATGAATGTAAAATATTTTAAAAGTCTCACCTTGTTCTACTGAAATATTAATTTTTGAGATATCCTCAGAGCCCCAAAAATTGTGACTCAAACCTCCCATATTATGGATGACCAAAATATTATCCTCAATTACATATCCATCTATAATTTTACTCTAAAAACCACTAAATGGTTCAAAATTTATACACTCAAAGGATAGTGCAGGTTTGGATGCAATTTCCTTCACCTAGCACTCTTCACATCCAAAAAGTGAAACATTAAAAAAACTAAGCCTTTTACATTGGGATATAGATTCAATTCACATTATAAAAACAAATTCCTATCCACATCATTAAAACTACTCTAATTACTCATAAGAGTATAATTAGGGGTGTTGTCAAGAAATGTAAAATTTCATGATAGTAACTAGTTCTGACTGTGGGACTTTAGTTTCCAAAGGAATGTAGGATAACTCAAAAATATCAAATGATTGGTGACTTATTACCATATATTCTTAAAATATTTTTTGTAACTCACATTTTCACATCCTAATTTGATCAATTGATAGGTAATTTACCTATCTCAATCATATGAGAAATGGAAAACACATTATCAGGATGGATCACCTATTTAGAATGATTTACATTTCCTAATTTGACAAACTAACAAATTTTTCACAACTGTAAATAGCACTATAAATTAACACATGCTTCTGGGCAAGATCTCCTACTCTTAAAAATTATGCATATTTACCAACTATACACATGAAAATATCCATAAAAATCTTATACATTCTATTATTTGAGAAACAAACACTCATATAACCATTTTTATAATTACAAAATATATCTTACAAATACATAGCCAAATTTTTGTCTTAGGTAACCACTTGGATGAAATGATTTTAAGGCTTTATTATGTATGTCATTCTAAAATTTGAATAAAATTTTCACTATATAACCAGCATTACGTCAAAGATGTCCAACTAGTCTAGTTATAATGTAGGCATTTAAACAAATATGAAAGAAAACACTAAGATATAAAATAATAATTATATATCTCTTGAAAATTTTATATCCTCATCCACTTTGAATCAAAATATACTTTGGCATCTTCTAAAATAATGTGATTTTCCTTTGAGAATTTCAAGTCATGGATCATAGCTACAAGAATGTGTAAGCAAAAGAGGCAAATCATGGAGATAGAGGGACAACATAAAAATTACTAAATTTATTCAAAAACAACACATACACACAAAAAAAATATGATAAAATAGAACAATCCAAAATAGGGATACTAGAGGAAAATGAAAATACTATACAAAACCACTAACTAAATGGAAGATGTGCATGACACTTAAAAATAATGGATTTGAATTATGAGGTCTGAACACATTCAATGAAAGTGACCAAGTAGGTGGGAAGATAATAAAATTACAATCACCATGCATACTTTAATAGTCATATATAGACCTATCAATTATGTCTTTAGGTTTTAAAATGCAATCATTATGAACTTTCCAATATTTTGTGAGCATTATTGAGTAGTACTAAATAGCTCCAATATTTTATTGAATGAATTCAAAAGCATTTATCCTAGATAAATGCTTTAAATCAAATAAATGTGTGTTGCATGTTTATCTATAAGTTAGTTTGAATCTATTTAGTAACTTGTTCTTCAATGAGTCCTAATTCACAATGCATTCATCTTTTAGAATCTATAAACACTCAACAATAGTTCTAATGATAGTTTCAACAAACTTTAGTAAAATGACATTTTCATACATAATTAAAAAAATGTTTTAAAACACTTTGAAATCAAAGATATGACTATCTTTTTCTTTACCATTTTCACCAAAAAACATAAAAATATCTTCTTTGATCTTGAAGGTAACTCTTTCTATTGGGCTAAAGCAAATGGTCCAAAACATTTTCATTTTAGGACATAGGGAATATTGGCATCGGGGTGAACCAACATCATCTATTCAATTAAAAATATCTGGGAAATAGGTACTTCATCTAAATGGAGTCACCAAACTCTAATCTAAAGGAGTGTCCTTGAAATGTCTAAAAATTACATGCGTAAATCACCTCGATCCCCAATAGAGCTGCCAAAAATTATTGGTTGAAATTTTTTTCAGGGTGACAAATGTGGATGTTTAGTCAATAGTTTAAGGGAAAAGTACCTTTATCAGTCAAAAAAATGGAGAAAAATTCACTCTAATATTAGTAGGAAGAGCTACCTTTATTGAAAAACAAAATTGGAAAGCAAGAAAAGAATTATTCACAACTATTTACAATAAAACTAATTTCAATAGGGGTTTCACACTTTTAAGCAAAAATTATGGAAAGGTGAAAAATGAAAATCAAGGGAATCAAAAAAAATATGAAAAAATGATAAAGGAAAGGAATAAAAGAGAATGGTATGATTCTATTTATATAAACACATAGAGTTTCTAAAGTAACCCTAGAGAAGAATGTTGATAATTCTAGGTAGATAAGCATAGACTCACTAGAATAATCCAATATTTGGGATTGTAATATAGGAAGCATTGTCATAGAAATAGCATGAGAAACACATATTCTAGACATAATAAAAATATACATACACCAAGGAAATTAGAAAGTGTTACAAATAAATATATACAACAACCTCATACTTCCCACTAAAAATAGACATAAGTTATATTTTTAATCCCACCAAAGTTTCTCAATAATAAGAATTCCTAATGCAAATTGAACATAATTTTCTAAAATAAAAATTTTAAATTCATTAAATATATAACAGTGTCATTTTATTAAAATTAAATAATGAGAATCAAAATGGATTTACACACTCATGCATATCATTCATCTAGAAAAACTTGTGGTACAAAGTCTCATAAATCATTTATGCATTGATCTTTCATGGGGTTGTACATACAAACTCCTTCCTTTCATATTGATAAAATTTCTCATGCAATCAAAAAGATAACTAACAAAAACATAATATGAGCCCAGTTGAATATCATCACACAAATGAGTCCTAAATTCCTATTTATATGTTACACTGGGTGGTTATGTTGCATAACCACCTTTTTTGCATTTTTAGGATCTTATAAAAGCACATTGTTAAAAATTAAAAATTTTCAAAAATGCAATAAGAAATTCATATAATACGCAAACGTGTAATGGAAATTTTTTATAACTTATAAAATTACATTCTTGTTTTTCCACAACATGAAACTTTAAAAAGTGTGTTAATAAATTCACATGACTTGCAAAAGTGACTTGATATTTTTTCACAATTTGACACCTGTAAAAGGGATTTTGGAAATTTTCACAACATAACAATGTGAAAATGTGTTATTAATTTTTTTTAGATAGATACCAACTTTTGATCAAAACCATAAAAAAATTTGGAACATAAATTGAGGGTCTAGTCGTCATGAAAATTCCACCAAAAGAAATGAAAGCACCTAGAAAAATAAAAGGGTAAGTCGAGTACTAGAAAAAAAATTAGACAAAGGACACTAAACACAACCAAAGATAGATAAGGACATAGAAAAAGAGTAGATAATCAAAATACAATAAAAAAATGAGTGGCCAAGAGAAAAATTACTTAGCAAAAAAATCTGATACCAAACCATTGAGCTAATCCTTTAGCTTTCAATAGATGTCTACTTCTACTAAAATGAAAAAATTCCACAGTCCATTATGTGCCTCCATTAATGGATTTCAAGGAATCAAGCTGTAGTCTTTTTAATTCCATTTTTATACCCCTTTTTTCCTTTCATGCCACAATTAGGGGTCTTCAAAATACTTGACTACTTTGAAATTGATGGAACCACTCTATTGGCTATCTCTTCTTTAAAATTGTCCCCATCTTCAATAATCTCAATCGATTTTACCTTCTATTGATAACAAAATTCTATAGGAGGGATAATGGTAACATGCTTTGGCCCGAATTCCTCAAGGACAAAAACCCTTTCTTGAAAGGGAGAAGAGCGATACCCTACCTCTTTGTTGATTTGCGATGTTGATTTCACTAAAACCTCACCCTTTTGAGACTTGTTTAAACCCTGATGAAAGACTATTGTAGACAAGACTACACTGGAAAGATATTTAGAAGGTAAGTGCATTCTAACTAGAACCTAATTCAGGCAACCAATCTTTCTGACCCAATTTTTCAAGAACATTGAATGAGATCCTTAAAAAAAATTCTTGGGAATCAAGCAATCTTGTGATAAGTTTTATTTCATTTGAAGAATATAAAAGGGAGACATTCAAAATTAATGAACTGAATCCACACACCATGGGAAGAGGAAATTTTAATAGAATGGTGTAGAGGTTTCACTAAATCCACCATCACACACACCCTAACAAATTTTGGATTAGCCCCAATGGAATCATTAATTTTGAGAAAAAATCCCAGCTTGCTAACAAGTTTATTGAAAAGATCAACATCCTATAAGACTAAGGGGAGGTTATAAAATATTACCTAAATAAGGGATATGGATATTTTTAAAGTTGTTGGGTCAAAAAAAGGAGCTCAGGTATAAAAAACACCCCATGCTTTCCAATGAACCATGGCCCATTTATCTAAACAATGTTCCTATCTTGAAAAGATTGAAAAAAAGCAAAAATAAACCATTTACCAAGATAGATAGAGAGGGATATTTAAGTGTGGGTCAAGTTTTCTAATACCACTTTAAAATATAAATCTAAGAGGGAGACTTACCCATGCACCTAGATATAAAATCTCTTTGACCTCTTTCCACTTCTAGTAAAGAGAGTTCACCATCAAAATTTTCAGAAAGTGGAATACACTAAAAAAATAGAAAATAATATCTCCCAATATATCTAGTTTTAGTTTTTCAATCTTTGAGGATTTTGATTTAGTATTTCCTTTAACCTCCTCTACAAGCTCTATAGCCTCCTATGCAAGATTTTCCTTATAAAACTAGCTTCTAAAAATTAGAATAGAATCTTAGTCAGGAAAATTTCTACTAATGAGTTATTTACAAAAATCACTACAACAATAGAAGGGTTTTGAAGTGTTATTTTAGTTTAAAAACACAATAGCCTTTGAATAAACCTTATCCAAAAAAATATATTTTCCATCTACAAGCCTCCTTGGAGAAAGACTTTCCTGAAACAAGCCTTTGTCCACAATCATCCTATCCAACCCCAAAAACTCTTCAAATGGCTTATTAGACTGAAAAAATGGGATGAAAAAAAAACATAAAAGTTTTTTACATCTTTTGTTTTCCTACCTCTACCCAAATCCATTCTTTCGCTAGATCGGTGATCATCCAAACTCCTTATAACACCATCATCAATCTGAGATCTAATCTTGAAGGGGACCTGTGCCCCTACTGTCCTTCTCCCTTAACTTATTTTTACCAAATCTACCATTGTCATTATTCTATACATAAGCTAATCACTAGCCTAAGGAAGACCTTCTCTAAGTGCATGATCTCCCCCTTTGTATCTTTCATAGGCCAAACAACCTTACCAATATCAAAAGCTATTGTTGATCAGTAACCACCTCTCGTTGACTCCCTTGTCTCACCATCCTCCACCGATTCCATCTAAGAACTATCTATGGGCTTTGTAGATGTTATCTTTGCCTACATGTCATCTTTAACCTTCACATTTATTGATGTCATCTTCATCTTCCCACCTTCACTGTCACCATCTTCCATCTTCTTGGGTCATTCATGGGGGATCTATATCAACATGTGTAATTTTAGATTACACTAATGACTCAAATTGTACAAGTGAAAATTGGATTAAATATGATGCAGAGATATTCTTCTTCTTCTTCCTCTTCTTCTTTGTCAAATATGATTTGGACCTTTATTTTACAATTGTCATGGAAATTCACTTTACTTATACAACTATTATACTTTACTTGATTTTATAAGTATAAAATGAGAATTTTTCACCATGGATCGTTGATTAAAAATGTTATTCATAAAATTATTTTTCTAATGCATCGAATGAGAGTCAAATCTGAGTTTAGATGCAAAAGTTATGGCTTGAGGGAGATTGTACCCTATTTAGACACATCTAGAATTATTCCTTGCTTGAAAAATATATGATTATCCTCTTGATTTTATAAGTTAAATATGGTTTTTTTTCACTACGTGTCCTAAATGAAAACTATTATTCATCAAATTATCTTTCAAACTCATTGAATGAGAGTCAAAATGAAGTTTGAATATGAAATTTATGACCAGAGGGAGATTGGACACTATTTACATTTTCTGCTTTTAAGGGTGTTAAAATATGACCCCTCTACTTATACAGGTGCTAGATTCTAACCCTTATGCTTTTAAGGTTTTTGGAATCTAGCCCTTTTGCCTACAAGGGTGTTAGAATTCAACCCCTATGCTTTTAAGGGTGTCAGAATCTGCCCCCTCTACTTACAGTGGTGTCAAATTCTTCCCCTTATGCTTATAGGGATGTCATAATATACCCCTCTACTTATAGTAGTGTTGGATTCAACCCCTCTCCTTGTAGAGGTGTCCTATTCTGACAAGCAAAAGACTTAGTAAATGTTTGCTTCTTCCTTGATCCTTTCATAGCTTGTTGAGGAACTATATGAGGCAAGTCATTTAAAGTTTGAATAGGGAAGACTATGTTCACCTTTGTACTACCCTTTATTATACACCCTTTGCATTATTAAAATATGGATAAATATTTGATCAACTATTCAAGTCTATAATTGAAGAATTTTTTTGAAGAACTTTGCCCTGAATCATTTGTGACTCATTCAACACTTTAACCTTACTTCCAATGACTACATTACAAACTTCAACACAATCATTTAACCAGTCGTCTAAATTAAATATTATTATAATACTATCAACCATCCTCGCTAGCTTGATTTCATACAAAATAATATCAGATCCAAGGATTGATAATAGGCTCATTACAAACCATATTTTCTAATTTATGTGATTTATTTTATATGATGTCAATTCCATGTACATGAGACACTTGTGCTTTGTAAATTATTAATATTTTGTGAATTATTTTTTATACATCTAAAGGTGGAAACCCTATATGTAGCTTTATTTAGAATCAATCATCTTGTTATGGCTATCCAATTAGACCAACAGATATAACCTTGTATTCAGATGTGAGACTTAGTTATAAAATGTGATCTATCAATTGCAAGAAATTACTATTCATAATTTTTTTAGATTTCATAGCATACCCTATATTATTCCTCATCAAATTTATTTATATATAGATGCAAAATATGAATAAATCAAGAGTGATATCAAAGTTTTTATCCTCCTTGATCCTCAAAATATCACTTAGATATCACATGTAATAATATTCTTTAAGTCATATACTGTAATCTATATTCTTGAATCTATATCCATTTTTAACATGTTTTCCCTAATGGGAAAAATATTGCAATGACATGATAGGAAACAACAAATTTGAAATAATTTCATACCTTAAATTGTAGTCAAAATGCTCACCTTGTTCTATATAAAGGTTATTTTTTGAGTTATCCTCAACACCCCAGCTTTGTTATTAAAAATTCCTAAATTAGGGATGACCAAGATACTCTTCTCAAATGCATATCCATGCACATTGTTACTCTAAAGCCAATAAATGTCTCATTATTTAGAATATTGAATGATAGTGAATTATTTGATGTAGCTTCCTTCACCCTGAAATCCTCAAATTTAACAAGTGAATCATAAAACTAACCAAGTCCTTTGCATTGGGATATGGATTTGGTGTCAATTTTGAAAAAAAATATATCATACATGTCATTAAAATGCCTCTAATTTCCTATGAGAATGCAATTTGGGCTATTTTCATGAAATGTAAAATTTCATGATAATAGTAGGATATTTACATGTGGCTTGGATTCCATCTTTAGATTACTAGATACACATGAAAAATTCAATAATTAAATGAAGGTGAGCAGGGTCAAATCAAAACATTACACTTTCATATTTTTTATAGATTTATAGCCCTCACAAACACACATGAGGTTTTCAAGTGATATAAACTAATTTTTTGAAGTTATGCACAATATATGGGTACTATATCACATATACAAATTATCACATCCTGATTTGCCTCTAAGATGAAAAACCTATTTCAACTATGTATTATTATGGTTGATAGTCTATTAACTATTGATTGATTAATCGTTATGGCATATACTGATTATGAGACAATTGTATGTTACTTAATTTACATGAATGGTTTGCTTTGAGGTAGTAGTAATTTTATATGTTGTACATTATGATCATGTTTATTAGTTAATATATCAATATTTTATGGATATATTTATGTTTAGAGTAAACTAACTTCATTTTTATGAGATGGATATAAGACACATCTATTCCTTAGAGTGTGATGGAGGAAGAGCATCAGTGGAGAGGGTGGTGTAGATGGAGACATTGGGGGATGACAGAGAGAGAAAATAAAAACCCATGCACACACCACATTAGTGTATCATATTTTGTGATAAATTACTTGAGTTAGATAATTGTAGCATGTTTTATGTTACTTTTCATTTAAGTTATTATTAATATGATTTCTAGTGTGATCTTGATTATTATTGATGATAGTGTTTATTTGTATGAGTGGTTTCACTAATCTTGTTGTCATACATAGCTTAAATTGTATGATGTTATTACTTGGTTGAATGAGTGAATTTGTAAATGTTTTACTTGTCTTGACACCTTATTGGGTATAACTATGTATCTTAACAATGTGATGTTATGTATGCATTTTTATAATAAGTATAGATAGATTTCATTATTGTTATTTGATCTATACGATTAAGGTAATAATAATAATTAGAAGATTATTATTATAATAAATGTATATCCTAGTATCAAAATATATCGATAACATTATTTGGAAATGTCATTCTATTTGATTTAGT